>CM052811.1:120836336-120894373 GCA_028533885.1 Nasua narica
CTTCCTTCTTCCTTCTTCCCCCTCCTCCTCCTTCTCCTTCCTCCTCCTTCCTTCTTCCTTTTTCCTCCTCCTTCCTTCTTCCTCCTCCTTCCTTCTTCCCCCTCCTCCTCCTTCTCCTTCCTCCTCCTTCCTTCTTCCTTTTTCCTCCTCCTTCCTCCTTCCTCCTCCTTCTTCCTCCACCTTCCTTCCTCCTTCTTCCTCCACCTTCCTTCTTCCTTCTTCCTCCTCCTTCCTTCTTCCTCCTCCTTCCTCGTTCCTTCTTCCTCCTCCTCCTCCTCCTCCTTCTGTTTGTTTATTTGACAGAGAGAGAGAGACAACAAGAGAGGGAACATGAGCAGGGGGAGCGGGAGAGGAAGAGGCAGGCTTCCTCCCGGGCAGGGAGCCCAATGCAGGGCTCCATCCCAGGACCCTGAGATCCTGACCTGGGCTGAAGGCAGAGGCTCACTGACTAAGCCCCCCAGGCACCCCTGGAGTTCCTTCTTTGCCAGGGTTGCGCATGGAGCCAGATTGTACATTCTGGGTTCTGGGGTCGGCTTCTTCCAGTCGGCTCTATGCTTTTGCGGTCCATTCCGTGTGCCCGAGGAGCTCACTCCATTTCCCTCCGTCGAATAGATGGGCCGGAGCTTGCGCATCCCTTCACCAGCTGACGGACATTCTGACTACTGCTGCTACCAACTCTTAAGGACAACTCTGTGTGAGCCTGTTTCGTTTCTTGCGGGTAGACCCCGAAGAGCAGGATTGCTGGGCCATTCTACATCTCATTGTCTAGCCCTCTGCATCTGTTTTCAGTCTGCCCCATAGACTGTCAGCCCCCAGTGGCAGACGCTTCACCCACGCTGGTGGGGGACGCGACCAGAGCCGAACACCATCCCTCACAGACCGTAGCTCCTTGTCACTGACCGAGTGATGGTGAATTTCGACGAAGTGATCACGGCGCTGGGTGGCAGTGATGCAAGTGGCCCTCTGCACCCGCGACGACTAGAAATGCTTCCTTTGTCCCTCCTCAGAAATGTCAGGTACCAATATCCTGAATTCACCTGATGAGGTGCCAGGGGGCCTCTTCGAATGCCTCATTACCTCCTCGCCTGCAAAGACCTCCGGCAGCCCACTCCCGGAGTCGCGCCTCAGAGCAAGCCGGCGCCCACACTCACCCCCAGGAGACCGCTCCTGCCCTCGTCCCTGTCGGCTCCAGCCCCGGCTTGCCACATGGCGGGGACATCTCATGGAACCCCTCACTGCGAGAATAGCCCTCCTCTCTCCTGAAGACTCAGCCTTCCTCTCGCTTTGGCTCCCTTCTTATCAGGTGTGGATTTTGTATTTTCTCTCAAAAATACCAAAAGTATGAGCATTTCTGTAACCTTCTGGGGTCCTCTGGAAGAACCCAACCACCCTCTGTCTCCTTGTCCACACGGCAGGTGCCGCTCATTGCTGGACCAGTCCACCTAGAAGACGGCGGACACAGGAAAGCCAGACCTGGGGGGACCCTCAGTGCTCCTGGTCCCACCATGTCCCTCCAGGGCCCACTGTGTGCGGCTGGCTCCCCCTGCTTGGAAGCTGCGGACGTGTGCGTGGCCCCCCACAGCTCCCCTGCCTTCCCCCCAGCCCTTCCTCTACAGAGCACCACTCTCTGAAATGCTTTGAGGTCATTGCTGGGACTTTCTTGCTGAGAATCTTTCAGTGACTTCTGAGAAGTGGTTTCCTTTCAAATTCCTTGCCTTAGTCTATAAAACTAGCCCTGATCTACCCTCATCCCTAGCCTCATTCCTATTCCAGGCCTACCACCCCCCAGTCTAAGCCACAGTGGCCTTGTCTTGTTCCTCTAAGATGCCAAATTCCCTTTGGCCCCAGGGCCTCTCGCAGGGTCAGGCCCCCACTGAATGATCTACTTCAAGAGCTAATTCCTCCCCATCTTTCCAGTCCCGGCCCCTGAGCCCTCTCCTGCTCTCCTCTTCCAGGCTGACAGACCCTGGTGTTTGCTCCTTGAAAAGCCCTCCTTGGGTGAACCCCTTCTTTGTGCCCAGGAAGTGCCCTGGAGGCAGGGATGCCACAAGGGCCATGCTCGGCCTGTCCCTGAGGGCAGCGAGCAGGCCCTCAGGGACTAGCCTGTGGAATGAGTGGTTCTTGCTGGGAGTGGTGGCCCGGGGAGGGGAGCTTAGACGGTGGGGCAGTCCAGGTCACCACCAGGTGCAAAGACAGGAAGGACTGCCTTTCTCGGGCCCTCTGGTGCCCATGGCAGGAGACCAGCCCAGGCCCCAGAGGACATGGTCAGCAGCGTAGGAGGAGCCCACCCTGGCACGTGAGGCCCACCTGAGGGACCCAGAAGATTCCTGCCCCCCCCCCCCGTAGGTGTGAAGGCAGCCCTTGGGACTTCCCAGGGGTCTGTGCGGGCTGACAGGAGCCTTTGTGTGTGGGGGGGGGGGGCGGGGAGCAGCACACCAGGGCATTTCCTGCCTAGCCTGGCTCCCCAGGGCCCAGCCCTGCAGCCCTGCTCCTTCCTCCCCCGCCCCAGGGGCTTTCCACAAAGCCTGAGGCCCGCTATTTTTAGCTGAGGGAGAGGGACCGATTCCTGGCCTCACTGGCTCCCACCACAAGTGCCTGGGTGAAACTGGGACTGGGGCTGGGACCCCCGCACCAGGGAGGCAGCCTCTCCCTTCCATGCCCCCCATCAAGTCCTTGAGCCTGGCTTGCACCTGAGCAACCAAGGTGCCCAGCTCATGGAGACAGCTGAGGCCCCGGCTCCTAGCCCGGGCTCTCTGCCCGGGCTCTCAGCCCAGTGGGCAGGGGCTCAAGCCCTTGGGCGGGGTTGGCCCAGGGCCTGGGTGGGCTACTGCCCACTTCCTGGGGCCGTGCCTCCTCACTTCAAAGGCCGCCGGCGGCCCTGTGGTCACTCCCTGGCTCCCACGCAGCCGGAGGGGCGGCTGCTCACGAACCCTGGCGGCTGGGGCCTGCCCCCCCCCGCCCCCCACAGCTTCAAAGAGCTGGGGTGGGCAGCCCTGCGGTCGGTGCCGACCCCCAGGGGCGGGTGGGGGGCAGGAATGGGCTTTCTCTGCTTCTTCATCCTCCCCACCCCACTGCCTTCCTGGGTGGGCCGTGTCCTGAGCAGGGGCCGCCTGAGGGCGGTGATGCCTTGTCTCTGTAATGTGTGTGGGGTCCAGGTGGGTCACTCTGGAGTGTGGCCCCCATTAGAGAAACCACAGGAACCAGGGCGGGGGGCACCTGGCTGGGTGAGGAGGGGTCAGTGGACCCTTTATGTCCTCCCTTTTCTCCCCACCTTTCTGCCTGAAGCCTGGGGGACAGCCTGGAGGGGAGGGGACAGAGGGAAAACAGGACTGCCTGTCCGGGCCAGCCCACCACAGAGGTGGGCTTGACTTCTGGCCAGCCCCCCAGGGGACAGCGGGGTAAGAGGGGTGGACGGGTTCAGACAGGAGTTCAGCAGCCGCTGAGAACAGAGAGTGCCTTGAGCAAGGGGGGTGGGAGGGGAGAGGAAACTTTCAGGGTCCCCTGGGGTCAGCTCCGGGACAGTTGCCGTTTTTAATCTGCACAAGAGACTCAGAAGGAGCCCGGAGGGTTGTAACCTAGATCCGCTCAGGCTCTGGAGGTGCTGACGGTGCGGCCCCTCCCCCAGCGCCGAGCCGCGAGAGGCCGAGGGCACGCTGGCCAGAGACCTGTGTTCCCGGTGGCCTTCCTTCCACCAAGTCCACAGCGGCCTCCTGCAGGGTCCCGCACCCTCCAGGCTGGCTTCCCCTCACCCAGCCTCCCGGGGACCAGAGCGGGGGGGGGGGGGGCGCAGGGCGGGGGATGGGGCGGCGTTCTCCTCTCCTCTAGGGTCAGGAAACCCACGCGCTCCTGACCTGTGGCCTAAGCAGAAGCCAGCAAGTGGGAGACCCGCGCCCCAGGAATGCAGACCCAGGGCCCTCCCCGGAGTGCCCTCCAGCTCCCTGGGCTCCTCGCCCAGGACCGTGACTCTTGGGGGGCCAGCGACCTGGCCCATCCTTTCTGCTCGCGCCCCAGGCCCCAGCCCGCACCCCACCGCGCGCGGGTCCCCCCGTGGGGTGACTGCCGGCCACCCGGGACTCAGGGGCGCGCTCTGCGGGGACGCCACGACGCGCAGCAGCCCCCTCGGAGCGGAGCCTCGCGCCCCGGGCGCGGCGGGCGGAGGGTGACTGAGCGCTTGGGCAGGGACTCCGGTCACCCCGCCGCTCTCCTGGGGCCGCTGTGCGCATGGCTCCTTCGGCGACACCGTCCACCTTCCGCGCGGCCTCGCCGCCTCCTGAAAAGTGTCCACGGGGCCACGACCCGGAGGAGCCCGGAAAGGCGACCTCGGCCCCCCTGGGGCATCCGAGTCGCCCCGGAGGCTCCGCCCCGGCGGCTGGGTGAGTGCTCGGACCCTCCGGGCTAATAGGCTCTTTCCCCACCCCACTGCTGGTTTTCGGGGTCCCACGCCGGCGAGGTTAGGTGAGGCGCAGGCGAAAGCCCGAGACCCGCCTCTCAGGCGGAGGGTCCCCTGTCTTTTCCATTCATCCCACCAAGCCCGGCCCGCTTCATCTCTCCTCCCCCAGAGCCGGGGCCGGGTGGGAGAGATCCAGGCCGGAGTTTCTATGCGGCCACTACGGAGGCGGCGGGCACCGGGGTCCCACAGGTGAGGGGTCTCCCAGGGGCAGCGAAAAGCAAGATGCGGGACTGGATCGCCCGACTGACGGAATGGCTTCTGGTGCTGCCTGGTCAGCGGATCAGGATCCACCGAGGTTCATGAAGCCTATGCACACGTACGGATAAAAGCACAGAGCTGACCCGCGTTGCTGCAGAGACAAACTCCTTCACCAGACTCACAGGCTAGCACAAGCTTTTGGAAGAGCAATCTGGCCAGATCTCCCTGCCCTGAGAATACACACTCCCTTTCATTAAGGCAGGCACGCTTAGGAGTCACCGTGTAGGGGAAAACACCTAGAGGCCAGGACCTTCCGACAAAGCTGCTGACGGCAGCCACCGCTGCAGAGGGAAAGGTCTGGAAACCCACATATCCACCAACACAGGGGAGGTATACCAGGGCATTGGTGCCCGCGCACCTGGAGGAATGGGCCACCCACCCACCAGCTATGGGCCTGCCGTGATGCTCGGGAGAAAAGCAAGCCGCCCGGTAAGGTATACACCACATCCATTTTTGCAAAAGCACTTGATAAAGTAACCACCCCAGTCCCATCTGCAGGTTGTGCACGTTTGTAGGCAAATAGAGGAAGGTGTGCAAAGACCCGTCGGGTTAGTATCTCTGGATACCAGGGAGGTGCAGAAGGAGGACCGTTAACTGCCTTATATCCTGTCTCACGGGTTGCAGTGAGTCTCGTTTACATTTTGAATAATGTAACATTAACTACGCATTCACCTTACATCGCCCTGTGCACGGGGTTAGTGCAGTGGTAGAAAGGATACAGCCCTGTTCTGAGACTCTCTGGAGTGACCCTGGGCCCAAAGTGTACAGTGACCCTTTCAAGTTCATGTCCGGGACCTCAGGGATCATCCCAGGCGCAGGGCCACAGCCTGCACAATGCCACGAGGCGCTGTGTACACGCTGGAGTCTGCAGAGAGGGTACAGACTGGGTCACACCCAGGGGCTGAGCCCCAGGGAACCTGGCCGCATCCCGCCGGCCTGCTGGGCTCCTGACCCCAGCCCAGACTTTACCCTGATGGTGGGGGGTACAGCGGGAGGAGAGCCTGCGAGACTGGCCCTGCTGGGAGGCAGGAAGGAGAGGGCGTGGGTGTGCACTGCTCCCTACCAACCCCGCCATCCTTGAGGGCTCTGGGTAATTCTCTGTGATTCCAGATGTTCAGCAGCTGTCTTGGCCATTTCCGCCCCTTCTCTGACCCTGCATCCGCCAGGAAGCGTCCCCTCCTGTCCTCAGCCTCTGAGCCCCCTCCACCTTCCCTGCACCCCGTTTCCTGAGCAGAGGCGTTTATGCAGACTCAGCTCCCTACCCCGCCAGGGTGGATTCAGTTTTCCCAAGGCCCGGGCTCCGCTCCCAGAGTCCCGGGCTGCTGTGGTCAGCTCATGGCCGCCGCCTGACTGGACACCCTCTGCTGGGGGCTCCGATCCCAGCCCCCACCCCTCCAGTCTCTGGGACTGGTTTTTTCTCTCTCCCTCCGTTCTTTCTCCAAGGTTGGCTGTGTCTGCTCCCTCGGCATAAATCAGGGCCTCCAGGGAGGCTGCGCAGAGCTGGCCAGGAGGGGGCCTTGCCTCCGGAGGGAGGGTGGAAGGCCTGTGGGGGGAAGGCCAGAGGTCACAGGGCCCAGCAGGCTCTGTGGGGGTGGGGTGCACGCTCAGATGTCTGCCCAGCAGACCCTGGGGGTAAGGGGAGTTGCCCCTCAAACAGAGACCTGATCATTGGGATCACAGCCCCACCTTCCCCGAGCAGATGGGGGGGTACGAGAGGTCATTGCTGCTGCAGCTGGTCCAGTCTGGGGGGGGGCTCCTCTGGAGAGAGGACAGCAGGAGGAGGTCTCCCTTCCTGTCACATGCTTTCCTGTCTCAACAGGGCTGTTGTTTCGGGGGCACTTGGGCTCCCATGGACTGGGGGGGTCAGGAACCAGGCTGGACCCGGGGTAAGGGTCCTCAGGGGCCAGCAGCTCCAGACTGCTGATCTCTGCTCCTCAAAAGCTGGCCTCCACTGCCCCCACCACAGCCGCCTCCTCTAAGCCTCCTGCTCTTCTGGGGGGCCAAGCGCAGGTGGGCCTGACTGAAGGAAAGTCTATTTCCAAGTACAAGTCTCAGAGCTCGCAGAGCTGAGAGCCCATCCCCAGGGGGATGGGCTCCTCCCAGCCTCATTTTCCCCTGGGGAATCAAAACAAAACAAAACGGGGCACGTCTAACATACTTGGAGAATGATTTTCCAGGAGACCCCTGGGTTTGCCTGGATCCAGGCCAAGGACACAATGAGGCCCTCTGCTCTGCTGTCGGGGGTCAGCCCTGCAGTCTCACAAAATGAGCCTGGAGCCTCTGGGTCCACATGGCCCGCCCCCAGCTCGGGCGAACAGCCTCTGAGCTTAGGAAAGAGGCTCCTGGGAGAGCAAAGGCCCCCACTCTCCCCCAAGTTCTCCACTGGGACCCCTAACCACAGGGCCGGGGGCACATTTCAGGAGGACCAGCACCACCCATCCCCACGGGCAACGGCTACGCCCACCCCTCGACCCCACGTGCGGTGCCTTGTGGGCTCCCTCCTGGGGCAGTCTCCCCACTGACCCCTCAGACCCAGGGCAGAGGAAACAAGAGGGGACCCTCGCCCGGGTGCACCAGTGCACCCTGAGACCCTCTCCTGGTTCTCAGGATCTGACCATTGAGAAGAGCAGCCCAACCTGAGACATGAGCAGGAACCTGGATCTGAGCTGGGGGCGGGGGGCGGTGGCAAGGGCAGAGTTGCCGGATTTAGCAAAAAATAACAAACCAACCTAAAAACAGGATATTCAGTTAGAGTCGAATTTCAGATAAACAATTTTTTAATATAAGTATGACCCATGCAATATCTAGGACGCACTCACACTCACAAAGTATTTATCGTTTCTCTGAAATTCCAATTTAAGTAGGCATTCTGTATTTTATCTGGAGATCCTGGTGGGAGGGATATTCAGCTCTCCCAACTCAGTGGACTGCTCCTGCTCCCTAACCCTAAGGACCCCAACAGCCTCCCGCTCTGCTTCCCAAACCTGGTGGGGGTGGACCGGGCTGGCGGTGTGTCCAGATACAGGGAAGGCGTGCAGGAGCCTGGAGCTCCCTTCCCAGAACCCGCCCCCCCCAGAATGCTCTGGGTCTCTGAGGCAGGTCTGGCTCCCAGGCTCCACGGGTCCCGCTAGGTTTGCTAAATTCCCTGTTTCAGTTCCAGGCAACTGTCGAGCGAGCCCTCTGAGCCCGGCCCTTCGCTGGCTCTAACCCTGCCCCCTTCGCCCTCAGGTGGGCTGGCCTTCTCCTGTACAGGAGAAAAAGGGGAACCTACCAAAGCCCTCCAGAAAAGAGGAAGGTACAGTTTGCGGGGTGGTTTGGGGGAGGAGGGCTTGGCCAGGGGCTGAAAATGAGGAACACTGGCTGAGCAGGACCTACCTGGAGGTCACTGCCTCTGCCGGCACCAGCGGAAAGAGGACCCAGAACAGGTGGGGGGTTTCCAGCCCGAGCTCACCCCCTCTCCCGGGAAGGAAGGTGGGGGGGGGGCAAGGGCATGAGCACGCAGTGCCTTCGCTGCTCTACCAGGAGCCCATGGGCCAGACCCAGTTTCTCCCCTAGGGTGAGAAAGCACGTTGGATCGTCAGGGCTGCCCCACCTTGCACTGGGAGGTCTGGGGGCACCAGCATCTAGCAGGGGCCTGGGCAGGAAACTGCTACCCTTTCTTCAGGAGACCCCCCACGTCTTTACCAACGGTCACACAGCCTGATCCCCTCAGCGGCTTCTCCCTGCCCCTGGCTCCCTTTCCCACCCATGTGAGTACCTCACCAAGTGGGGAAGCCATGTGCAGCAAGCTCAGGTCAAGGCCACGGGAAGCCCTGCATTTTTCCCAGTGAGACCTTGGCTTCCGCCCAGGAAGAGGTGAAGGCAGTAGATTTTGCAGCTGTCCACCCACCTTCAGTTAAGTGGGGGGCGGGGGTTGCCGGTCAAGGTGCGATGGAAGGCAGGTGAAGTAGGTCCCTGCTTCTACTGCACCTGAGGGGGGCCTGGGGAGGGTGTGGCTGCCCCGGGGTCCCTAGGCTTGAGTCCTGGGGGCGGGGCAGAACTTGAGGTCCACGGTGCCTGGGAACCTTTTGTGCGCCCATCAGCGGGTGTTGCCTCTTTCCCCAGCAACAATGACTCACAAAGCCAGACTGCGCCGGGCACAGGCCGCCTCCTCTGGACCCCGGAAGGCCCAGGTCACAAAGGCCATTAGGGCCAAGCCCTGAAGAGGCATGGCCCGAGACAGCTCTGCGCGGCGCTCACCCCTGCAGCCGCCCGTGGGGCCGGGCCAGGGCCTGGGCCTCCCGCCGCGACCCCGGCCTGGCGACTGGGCGTTACGGCTCATGCGGGGCGCCCCGTAGCCTCGACGCCCATGTGTGTCGTCTGCTTCGTGAAGGCGCTGGTGCACGTGTTCAAGATCTACCTGACGGCCAACTACACCTACAACTTCCGCAGCTGGCCCGTGGACTTCCGCTGGGATGACGTGCGCGCCGCCGGCGGGGGTGGCAGCGGTCACCGCGCGCTGACGTGCGCCGCGGCCGCGGCGGGCGTGTGGCTGCTGCGGGGCGCGGCTCTGGGCGTGGACGCGCCGGGGCGACCGCTGCGCGGGGCGCGCAGTCAGGTGCAGTGCCTCCTGCAGCAGATCCGGGAGCTGCCGGGCCAGCTGGCCAGCTACGCGCTGGCCCACTCGCTGGGCCGCTGGCTCGTGTACCCCGGCTCCATGTTCCTGATGACGCGCGCGCTTCTGCCGCTGCTGCAGCAGGGCCAAGAGCGCCTCGTGGAGCGCTACCGTGGCCGGCGCGCCAAGCTGGTGGCCTGTGACGGCAATGAGATCGACACCATGTTCATGGATCGCCGCCAGCACCCGGGCAGCCAAGGCCGCGGCCTGCGCCTCGTCATCTGCTGCGAAGGCAACGCCGGCTTCTACGAGATGGGCTGCCTGTCGGCGCCCCTGGAGGCTGGCTACTCGGTGCTGGGCTGGAACCACCCCGGCTTCGGGGGCAGCACGGGCGCGCCCTTCCCGCAGCATGACGCCAACGCGGTGGACGTGGTGGTCAAGTACGCGCTGCACCGCCTTCACTTCCCGCCCGCGCACGTGGTGGTCTATGGCTGGTCCATCGGGGGCTTCACGGCCACCTGGGCCACCATGACCTACCCGGAGCTGGGGGCGCTGGTGCTCGACGCCACCTTCGACGACCTCGTGCCGCTGGCCCTGAAGGTCATGCCCCACAGCTGGAAGGGCCTCGTGGTGCGCACCGTGCGCGAGCACTTCAACCTCAACGTGGCCGAGCAGCTGTGCCGCTACCCGGGGCCGGTGCTGCTGCTGCGGCGCACGCAGGACGACGTGGTCAGCACCTCGGGCCACCTGCGCCCCCTGCCGTCCGGCGACGTGGAGGGCAACCGCGGCAACGAGCTGCTCCTGCGTCTGCTGCAGCACCGCTACCCGGTGGTGATGGCGCGGGAGGGCCTCGCGGTCGTGACGCGCTGGCTCCGCGCAGGCAGCCTGGCGCAGGAGGCCGCCTTCTATGCGCGCTACCGCGTGGACGAGGAGTGGTGCCTGGCCCTGCTGCGCTCCTACCGCGCGCGCTGCGAGGACGAGCGGGAGGACGAGGAGGCCTGGGGGCCGCACGGGCTCTCCTTCCCCTGGCTGGTGGGCCAGGGCCTGAGCCCGCGGCGGCGACGGCAGCTCGCGCTGTTCCTGGCGCGCAAACACCTCAGGAATGTGGAGGCGACTCACTGCAGTCCGCTGGAACCGGAGGACTTCCAGTTGCCCTGGAGGCTGTAGCCCTCGCCCCTGCAGCTGCTGGCAAGCGCGTGGGTGCCTTTGCGCACGTCCAGGGCCTCCGGTCCTTACCCTCCCCGCCCCCGAAACCAGTAAAGCTGGCCCTGCCTGGGGATCCCGACCTGGTGTCTGAGGGAGGGCGAGACAGAACACAGGGAACCGGTGCTCTCCCTCACTGGGGCGTTTCCCCTCCCTCCCTCCCTTCTGTTTCTCCCTCAAACACTTGTGGATTCCGGTCTGCTCCTGAAGAGAATGTAGACCCAGTTTATGGCAACGCTGTGTGTGATGGGTGCTTTGATCACCTCAAGAGGATGGTGGGGACACGGGCTGTGGGACCCCCGGAGGTACCTTGACCTGGCCTGGGGTACAGGGTGGTCTGGGTCTGGACCGGTCACCCCTACCTGTGAAGGAACACTGGCCCTGTAGCAGCCAGACCCGACCAGGAGCGTGATGCTGGGCTCTTCACAGAGTCCCCTCCGCGCCTCCACCTGCCTGGCCTCTGCCAGCTACTCCCAGCGGCTCGGCCGTCCGCCTGAGCTGCACACACGCCGGCTCCGGGCGTTCACGCGCTCCGCAAGCCCTTGAGCCGGGCCTGGGCTGGGCATTGTTCCTGGCTCAACGGTGTGCTCCGGAGTGAGGGACAAGCGCCTCTTTACCGCCTGCGGGGAACTGCAGAAGCGAGGACTAGGGCTGGGGCTGGCGGGGGCGGGCTGCTGGCCGGGGCGCTGAGCAGAGAGCGGGACAAGCTCAGAGAGGCGGGGGGCGGGGGGCGGCGGCGGGGGGCGGCAGACACTTAATCGACAGCAGCAGAGCAAGACGCGGCCGCGATGCACCCAGGCCAGTGCCAGCCAGAGCGGGGTAGGTACGGCCAGGGAGACACCCGGGCCAGGGAGACACCTGGGGGAGGTGAGCTTGGCGCGCTCCAGGGGGAGGAGCTATCCAGGAAAGGAAGGGGCTTCCCGGCGGAGGGAGGCTTGGCTGGAAAGGGGGAGCGCAGTCCAGCAGGGTCAGATCCTGAAGGGTCTGATATACCATCCAAGGATTTGCTCCCAGTGGCCATGAGGAGCCCAAGAAGGGGAGTTGGGGGGCCTGTTTTAGCGAAACCGGGGTGTCTAGTGGTTACACTCCTCTGCTTTGAGAAGTCCGGCCAACTCTTGTTCCAGCGCTGGCCGGACGCCCCTCGACCAGCTGCGGGGCTCGGACAAATGACTCCAGCAGCCTTGGTCTCCTCGTCTGCAAAGTGGGGGCTCCCCCCGGCTCCCCGGGCTGCGCGGCCAGCGGCTGAAGGAGCACCGCGGGGCGCGGCGCGGGAGCGCGGAGGCTGCCCGGCGGGCGAGCTCACGCGGTGCCCGCCGCGCGCGCACGAGACCCGGGGCCGCGCGCGGGCCGGGAGGCCTCCGTCCCGGCAGCGGCGCCTGCAGGACCCATCGCGGACACGCCTTTTTCTGCGGTAGCCCCACATGATTAAAGAAAAAATGCCCATAAGGAGGGAAGACTTAAAAGAAACTGAGGGGAGAAGCTGGTCCCGAGGTCAGGGGTCAGGCCTCCAAGGGCTCTGAAGCGGTCCGGGCGGTGCGCTAGAAATGGCACTCCCAGGCAGCGGCAAACACCCTCCGGCCCTCCGGAAGGGCCAGCCCCGGGCTTCCCGAGCGCCATGTTGGACGGTCTTCCCACTTCCCACCTTCCCCGGGCTCCTCCGGACCTTTCTACCTGTGAGTCTCACTGGTGGAACCGACGTGGGAGGGACGCCCTTGGAACCCGGCCGCCCTTTCCGGCGTCGTCCGCGGCCTCGGCCAATCAGGCCGGAGCGGCTAATAGGAGCTGGGCCGACCAGCGCCCTCATTGGACAGCGTTGGTGGGGGCGGGATGAAGGCGGAGCGCGCGTCAAAGCGGAAGTGGGCCGTCGCGTCGCTGATTACGCAATGCCGCGGTGGCTGCGGCGGTTCCGCTGACTGCTGTGTACGCGGCGAGCGAGTCCCGGTGCGGCTCGCTCGGCTCCTCCAGCGGCGCAGACCCCGGCCCCGACCCCCGCTGCGGCCCGGCCGCCGCCCCAACATGGACTCCGCAGGGCAAGGTACCCGCGGGCCCGGCGCCTCCGCCCGCTGCGTGGCTCCTCCGGCCTCCGAGGGCCGTGGCGTGCGTCTTCCGCCCCCGGCTCGGCCGCTCCCAGGACCGGTTTCCCGGAGCCCTTCTCGTTCGCAGCGTTTCGGGTTTCGTGCCCCTCGGCGGGCCTCCGTCCCCATGCAGGGCCCTCGAGGACACGCCATCTGGACGTGGACCTGGGCCGACGCGCTGTGCCCCTCTCCCGGGGAGGGGAGGCGAGCTGGAGCCACCTTCCCGTTCAGGGCAGCGCCCCTTGGGTGGCAACGCTGCTCGGAGCCCGGCTACTTAGGGTTGTCTCAAGGGGCAAAGGGTGTCTCAAGGCGCAGCCAGCACACCAGGCCTGTTTCCCGAGCAGACACCCTGACCGGTTGGAGATGGCCGCTGGGGCTTACAGGGTTGCCGAATTCCGATGTTGCTGTAACTGCCTTGGATGATGTTAGGGTTTTTCCTGCCGTTTGTTTAGTTAATATGCCGATACAGGTCAGAATGCCCGGGTTCTGATACATTTCGTAGGTTTTCCTACTCTTGTAGTCTACTTGCAAAATAGTCGAGCATCCAGAGCCCCTAGCTCTGTTAAGCTGAGGAGGCTTCTCGCTGTTTGACGTGCACGTCTTAGTTTGGTAAGCATCACAAGCCCTGTATTCTGACCGTAAACTGATAGAAAGTACTTACTATATGCCAGGTACCACACCACATCTGTCTGTCAAATGGCCATTTTTCATTTTCAGAATAACTCCTTGAGATCGTTCCCTGTATTGTCCCGGCGGAGATGATTATACCATTCTGCAGAGCTGGGACTCACCCAGGAGGGACTCTAGCTCCCAAGTTCTGCCTCCAGCACCGGCCCCACCCTCACTCTGTAGGCCCTTTGTGTGCCGAGCTCCCATCCCGCGGAATGACTGTGTCTCCCTCGGCCTGTTTGCCAAGTGCCCAGTCTATCTGGGGGTGATTTCTGTGGGCTCCACCTTGAGCTACAGGCAGAATCTGTTCAAGAGCGTTTGCTTATTTTTTTTTAATAGAAGAGAAAGATTATGGAGGTTGTAAGGCATTTAGCAAATTCGGGTAGGTTCAATGTAGCAGATACAAATGATGAAATAGAGTCATGTAGGTTGATCTCTGTTGATTAAAACGCGGACACACTTCTTGTGAACATGGATTGAGCGCGAGGGACGTGCTGACCTCCAGCTGAGTGGGACATGTGAAGAGAACTTTCGTGGCTTTGTGTTTGTTTTAACTGCTTATTAAAAAGTTAACAAAAAGTGAACAACTACTTATTTAAGTAATTTCTACACATGGAGCTTGAACTCGTGACCCCGACACCAAAAGGCGCATGCTCCTCCGACTGAGCCAGTGAGGTTCTCCTGTGCCTTTACTTTTAAACGCGCTGGACACTATGCCAAGCCCACTTCCGTGGCGCGTGCGGCCCGTGTGGCACGGCGGGGCAGCCGTGGATTTGGAATCGGGAAGAACTAAAGCAGAGCCGTGGTTCCTTGTGTGGGGTCTTGTCAACTTTTAGTGCAGATAGGAATATGCTTTTAACTCGGAAAGAAAATAGTGGCTCTGGGAATTGGAGCCTGACCTGGGTGCCGCAGAGGTGTGGGAGCCGTGTTCTCCCTGCGCCTTGTCGCGTGTTGCCGCGGGGTGAGGGTTGAGCACAGACTGCAGGGTGTCTAGTTTACTGACTCCCTGCTGGGGCCGGTGGACTAGCACATGCTCCTTGTGTGTGATTTCAGCATGTGCTCTGGACAGTGGTTGATGGACAGTGGTTTTTGTTGTCTTTACCGCTGTATCAAGTTTCTCTGCTCTAAAAATTGGAAGATCTGTTAGGTCCAACTGCTTTGTCTGTAGCAAAGGTTCTATCTCAGGAGCTCTCACAGCAGGAAGCAGAGTTAGGATCTGGCTGCCTTTCTCATGGCAGTAGCACCGTGGGTGGCCGAGGATGCCCTGATGGCGAAACCATCCCTGCAGAGCCTGTCAGAGAAGGGGTGCTGACTCTCCACAGTCCCCCTCAATGCCCCGTAACCTCTCCCCTCACCCTTGGCGGAGACCTCTGCTCTATTTACTTCTCTGTTACTTCTTTTTTAAAGATTTATTTGAGAGACGGCAAGAGAGGGAACCACCAGCAGGAGGAGTGGGAGAGGGAGAAGCAGGCTTCCCGCCGAGCAAGGAGCCCAATGCAGGACTCGTTCCCAGGAGCCTTGGGATGATGACCAAAGCCGAAGGCAGATGCTTAACCAAGAACCACCCAGCCGCCCCCTCTGTAACTTCTTATTGATGCTTTCTGACTTCATTTGTCTCTGGCAGATATCAACCTGAATTCTCCTAACAAAGGTCTGCTGTCCGACTCCATGACAGATGTCCCTGTCGACACAGCGGTGGCTGCCCAGACTCCTGCTGTTGAGGGTCTGACCGAGGCTGAGGAGGAGGAACTTAGGGCTGAGCTTGCAAAGGTGCTGTGTCTTGGCCGTCTGTCTTGGGGGGACCATGAGTTCAGGCCCCCTCAGTAGCCTGAGGGGCCAGAGTGCTAGCTGTGCTCTGCAGAAATTGTCCTGGGAGGTCATTCCCATAGTCCCACAGAAACTGCTCTTTGTGGCGGCTTTGTGTATGCTTGGCGCCTCCTAAGGGTTCCATGAGGAGAATGTCTACACAGGGACAGCCGCTCTGAGCACACTGTCTATTGTTTCTTTGCTGGAATTAACGCCTGACAGTTTCCAGACTCCACAAATTTGTCTGTCCCTGGATATTCATTTTCCTTTTAAAAAGTACTTCGTTTGTTAAAAAAAAAAAAAAAGTGCTTCGTGTGGTATTTTTAAAGTGAGTCTTTTAAGAGGAAATGGTTATTAAAGCCCAAATTTCCAATTATAATTCTTATTCATACCAGCTACCAGGAACATTTCTTTTTACTGTGTGGTGCAGAATCTAGTGCTTACTCACTTACGATTCACAGCGTGCGACAGTGAACTGGCTAATACCTGAGCGTGGCCTCCGATCAGGCAGAGGCTGGTGCACTGCCTGTCAGGCCTGCCCCTTCTCCAGAGATGAGCCCGTGTGGTGCATCTTGAGTCTAAAAAGAGCTCGCCGTGCGGGTGAGCCTCAGCCCCTGGCTAGGTGTCAGACCACAGGGCAGAGCTCGCAGCTGTTCCTGAGCGGAGGGAAGGTTAGGGACGCGCGGCAGGCAGTGCGGCCAGGCTTGTGTTTTACACTAGGTCATTTCAGAGCTGAGCTGCAGAGTGGAAAACTTAAAATTCTCAGCGTGCACTTCCCCCAGCTGTATTGCACACCCTCAAGCCCCGTTGATGGTCACACCGTGAGTGGAATGTTCTAGTCACTGGTCATTACTGCTGGAGTAACTGCTAGCAGTCCAGCCTTACGTGATGATCCTGTTTGTAAATTATTTCCCGTTTCAACTATTTTCTGATGGAAAACCTAGTGATAAAAAGGCTCAGAGCTACTTTTTATTAGTTTACTCCAAACCATCACTTTTTTAAGAGGACTTTACTTTTTTTTTCCTTACGGCAGCTATTGACACAGCAGCTGAAAACAGCCCTCTGGAGTCGTTACGCTCTAGAGGACACTTCTTTTTCAGGTTGCATCCTTTTTTAATTTTTTTAAAGACTTTATTTATTTGACAGAGAGAGACAGTGAGAGAGGGAACACAGCAGGGGGTGTGGGAGAGGAAGAAACAGGCCTCCCGTGGAGCGGGGAGCCCAGTGCGGGGCTCGAGCCCAGGACCCGGGACCATGACCTGAGCCGAAGGCAGATGCTTAACGACTGAGCCACCCGGGCGTCCCACATCCTTTTTTTATTTTAGGGCCTGAGAAAGTTCAGGTCTTTATTGTTAGGATTCTTTCTGTTACCCAGTCCAAACTACCTTAAGCACAAAAGGGAATTTCCTTTTGGCTCGGGGACCTGCCTTTCCCGAGGCCTGGAGCGAACCTCAGGAACACACGTGTGGTCGTAAGGCTATTGCTCTTTTCCCCGGGTCTCCGGCCGGCCATCTGTCGGCTCCACTTCCTTCCCGGTGCAGATGGGCCCTGGCCGCCAGCAGCCCCAGTGTCTGGCCCGGACTCAGAGTCTGGGGGGAGAGGGGCTTGTCTCTTCTGAAGCCTGTGCCCGGTCCCAGGGCTCTGACCGGCCTCACTTGGTGGGCCGCGGGGGCACAGTGCTTGGTAGCCCCGCCAGAACTACCTGACTTGGGCGGGTGGGGCAGTCTCCCTGAAGAGGTTGGGGTGCCAGTGACAGAACAGACCAGAACACTTGGCTGACATAGACTCTGTTCCTAAGACGAGTTCCGTTTCTGTAAGCGGAAAGTCCTTCCCTAATCCCGAGAAACCTCTCGGTAGCGGCAGCTGATCGGGTCAACTGTGTGCTTTCACAGGTGGAAGAGGAAATTGTCACTCTGCGCCAGGTCCTGGCGGCCAAGGAGAGGCACTGTGCGGAGCTGAAAAGGAAGCTGGGCCTCTCCGCGCTGGAGGGCCTGAAGCAGAACCTGTCTAGGAGCTGGCACGACGTGCAGGGCTCTAGCGCGTAGGTACCTGCCTGCCGCTCACCGGTCGGGGCCCCTGCCCTGTCGGGGGGAGGCCGAGTCTGGGGGGCTCGAGCGCGCCTGTGCGTGAGCGGCCCGCCAGGAGCTCGAGTCCCCGACTGGCGCTGGCGTGCACCGGGAGAGCAGAGCCGCGTGATTTTGAAAGGCAGGTGGGTCCACTGGCTGGTTGTCGGAGCAGAAAGTGACAGGAGTATGTCTCAGGGTCCCAATGCGAGAGAAGGCTCGGTAAGCCCTTAACGAGACTGATTTTCCTGTGATTCCCCCGTCACGCACTGTCTGCTGCAGCAAACTCCGGTCCTTCTCCTGAGCGGGCCGTGGTCACAGCCGCACGGTCACTGACGCAGACGCGACTGGGCTGTCGGAGCGCGGGGAGGGCAGCCGCACGGCTCTTCTGAAATGGGTCCTCCAGAGCTGGGGGCCCTGGGTCTTGGAAAATGTCTCCCACTGTCTGGGAAGCTGTGTCCCTGCGGGAAGAGTGAATCCCATTTCATAAGATCACCTGCACAAGCCTAGAAAATCGGAGGTTCTGAGTCCCAGAGGGTGACCGGCCGAGAAGCGTGCGGGGACCGTGGGCTGTGTGCGCCTCCCTCCTCACAGCTGCCCGTTCCCTCAGGCCATCATACGCGGCGTGCCTGGGCCCTCGGCACGGGGGAGGCACAGGGGGACCAGGGCCGCCGGCTGTGCCGTGGCCTTGCCCGGCCGGAGCAGGGCTGCCCCTGTTCTCGGGCACAGACCCGCCACTCCCACCGCCCAGCCCTCTGCCGCGCCCCCTGGGTCGCCCCTGGGCCCGAGCCCTCGGTTGAAATAATTGTTCTGAATGATTTACCGCAGCCTTTTTGTTTTTAGCTATGTGAAAACTTCTGAGAAACTTGGAGAGTGGAATGAGAAGGTGACCCAGTCAGACCTGTGAGTGCCTCTGCCGTCAGCACGTCCCTCCTCCTCTTCCTCTTGACGCTTCTTTCAGGGACAGGGAGGCTGAGCGCACTTGGCACAAACCTAGTTTTAGTGTTCGGGGCTGTTTTATGTTTAGCGTGAGTTTTCTTAAACACAAACGAAAGTATGACTCTCACGAAATGGGTGCGGTCGCTGAAGGAAATTCGCTCGGCCCCAGACTGCCCTGAAAGCCTCCGCCTGGCCGGGCGGGCGGCCCTCGGCCTCGCGAGCGCGCAGGGGGCTTGTGCTGATGACGATCGGCCTTGTTTTGGCCTTGCCCACGGAGCTCCGGCTGATGGGGCTTCTTGGTGGGGCTGCCACCTGGGCTATGCGGCGGGGTCTCGGGGTCGCTTTGCCCCGAGGGGCGTGAGCCCTCGGCCGCACGGAAGGAGCGGAGTGGGAAGCTCGCGGATAGGGTTTCGAGCCCTGAGATTTTATCTGAGTCCCTTACGCAGGTCATAGGGCTTCTGTCGTCTGCGCTCCAGTCGGGTCCCAGTTCCTTTGAACCGGGTGGGGTAACTGGCTTTCTGGGATTCTCTTCCCCGGCTCTTGAGAGGAAGTGCTGCGGCTCCCGGGGAGCTCGGCCCGGCCTTCGTGTCCGACTGGGAGGGAACGGCTGCGACAGGGCCCGTCCTCACGGGCCTGGGGCCCCGGGTCGCCTGCTCTGTGCTTGGAGTCTTCGCAGCCTGGCGTCCCTAGGACGCCCTGGCGGGTCCCGCCATCAGTGTGGTTTGGGGACAGCAGTCCTTGCCACCGCCTGCCCTGTCGTGTCTTCGGGGCCGTATCGGGGGACGCCTTAGCCGCATTGCCCGTGTTCTCCAGGTGGAGACAGCGGCTGTCACCGGTGCGGTTTGGGCACCAGGCAGTCTCGAGGTGCGGACTTAACCCGAAAAGAGCCTCAGGAAACTTTGGTGCTGTTTGCGCAGCCAGGTGACAAGGTTGCTAGGGTACCGTTTCAGGTCATCACAGTCCTGACTCCTCTGAGAAGCCTGTGGCTCTGGGCGCGGAAGCGGCCAGTGGGTGGCCCTTCCCAGGCGCCTCGCGTCGGCGTTTCCCCTGAGGCCGCACCCCCGGTCGTGACAGTGAAGCTCTGGGGGCTGGAGCGTTTCCCCGGGGACAGCCCAGAGGGCGGTGACCCAGCTTGGGGCGGAGGGGCTGACTGAAAACACTGGCTGCTCTGTGCTCTCGGGGGTGAAGATGGCTGGCCGGTCGTCACTGCAGGGGGCCCCGGCGGGGGGTCCCCGAGGGCTCGCCGTCACCCGCAGCCGTGCCTGTTGCGCTGGCAGCCGTGCTGGGCAGGGGCCGTGCTGAAGCGGCCCGTCCCGCGTTCTCTTGGCGGCGGCGCGGTTGCCTCCCGGGCTCCGTGTGCTGGGAGACACAGTTGAAGTCTCGGCGGACGCGGCAGCAGGTGAACTCCGTGGCCCCCGGGCGGCCCGTTGAGTCCTCGGCCGCGCGTGACGGAAAGCACAGGCGGAGATGGTGTCGGCCTTGTCCGGCTGCTCCTTCCTGGTGCAGGGGCGCCCGGCGGGCCTGAGTCTTTGTAGCGTCGCAGCCCCCAGCAGGAGGGCCTCTCTCTGTGGCCGGGGCGCTGCGGGCCTCTCTGGCTGTCCTCACGGCGGTCGCGCCCACCAGAGTTGGGGGGGGAGCAGCCCCAGGGTTAGGACCTCCAGCAGATGCCCCACGCCGACTGGGACGGGGGACAAATGGCCCCGGCGCTTGTCGGGCTCCCACGCTCCTGTTTCCCGGACAGGTGGGAGTGGTTCTCCAAGGGGTGCCGGCCAGGGCGGCCCAGCCTCGCGCTGCGGAGCACGTGCAGACTCGGACTCTGCCCAGCCCTGTCTCCGCCCGCGCGCGGCCTCCCCATCCGCGTCTGCCCTGGTTCGGAGGTCCCCGTCTCCGAAGGGGTCCCTTGTGACCCCAGAAATACCGAGGGGGGCGGGGTGTGGGAGAGCACGCCGCCCGTCACAGTGGCCCGTCGCGAGGGTCGTCAGTCGTCTGGCTTCACTCTGAGTCCCCTCTGGAGCTCCTACTCGTCACCGACAGTCCATGGCCCAGGCTTGTAGTCTCTCCGCCTGCAGCTCCCACGGGGCCCAGAGATCCTGTGCGGACTGTCCCTTTAGTCCTCTGCCATAGACTGGACTGTTTCACTTCAACACACAGGGTCCCAGGGTCGTACGTATTTGCTGGTTCATGAGAAATGGTTCAAATTCCAAATTTGTTTCTGAAACCAAATAGCGCATGCCATGAGTTACCTCCTGCCTCCCAGTCTGTTTCTTGCAGATAACTTGTTTCAACTCATTTTGAAATGAAAGCAGTTCGCCAGCTGGGGGTGAGGGAGCCCAAGGGTTACTGCAAGTTAGGGGCTCCAGAGAAGGTTCCAGAGCCTTTCCTCTGCGGGCTGTGCTGTGGGGGATGTGCAACGTGTTTCCCCTTCTCTTTATTGCCGCAGTGCTGCCGGCCCCAAGACGGAGGGTGTGCAGGTGGCGGCTCCTGGCTTGGGCCCCGTCGGGTTGGAGGGCGCCCTCCAGCTGAGTGTGCGGGAACCCCCAGCAGAAGCGTGTGCACTTGGGTGTCCAGTAGTGAGACCAGCTGTGGGCGGCCCCTCTGCCGGGAGGCTGGCTGGGCTGCCGCACAGCTACTGGGATTTGGTTCCCACTCCTGACCGGTTCTGTGATCGTCCCTCCCACGGGGAGGGGTTTCCGGTAGTCAGATTTGCTGGAGGTTGGATTCAGAATTAGAGGTCTTTTTGGTTAACGCCTTCAGGAAATCCAGAGCAAATCTTTGGGTAAATAACTTATTTTGCTTAAAATATTTTAAGATTTTATTTCTTTGGAAGAGAGAGAGCGAATAGTGGGGAGGGGCAGAGAGAGAGAGAGAGAGACAGAGACAGAAGCAGGCTTTCTGCTGAGCAGGGAGCCCGAAGCCGGACTCAGTCCCAGGGTCTGGGGTCATGACCTGAGCTGAAGGCAGGTGCTTCACAACTGAGCCATCCAGGTGCTCCTCACAGTGAAGATTTTAGATTATTTTCTCTCCATTATTAGTACATCCTGGGATTCACAGACCTTCCTGGAAACAGATAAACTCACTGTTCTGGTGACTTCACCATGTTTTCAAACTCACTGGCTAGAGGGCACGTGTTCTGGGTCCTGAGCCCTGCTGGACACCAGAGAAGCCGGAGGCCCTGCGGTGCTGTTAAGAGTGCCTGCCGATGGGGCGCCTGGGGGGCTCAGTCGTTAAGTGTCTGCCTTCAGCTCAGGTCATGGTCGGTGACAGAGCCCCGCCTCGGGCTCCCTGCTCGGCAGGAGGCCTGCTTCTCCCTCTGTCCTTCCCCCTGCTTGTGTTCCCTCTCTCGCTGTATCTCTCTGTCAAATAAATAAAATCTTTAAAAAAAAAAAAAAAAAAGAGTGCCTGCCAAGTAGAGGGAGGCCCCCCCAGGAGTGTGCAAGGCTGGAAGCCCCCACAGGACAGGGCGGCGAAGGGGGATCATGGCAGAACCCACCTGGTGTGGTCGGGGGGCAGCAAGCACTCCCAGTGGGGCCTCGTGCGGTCAGCCTTGGGGAGCGGGTGGGGGGCTCCGAGGACCTGGTGCAGGCACTGTCTGACGTCCCCCTGTGACCTGGTGACACTGAGCGTCAGAAGGTGATGTCGGAGGTCAGGCTGGCGTCTTGGGAGCCATCACAAGCCGTCTCTCTAGGGCTGCTTGCTTGGCTAGAGTGGGCGCTTGGGTGCAGCGGCTGTGTCTGCTCACGGCGGCAGCCGGACGAGGGCTGGCGGCACCAGGTGTCTGCTCTCCGGGGCGGGCCCAGCGGTGTCCTTGCCGGCTCCAGGGCCGTCGTAGGACATCGAGGGCATGGCCCGTGTCTTCTGGGATGAGCGAGCGTGCGGGTGGGTGGGGAGGAGGGCACGGAAAGGGCGGTCTGTCCTGTGATCCAGGGCTCCCTTCGGCACTGAGAACGGTGGCCTGAGAGGACGGTCCCCGGCTCAGAAAGCGGGGGTGGGGGGGCTCTGTGTCCACGTGCAACCCCCATGGGCGTGGTGGCGTTGTGACATAAGAAGCTTCCCAAATAAAGTAGCAGAACAAGGGCTTCCTTCTGTTCTCTGTCCCAGACCCAAGGCCCCCGAGGGTCTGTCCTCGCGGGAGCCGGACATTCCGTGTCCTGGGTAGTCAGCATGGTGGCGTGAAATCAAGGGTGGAGCGAGGTCAGAGAACAGTTGTCTGAGAGCTGGGAGGTTGAGACCTGGTCGTGCCGCTTCTGTCCCTGTGACCGGTCCCCGCCTGGCGGCCAGGCACGTGCTCACTGATGGCCTCTCTCGCCTTCTCTTGGGTACCCTTGGGCACTCAGGGTCCTCGGCCTGTGGGTGATGGCTGCTCCTTCTGATGGGTTGGTTCAACTGGTGTTTCTTCTCAGCTACAAGAAGACTCAGGAAACCCTCTCTCAGGCGGGACAGAAGACGTCGGCTGCCCTGTCCACCGTGGGCTCCGCCATTAGCAGAAAGCTCGGGGATATGAGGTAAGATGCTCTAGTCGTGCGGGCCAGTCGGGTGAGGGTTTAGGGGTTTTAGAGCTGCTGGGGGCCCTTCAGGGGCCCTGGGCTCAGGTGCATGCCTCTCGGGGGCCCCTTGCCGCCCACAGATGTGGGCCCACTGGCCTGGACCAGTTGGTTCGTGGTCCCTTGTCTGTGGCCTCCCTCTTTGCCATTTCCATGTTTCCTGGGGGAGGGGGTCATGTTTCCTTTGGGTGACTTCTAATGCTTGGGATCCGTGAAGGCGGGTGCTTCCCACTGGAGTTCCACAGAGGGAAGGTGGCCCCCACTGGGGTTAGTGTCAGGGTGGGGCATCACTCTGGGCAGGCTGGCGGGTGGGGGTGGGGGCGGGAGAGGCGTGTTGTTTCCTCGGAATGTTTGCGGGCCCAGCTCTCGGAGTGTGCCTCGTGCCAGGGGCCCCAACTGAGTGTTCTTCCCCCAGAGCCGATGAGACCTTCACCGCCATCAGAGGTGCCTCTGATGAGCACACACGGCAGCACCCGCACACAGCCGGGTGGCCGCGGCTCACCCAGCCTTCCCTGCTCTGGGCTCCGTGGGCCGCACCTGCCAGGTCTCCTGTGCAGCACGGAGCCAAGGGGATTGGACCCTGGAGCCTGAGGCCGTGGTGTCCATCCTGGCTCAGCAGCCGCGTCATTGTGCCCTTGGCAACATGTCCCTCTCGGGATTGTCAGGGTGAAGTGCGCACCGCCCCGCAGCCGTGTGGAGCGCGCTCCGTTACCGCGGCCGGCACCCTGCCCTGGCCCCTCGCTTTGGGATTTCAGGGGATGCCTCCCCACGGCCCCCACCCCGTGCTGAGGCAGCCGCCCCCTCCTGCCCTCGGTGCGCTGCCTCCTTGTCTGCTTCAGTTAGGCGTTTCCTCCCCTCACACGCCCGGCGGTTGCCTTGTGGGGCCTCAAGGTGGGGGCCGCGCGCTGGCCGCACAGCCAAAGGTGAAGGCCCAGACCCTCCGCCCCTCGGCTTCTGTCCAGGGCCGTGCTCCCCTTCTGTTTGTTTGATGGAATTAGCACCCCCTCTGATTTTCGTTTTGAAAATTTTCAAATATCCGGAGACACAGAACAGTTAGCATGCGGTCAGTGTGTCTCCTCTGTGTCTGAGGGGTCGCGCCCCACAGCGGGGGGCCTCTTGGGTCAGCCTGTAAACTCAGCCCTGGGCGCGGTGACTGGATTCCCGCGGCCCTCCCCGCCGGGGCTCTGAGACCGCAGCGAGGCTGTGCCGTGGCCACCCTGTGGGCTGCACGGTAACCTGCCGATGCTTCGTGGCTCTGCGCCCGTAACGAATCTCCTTTGAAACTAGATGGGCCGCCATCGCTGCTGCGCTCTGCGACGCCTGCTGTGGTAGGCCCGGCGACAGACCGATCACACACCCCTGGGGGCCGGGCCTTGCTCCCAGGGAGCGCTGCGGAGGGCAAGGCGGGCCGTCCCTGCGCCACGGAGCAAGCTGTGCGTCAGGTTGGGCCTGTTCTCTGCTCAGAGCGCCAGGCTGGTTACAGCACTTGAGGGAAGCAGGGAGTGTCTGGGGTGCCCGCGTGACGTGCTCACCAGGAGTGTCCTCTGTCCCTTCGGCCGTTACTCTTTTTACGTTCGAGTGCGTGCGGTGTCGGCGCTGATGGGAGCGGCTGCCCTGGGGCTGTCCCAGGCCACTCTGGCCCAGTTCTGCGTCTGTTCCTTCGTTCCCGCTCTCAGCTCCAGGGACTGCCATTCGCTGGTGACCCGTGGTGGGTCACCTCGGGTCACGGGCCCGGCCTCCCTGTGCTGCCGTGTGCCGCATGAGCACCGTGCTCCTCGGCCGGCCGAGGGACTGCCGCATTTGCTGCTGTGCCTCACCTCGGGGCTTTGGTTTTATTCTGCTGTGTTTTCAGGGGCGCAGTGAAACCTGACCCCCCAGGGTCCTCGATGTGTGCGCCGTGGCCTCACTGCTGGTGTCAGGCGCTTTCTGAGGCCACGGCCCATGAGCCTCCCCAGTTTGGAGCTGAGGTTCGGTGTTTACCACTTCTTGAGAAAGAAGATGAGGTCTGGGGGAGTTTATATGTATTTAGACGTCTGCCCCGCATCGGTGTCCTCGACGGGCCTGTCCGGGAGCAGCCCTGGCCCGGGGCTTTTGGCGCGCCCTGGGGCACGAGGGGACAGGCTGGGAGAGAGAACTGGATTTGGGTTCAAGCAGGGGTGGGTCTCTGTCTAGCTGGGTGACATGTGATGGCCCGGGCCTTCCCTAACCCTCAGACTCCTCCTTCCACCTGGAGATGGCAGGCCTGCTGCCCTCGCACATGGCCACGTTGCTCCGGAGAAGATCTCCGTGTGGGGGGTAAGAGGTGACGGGCCTGGCAGCGTCGTGAAGGACGTGGCTGTGCCGTCCTTGGACACGTGTGTTTCTGGGTTGGAACCTGTCCACGGTCCCGACGGAGCCGGAGCGCAAGGCGCGCGGCCCTGGGGCTGCCCCCGTCTTGCTGCAGCGTGTGCGCTCTGGCCCGGCTGCGGGCCTGCGGGGGGCGTCGGCTGGGCTGACTGGCCCGGGTTCTGGGCGGCGGCACACACGGACCCTGAGGTGGTGGCCTTAGCACACCTCTCACCTCTGCCCTGCTCTTCTAACTCCAGACAGTCACGAACGTGGGCTGCCTTGTCTGCGACCCAGGTGGGGTCGTGGGGGTGCGATCCTGTGTCTGGGGCTCGGAGAGAGGAGACGGTGCACGTCCTGCTCTCCCTGGTGGTGCGAGGACTAGAGGTGCTCACGGGGGTCCCTGCACGGCCTCCCGGAACTTGACGGAGGGGTTGGGGTGGGCCTTGGCCTCCCTTTCCTAACACTGTGTTTCTTCTCCTCCTGCTGCCACCTCTCAGGGCTCGTCCGTTCTCACACTCCTTTAGGTAAGACCGCTGCTGGACGTGCCCGCGGAAGGCTCTTCTCTTGACGCAGGCAGGGTGGTGGCTGACTGGCCTGCGGGGGGTGCCACGGCCCCTTGCTGCTGGCACAGCCAGGCCTGCCTGGCTTCCGGCATCCGGAGAGCTCCTGGCGCTCCTCGAGCTGTGACCGTGCGGCCAGCCTCCAGCCCGGCCTCACGGGGCTTGTCGCGCAGCTCCCGCCTGCGTGTGTTCCCGAGAAGAGACCTACTCGTGTGGGAGGGTCGTGCCGACCCTCCCGCTGTTGTGGTCTGTGCTGCTTTCTCCAAAACGCCGGCCCCTGTTTTCTCCTCCGCCCGAGAAGCGGTCTGGTCCCTGCGAGTGGAGGTGGTTTATCTCGTGAGAGCAGCGAGCAGCACTGGGACCTGCTGACCAGTCCCTGCTCCATGCTGACCTGGTCATGCTTTTCTAGCCTGATGCCAGCGCTGCGGCCCCATCACACCGTCTTCCAGCCCGCAGGCCTGGAACCCAAATCCAGAACAACATGTGACTGTAAATGTTCTTCCTCACTTGACCTGCTTGCTTCTCTTTTACCAAAAAGTCACTTCACTTGCTGTGAAGTCAAGTGAGGGCATCTGACGGTTATTTGTACCGGAAGTATTGTGAAGCCCCAGGCGTAGGTCCTCTTAGTTCCCTATTTTAACGCTCTCCCTCAGCAGTGTCCCATTTCTGGGACAGCTTTGGAGGCCAGGGAGAGGAGTCTGGAGTCGAGTCTTCCTGGTGCGGGGGGCCCTTCTGTGTGTGATGCCCAGAGCTCAGCGGCCCTGCAGAGGCAGGTCTGAGTGTGGACGAGCTGATGGGCGTGGTGACTGCTTCGTCGTCCCCTGTGCTAACTCCTGCTTCCTTCTCTGCTTCTACCACGCTTCCGAGCAGCAGCTCCTCCATCCGCCACTCGATAAGTATGCCGGCCATGAGGTAATGTGCACTGGTGCCCCGGAGCTCTCGGAGCCCGAGCGGGAGCTGGGCGGGAGTGGGTGACTCCTGCCGGTCGGCCTCAACTTCCCGTATCCCTGAGCCAAGGGCCGTCTTCCCCTGGCAGCCTCCTGGGGGCCAAGGGCTGGAAAGACCCCTCTTAGGCTAAAGAGCTAGCGGGGGTGAGGCCCAGGGGCGACCATTATACCAAACTGGAAGACCATATACCATCTGGAAGCTTCCAGGGCTGCCCATGGGGTTGGGCCAGGGAGCAGCAGAGAGATTCCTACACATTCATGGCACCCGGGAAGCTTGAGGTGCCTCCAAGCCGATTACGGAGACTTTCATGTGCACCTGCAGGGGAGTCCTCGTCTCCTCAGAACACCCAGAGCCTGGCCTGTTCTGGAACACCCTTGCACGGGCACACTCTCCTCCCTGGTCCCTGCTCCCAGAGACGTGGCTGCCACACCCCACAGCGCGGCCGGGGGTCCTCGCCAGGCTGCTCCTGGGGGCCGCAGGGCCAGGAGGAGCCGAGCCAGCGGGGCGGGAGCTGGTTGGGGAGAGGGTGCTGGCCGGCGCTGCAGCTGTCCTGCTCTCTCTTCCGTGCCACTGCCTCGCTCCCTCATCCCAGAACTGTCCTTGGTTTTCCTTTGCGGCCCTTCGGCGAGACTTCTGTCAGGAACACCTGGGACTTTTCCCGGGCTCAGTACGTGTGTGTTCAGGGTGCAGCTGAAACGTGTCCTGCATCCCCACTGTCCCCACTGCCCAGGCACGGGGTCTGCAGTTGGCCCGTGTGAAGTCTGGGTTTCACCTGCTGGCGACGTGCGGGTCTTCTGTTCTTGCCGTGGGCAGCTGTGGCCGACCTCCGACCTAGAGGCTGCCAGAACGACCTTGCTGGGGCCAGCTTTGGGGGGCATGCCCCCCTCCCTTTTGGCGTGTCCTGTTTTTACAGTGAGGCCTCAGGGTGCTGTTGGGGATCTTTCTGGAGTCTGGCCCTGACCCTGGGCCCTGCAGGTTGAGGAGGGTGGCACAACCGCTCGCTCCCTACACTGACCTCTCCTCTCTCTTTAAAGGAATTCTGCTACTTTCAAGTCATTCGAAGACCGAGTTGGGACCATAAAGGTAACTGTCTCTGGGCCATTTTCTTGTCTTGTTGGGGTAGGGCGTGACCCGTGTTTTACGTAAACTTACTTGGATATCCTACATTCACATGTGGTGACAGGAACCAACTCGGAGGGTCCTTGTACCTTTTACACACTTTCCCCAGTGATCACGTTTTGCAGTAGCACAGCCAGGATAGGGCAGTGAGACAGGGTGGAGAGCGGTTTCATCCCCACAACGGCCCTTCTTGGTGCTCACCTTCCTCCAGCCCTACCCCCACCCCCACCGCTCATCTGTTCTCTGGTTTGATGACTTTTCATTGCAAGAATGTGCTAGGATTGGAACCGTGTAGCGTGGAGCCTTTGAGGATTTGCTCTTGTTACATTGCCTACACCCCTGGGGTCCCACCGGCCCCCTGCCCGTGTCGGTGGTTCACTCCTTTTTATTGCCGATCGGTGTTGGTGCGGCGTAGGCTCCATAGAGAGCGGGACTGCTGGGGTTCCTGGCGCAGCCCTAGGACCTGCCGGCACTGTGTGCTTTGTCTCAGCTTTTATCATTTTTTTTTCTCGATTTTTTTTTCCCACCTGTAGTCTAAGGTCGTAGGTGGCAGAGAGAATGGCAGTGAGAACCTTCCCTCCCCGACCGGGAGTGGCACCAAGCCCCTGCCCGATCACACGCCTTTCTAATAAGCCTGTTGCAGCTTTGCCCGGCCACGGAGAAGTGCAAGCCCACCCTCATCGCCACGACCACGACGCTGCAGTGGAGCAGCCCACCAGGCCGCGGGCGGCGCAGAGCTGGCTTTGAGGAGGGTCCTGCCATTCACACGTAGACATAGACGTGGCTGCCGCGTTCGCATGAGTTCTACAGAACACGGTCTTGTGCGCAGATGCTTCCGTGTGGCGTCCTTCCTGGGGCGCAGGGAGTGGACGGAACAGTGGGCCCTCTGGCAGTCTTGTTAGCTCCCGAGAACGGGGAAGGGACGGGAGAGTGATAAGCATAAAATAAGTGGTATTTCCTCGGCCTCCCTTTTCTAAGTCATAGAAGGACTCTGCGGAAGGAAGATTCGTCCAGAAAGCCCTACCTGATCTTCAGTTTTTATTTCAAACGCTAAGTGAGAAAACTGTCCATTTTCTGAAACCCTCCGGAAAAGAAACTGGTTATCAACAGCCGCCTAATTCTTACACTAATGATCTAGCTTTAATGAAAGCAAATTCTTTATTTTTTAAATGCAGCAAATTTTTCGAAAATTAAAGCTAAGCAAAGCAGCTTTAGTCTCCTTTAGAAAAATTATTTCTTTGGACTCAAGCTGAGATACAAGCCTTACATCGCCTTATGCTGTATTTGTTTATAATGTTTTTATATATAAAAATAAGGGTTCTTTAGTGGGTTTTGAGCATTATGTAGATTTCTGCATCTAGCCTGAAGGGCAGCAGACCGTTGGTGTGTTTTATTTCGCTGATGCACTTCATCCCAGTGTATGAAGCTTGCGTCTCTCTCCTCTCAAGGAGCAGCGTAGCTCCTGCTGGCCAGAGGGCTCTGGGCCTCTGGGGGTGGGGGCGGGGGCAGGAGCCAGAGAGGCCAGCACCCTCCGCAGACGGCAGGGCTCGGGCTCGACCGTTTGCTGCGCGCTGGGGACGAGTGAGAAGCCGCTGGGCCCTGCACTGGGTCGGCTGGGACTCTGCTTTCGCCTTTTCTTGGGACCTACAAAGATCTCGTTCCCGTTCGGAAGCTGCCACGCCCCAGCAGGCTTGCGGTCGGGGCCCCACGCGGGGGGTGCGTCTGGAGGGGCAGCTCCGTGCCTTACTGGCTCCCAGCAGGCCGAGCGCGCTCGGTCCATGCGCGGCGTCTGCCGGCCACTCAGACGCCCGGGGTGGACTGCGGTCCCTGCTGGCGCCCCAGGAAGGACAGCACGCGGTGTTTTCTCTTCAGGGTTAGAATCACGGACGGGGTGTGGTGAGAAAGCAGGAGGCAAGTGTAGTAAGGGATCTATCTTTTCCTTAAAATGGATAATGGGAAATCTGTCAATAAAGCGTTCCTTCGGGGAAGAACCCTCGTGGGCTTGTGTGGTACTGTCACTTCGGGAGGGTTAGGAAGGAGTGGCAGATAAGCCCGCTGGGCTCCCGTTGCCTTGGGCCCTCACCTGAGGCAGAGGCAGAGGCCGGCGGGTCGCAGATACAGCTCACGTGCAAATCCCAGCTCTTCAGTGCTGTGAGTGAAGACCCAGCGTGCCGCGGGAGGGTCCTGTGGTGACAGATCTAGGGGCGCGTGAGGCCCGGGAACATGGGGGGTGAGAAGGAGCTGGCTGGCTCACAAGCGGGGTCAGGGCTAAGCAGCTAGAGAGAGGCCTGCAAGCCAGGCACCAGAGAGGCTGGTCGGCCGACCAGATTTGCCCCGTTGAAGGGTTCGGGCCTGGTCGGGAGCCGCATGGAAGTCCTGCGGTTTAGTTGCCGTTACACCCGATCGGTGGGGGATGGGAAAGTCACATGCATCCCTCAGGGGCAGAGTCTCATTCAGGCGGAAGAAGGCCGCTGAGCGGCTGTCCGGTCCTTACAGGCCCCTCCCAGGTGGGACCATGGCAGCCTTCCACAAACAAATCAGGTGCAGCTCCCCTGAATCACGGTGGCACAGACAAAGTGGGGACGCCAGGCTCCAGTCGGCAGGGTCGGTAAATAGGTCAGCAGCCACGGGAGGCCTTGCGTGTGTGCCGGGGCGCCGGTGGGGCAGCCCGAGGGCGGTTTGAGGACTCCTTTGCTAACACACTGAGCACAAGGCTCAGAAGTGGGTCCCAGGCGTGCTCAGAAACAGGCTCTGGTCCCCCACCCGTGGCCTGCCCGCCCTCTGTGATGACTCTGTCTTTTTAAAAGATTTTATTTAAAAGACAGCGTGAGTGGGGGGAAGGGGCAGAGACAGAGGGAGAAGCCGACTCCCTGCTGAGCAGGGGGCCAGATGCGGGGCTGATCCCAGGACCTGAGATTAACTGGGACCTGAGCCGAAGGCAAGACATGTCACCCACGGAGCCACCCAGGGGCCCCTGTGATGATTTGTTATGTGTTCGTCCTGCATTTCTTCGTGAAAAGGTGAGCAAATAAGAATGTGTATTCTCGTTCCTTTCCCTTTATTCATAAGACACAGTGTTCTGGGGGGCTCAGTAGGTGAAGGGTCTGCCTTCGGCTCAGGTCATGATCCCAGTGTCCTGGGTTCGAGCCCTGCACTGGGCCCCCTGCTTGGCGGGGTGCTTGCTCTCTCCCTCTGCCACTGCCCCTGCTTGTGTTCCCTCTCTTGCTATGTCTGTCAAGTAAGTAAAATCTTAAAAAAAAAAAAAGTGTTCTGTGCTCCGCTTTTCCTCAATGCTGCGCCCTGCGGTGCTAGCCACACCCACCCCTAAGGCCCTCCGAGGGAGCCCCTTCTTTCCGCTGGCCTGGTGCTCCAGATGTGGCCAGTCCTGCTGGCGCTCAGCACTTTGAGAGCAGCAGGCTTGCCCCAGAGGCCACAGCAGGGAAGGCTGGTCACTTCACACTGCACAAGCTGTGCACCCCACACGGTGGTGCAACAGTCCGCTAGTACAAAGGCTGAGAAGCACATTTACCTTCATGTACTTTGGGAAGGGGTTCCATGAGGTTTTTGGGGGTTTTTTGTTTTTGTGGTTTTTTCTTCCCCCCCCCTTTTTTTAAAAAATACTTATTTATTTGAGAGAGAGGGAGAGCACAAGAAGGGGTGTAGCAGGGAGAGAAAGAAGGAGAAGCAGGTTCCCCACTGAGCAGGGAGCCCGATGTGGGGCTCGATCCCAGGACCCTGGGATCATGAGCCGAGCCGAAGGCAGACGCTTAACCAACTGAGCCGCCCAGACGCCCCTCTCCCCCCCTTTTTTAAGTGGGCTCCTCACTGGGTGTTCCAGTGTGGGGCTTGAACCGAAGACCCTGAGATCAAGACCTGAGCTGAGGACAAGAGTCAGATGCTTAGCCAACTGAGTCACCGAGGCGCCCTCGTAGTCTTCATGTGTTAATATTCTGTGGGTAAGAATCTGCGAGGCTTTGTGGGACAGAGGAATCGGATGTGGGCCCAACCCTGAAGGGCAGCGCCTCCTCCCCCAAGCCTCAGTCCCTTCTCTCACGGTGAGGGTAGCGAAGTCCACCTGGCCTGACCCAGGGGCACGGACAGCACAGGGGCTGACTACAGCCACTGTCAGCATTTCACAGGTACCTTTTCTATCTCACTTTCTCTGAACAGGTTGGGTTGCTTATTTATAAACTCACTTGTAAAGACGAACTTTTTATATCATGCATCTTGCTTGTTTATTTTCAGGAACTATCACAAGAATTTTTTATGTTGTTATATAGCCTTTGTATACATTTTTTTTTTTTTTTAAAGACTATTTATTTGACTTGAGCAAGAGAGAGCACAAGCAGGGGGAGAGGCAGAGGGAGAAGCAGGCTTCCCGCTGAGCAGGGAGCCAACTCAGGGCTCAATTCCAGGACCCTGGGATCATGATCTGAGGTGAAGACAAACACTTAACCAACTGAGCCACCAGGCATCCCCTTTGTATACATTTTTAATAACTATACTGGTCCAGGGGCGCCTGGGTGGCTCAGTCGGTTAAGCATCTGACTCGATTTTGGCTCGGGTCCTTATCTCAGGATCATGAGATCGAGCTCCAGGTCAGGCTCTGCACTAGACATGGAGCCTGCTTAAGATTATTCCCCTCTCTCTGCCCTCCCCACCCTTTCTCTCCCTCAAAAAAATAAATAAAAAACCCACAAAACTGTACTGTTCCATTTGAGTGTGCTTACTTGTATAGTTCGGCAGGTTTTCGTTTTCACTATTATAAGTAACACCATCAAGAGCATAATCCTTTTTCTGTATCTGGGAACATTTTCTTAGGATAGATATCCCTAAAGTGGAGGCCTGGTTCACAGGCTGGACACAGCTTCAGTCTGGTCCTCGTACCAGGTCTGTTTTATTCTCTGCTTCCTCCTGTGATTCTATCCTGGGATCCTTCATCCTCTTGAGTAGACGGTATTAATCTGGCCTTAATTAATCAATTAATCTTACTGCCCGCTTGATGCTGCAGTTGACTACCTATCAGGAGACTTCCTGAGCTCTCTGCCAGCATGATGGCAGGGAGGTATAAGAAGGCAGAGGTAGCTAGGGGTCGGAGCTGGTTGGCAAAGAGCCTGGATTTGACTCAGGTGTCTTAGGAAGCCCCGGATGTCATCAGGTTTCTGTTTTAGGAAGACAACTCCGCTGAACAGAACATGGCCAGTGGGCAGGAGTGGAAGCGAGGAGGCAGAAGCACTGACCGGAAAGATCTGTTTGGGTGGGTTCGGGAGGGAAAGTGGCACACGCCAGGGCGGCAGACACACAGCAGGCATCGAATCAGTGGTCGAACCGTTTCCGGTTACGGGTGGCAGGCAGGCCGCCCCTCCCAGGTGGTCAACAGGATGAGCAGGAGCCCTACCTGGAGAGGGAGGGAAGTGAGTGCACGTTGGTCTTCCCACTTGTCCACGCCGCTGTTGGAAGGCGATTCTGGGAGGGTGGCCGGACAGCGGCGGCGGGGGGGAAGGGAGTCCCGTCCTTGCGCTCCAGGGACGAGCAAGCCAGTCCCTCCCTAACCGTGGCCCGACGAAGGGGGGCGTTGGCCCCCGGTCCTTTCCCACCAGCTCCCTCTCCCGTTCTTCGACGAGGACAATTACACCTTAGCAGTCTTACTATGGCGCTGAGCAAGCTCAGCTGCAATACAAGGCCCCGCGCACCTCCCTTCCCGCGGCTCCGCGCAGCACCTGTACGCACTGGCGGGAGGCCCCGCCCCCGGGCCTCGGCTCCGCCCCTGCCGGCCGGCAGGCGCTTCCGGCTCCGCGGCGGGAGCTCCGCCCGCAGCTCCCCGGGCTTCGGTTCCTGGGCTGTCACTTGGGGCTCCGCCCCTGGGCTGTCTTTCGAGGCTCCTCCCACTCAAGGCGTTTCGGAGCCTCCGCGGCTGTCACTTTCGGCTCCACCCCATGTGGGCGGAGCCTCCCCTCCCTCCCCCCTCCCCCCGGCCCCGAGCCCTGCGCTCTGGGCGCGTGCGCGGCCTGCCCCGTCCGCGGCTCCGACCCGCGGAGCCCACGTTCTTCCGGGGGCGCGCGCGCCTGTGCGGGTGCGTGCGTGAGCGTGCGTGAGCGTGCGCGCCCCCGCCGCCTGTGCCGGTGCTGCTCCCGCGCCCTCTGCCGCCGCAGCCGCCGCCGCTCGGGGTCCCCGAGACGCAGCCCCGGCTTGAGGAGCGCGTCGGCCGGCTGCCCAGCAGCGCCGCGGAGCTGAGGAGCGGAGCCGCGGAACCGGCGGGCGGGTGGGCGGGCGGACAGGTGAGCTCGCGGCGGGCCCCCAGGGCCTCCCGTCAGGCCGGGGCGGGCAGCGCGGGCCGCGCGGGCTGCGGGGGGCGCGGGGGGGGGACCGGGGGCCGCGGGGCTGCGCGCCCGCAGCCGGAAATGGCGGCGACCCTCTCTCCGGGCGGGGGGGCGGTGCGCAGGGCGGGGGCCGGCGGGGGAGGGGGCTTCCCCGGAGCGCCCGCTGTGGCGGCGGGGCCGGGTGGACGCGGCGGCCCGGAGAGGGGGACGGGCGGGAAGGCGCAGGTCAGGGACGACCCGAGGGGTCTGTGCGGCTCGAGCGGCCCTCGCCGGTCGGGGCACGGCCGGGCCTGGGCGCAGCGCCGCCCGGAGCAGCGTGCGTTCCGCTGTGGGTAGGTGGGGCCGCAGCCCCGGGGGCCGGAGTCCCGCGGTGGGCGCCGAGCTCCGTCTGTGCACCCCCAGTTCCGCCCATCCCCACGCGGCCGGGTCGCGGTCAGCGCGCGCCCCCGCCCCCGCCGTCCCCGTGACCGACCCGAGGGTCTTTTCCTTCCTGGGGAGGCGGGGAGGGGAGGGGGGCCGAGAGCCGCGGCTCGAACGGAGCCGCATCCGCTGGTCCCGGGGTCACGGTGTCACAGCGCGGGGAATGCGAATTTCTTCCTTAACGCGCTCCGGATTGATCGGTTAGGTTAGAGCGGTCTGGTTTGCAGGAAGCCTGTTTTATCGAGACCCGATTTTAAGCAGTGCTTTGTACTGCAGTCTTTGAGGGACGGTATTAAGGCCTCGTCCGTTCAGGTTCTAACATGTCTGGGGTAAGTGGCTGCATCAAGAGCCCCTTTCTCATGTGCCCGAGAGGTGACTTATCCGAAGTTACTCAGTGGTATCACACAGGAAAAGGAAGCAAAAGTTTAAGTTCTATTTTGCTTTTTCAGGGTTCGGTCTGATAGGGGACTTTTTACTTGCCAGTCATGGCCTAATAGTTCCTGTGTTTGAATTGTTACGACACCTTTGTCCTTAATTAGTTGTCTGTTGAGAAAAATGTCTTAATGCCAAAAACGGTTCTATTGCCCCAGCTGTTAACATGGTTGCCCAAAGGCAAAACTGTAGCCGATGTTCGTTTGCTTCTTTCTGGTTAAATATCCTGCAGAGTTTCAGGATTGAGTAATCTACAGGAGATGAAAGGGGAAGCCAGGGTTTAAGGGCTTTGGGGGACTTTATTGTTCAGCGTGTGCCATCCCCCCTCACCTGTGTCAGGGTTGTGGGGCTTGGGGCCAAACCAACAGCTCGAGGAGCTGGTTCTGGCTGGCTGGCTGTGGGGCTGACCTTTGTGGTCCAGATGGCCTTGTCCCCCGGCGGTCACGGCCGGCCAGCGCAGGACTACCGGGGACATGTGGGTTCCAGGACCCTCAGAGCTGGCCGCCTTGGCTGCATCTAAACAGAGCCCCAGGGCTTGTGTGGTGAGCAGACACTCGAGCAGGTGGGTGGTGGATTCTCTGAGCCTTGCCGAGGGACCCAGTGTGGCCTCTGCGATGGCCGTCAGGCCTCTCCTGCCCCTCTGTGACCAGCCTCCTTCCTTTGGCCCTCTGACTCACCCTTCCCCTGCCACGGCAGCCTTCTTGCTCGTCTCTGTCCTCCAGACTGCCCGGAACACTCACTTCCTCATGCTCCCTCTCTGTGAGGCCAGGCCTTCCCTGACTACCCTGCATAGAATTTCAGCTCGCCACCTCCCGCTTCCCATCTCCCTTTCCTCCTTAACTCTCCTACAGCACTTGGTTATTCCAACGTGCTATTTGATGTATTTATTATATTTACTATTTTACTATGAGATGAGGTCCATAGGGAGTCTGCTTTGTGTAAAGAACTGTTGTTGGCACATACCCAGGAAATACTTGTTGAAGCAATGATAGGATGAGCTTTGTGACCCCTGCGCAGTACAGTGACTTTGTCACCGGGAAGTCATCGTGAGTGCCTACTGAGCACTTAGAAGCCCTAGGTTCTGAGGGGAGTGTGGCAAGCCACCCTCCCTTTGGGAAAGGACAGCCAGGTAAGTGATTAGAGAGGTGCTTGAGACCTCCCTCAAAATCTTTGCAACTTCTAATTTAAATTATTTCAAAATGAGTTTTTAAAGTCAGATCTGGCAATAATGCTTCTAGAAATTTTGTCTTTGGTTACTCTCTTCCCTCTCCACCCATTTCCCACCCCCCAGGAAAAACCCCACATGCTAGTCTTAATACTTGATGACATCTGTTGATTAAGTGGCTTGAGATGGAGTAATCTGTCAGAAGAACTCCGCGCAGTGAGCCTCAGCCTGAGACTCACTGCCGCGCGGCTCTGCAGAAGCAGGCTGAGTCCTGCCTTGTGAGCTTAAGGACTCCAACCCTACTCCTCGTGCCCCCCGCTAATCAGAATGAGGGAATTCTCTTGTGCGTCGAAGGGTGGCTCTCTTAACTAAGGTGGTGCAGAGATTGGAAGGATGCTGTGTCTTGGCCATTCTTGTTCTCGAGCCCTTCTGGCATGCGGTGGGTCGCGGCCTGTGCTCAGCCGGGAGCCAACCCCGGAGACCAGCGCTCCCTCTCAGACCTGGGACTTGAAACTTGAGGCCTCCTCTGTGGGGCCTTCTCTGTGGGGCCTTCTCTGTGCGCCTCACGAGAGCCTAAACGTGAGCTGCTCACGGCGGTCATGGGGTGCAGTAGAGGCTCAGGAGGTGTTGTTGATTAAATGGCAAAATTTGCAGTGGACCTGGGAGTTCATGATAAGACAGAATTTTGTTGGGGCGCGTCAGTCGGTGAAGCATCTGCCTTTAGCTCGGGTCGTAATCCAGGGGTCCTGGGATTGAGTCCCGAACTGGGTTCCCTCTCTGCGGGGAGCCTGCTTCTTCCTCTCCCTCTGCCACTCTCCCTACTTATGCACATGCAAGGATGCCCTTTCTCTATCTCTGTCAAATAAACAAATACGATCTTTTTTTTTTTTTTTCTTAAAGATTTTGTTTATTTATTTAGCAGAGAGATAGCACCAGTAGGCGGAGCAGCAGGCAGATGGAGAGGGAGAAGCAGGCTCTCCGCCGAGCAGGGAGCCTGATGAAGGACTCGATCCCGGGGCCCTGGGATCATGACCTGGCTGAAGGCAGCCGCTTAACTGACTGAGCCACCCATGCGTGCCAATAAATAAAACCTTTTTTTTTTTTTTTAAGAGAATTTTGCCTAAGGTCGGAGTTGCTTCTAAAGTCAGGGAGTAAGATGAGCATAATATACACAGATAGAATCACCCCTGAAAAATTCCTTAACTCTTCTATAAAGTACTCGGTACAGTTTTGGAGTATATAATGCTGTAGGCAAACAGTGGTTCATCCAGTGAGGGCGGCCAGTTTTCCAGTAAAGAGACGGACAGACCCCTGTGTCTTCTGGGGACTGGTGTCAAGCTTGATGACCAGTCTTTGCACACGCGGCGAGGAGGCTCTTAGCTCTCCACGGAGCCCTCGGGAGTCTGGGTACTTTGTGAGTAGCAGTTCAAACTACAGTATTCTTCAGATGAGGCTTACGATGTTCTGACCGGCTCGTTAGATCAGAGCATCCCTGTGCTGTAGATGCCCCTCCTGAGGGTCAGCAGAATCCGTGCTAGACTTTCCTCCTGAAAGTGGTAAGACTGGGGCTCACATGACGGGGCCTCACTAAAATGGGGGTCGAGGTACCTGCCCTATCTGCCTGTTGGGGGAGTAGGAGGGGATAAGTGGAAAGGTGTCTCATCAACTCCTCCCTAAATGGAAGTGACAACAGTGCTGGAAAATGGTAACAGTTCTATTTTATGAAAATGCTACCCCTCATTTAAGAGAGGGAATGACCTCATACCAGGGCTCTCAAATAGTGACCTCCTCTGAAGAGGATTAGCGGCTGGTCTGTTATCAGTAGCTCAGAAGATTTAAGGATTAGATTACCAAACAACCTTCAATTTAGGTTTTGTCCCTCATCATTCTTGGCATTGATTTTGTTTGAGTACATTGTATGTTTGCAAGCGAATTGGTAGTTAACACTGAAATCGCGGAAAGGGTGTATAGCTTCTTGCTCTCTGAAGAGAGGAGCATGTAGTGAGACCAGGTGTGGGATGTCATTCAGTATGCCATCTCGCTCTGTTTCCTCTCTCTTTCTCTCTCTCTTTAAGCTCTATCTATATAGGGGCACCTGGGTAAGTCAGTCAGTTGGGCACCAAACTCTTGATTTCAGGTCAGGTCATGATCTCAGGGTCCCCACATCAGACTCCTCTTTCTCATCAGGGAGTCTGCTGGAGATTTTTCTCTCTCTCTCTCAAATAAAAATATCTTTTTAAAAAAAAAAAAAACAACAACTATCCATTTATTTTGTAGGAGGAGAGAGAATCCCTGAGCAGACTTCACACTGAGCATGGAGCCCAGTGTGGGGCTCCATCCCGGGACCCCAAGATCGTGACCTGAGCTGAAACTGAGAGTCGGATGCTTAACCGACTGAGCCTCCCAGGCGCCCCTTAATCGGTTTCCTTCTTAAGGACTGAACCGTATACGTTAAAATTCACTTCATTTCCAGATCAGTCTGTATTGTTCATGTATCTACATAAGTGGTTTTTAAAACTTAATTCTGGGGGTGCCTGGGGGGCTCAGTTGATTGAGCATCTGCCTTCAACTTGGGTCATGATCCCAGGGTCCTGAGGATCGACCTCAGGGTGTCTGCTCAGCAGGGAGTCTGCTTCTCCCTCTCCCTCTCCCTCTGTGCTCTCTTTCAAATGAATAAATAAAGGCTTTAAAAAATAAAAATAGAAGAAAAAAACTTAGTCTGTGGCAGAAACCCAACTGATATTTTTAAATTATTTGATATATTATGAGTGATCTCAGTGAACACTCCTTGAACAGATGAGTGTGGATCAACCTTATTTGTCATCATGGGCTATTGGGTTTTTAATTTGTCTACATTGAATGTGTATTACCAGCAAATATGGTGGTTTACAAGATGAAAATGTTCAGCCATTTGGTGTCTCCATTGCTATGTTCTGAGAAATTCTATGCCAACTGGTTATAAAGTTGCAGTCCTGGGAGTCAGAGGGCTGGAATGCTGACTTGCCACCCCTGTCGGCTGTGCCCCACCCTGGCGATCTCTGCGACGGCCAGCCCCTTCTTAGACAGCACGCCCTGCCGGTGCCCCTGTGTGTGTCACTGGTGGAGTGGAAATGTGGTAGAGTGAGACCCACAACCCAGACCTCCTGTCAGTCTTGTAACTTTGCATTGGTTTAAGGGCTGGGGGCTGGGTTCAGACGGTCCCGTAGAATGGCGGGAGGGGGCTGGAAGGGCACAGCCCCAGCTCTAAGTTGCAGGCACTGGGCACAAATGGCCGAATTCTGCAGAGCAAGCCTGTGCTACCCCCGTCTGTTACTGGAAGGGGTTAGCGCACAGCAAATGTTTGATTTTTAGCTAGGCGGTCCCATGGAACTTTTCTTATTAAATAGGAGGGTCTTTCGTGAGAGGGCGTTTCTCTAAGATAAATAATGAAAAGTTTCTAGGTCAAAGAGTACAGACTTTGTAATTTTTGCCATATATTGCAAAGTATAATTATATTCTCTGTGGCAGTGTGTGTCTTTTCCTCTTCACTCACATGAAATCGTAACATTTTATGTTTTGGTGCTCATTAAGCTACTGCTATAGGGCTTGATAATAATATCCCCTTTTTTTAGCCAGTTGCAATAAATTATGCTGTGTTAAGAACTTAGTTTTAGGGGCACCTGGATGGATCAGTGGATTAAAGCCTCTGCCTTCCAGGTCAAGATCTCAGGGTCCTGGGATCGAGCCCCGCATCAGGCTCTCTGCTCAGCGGGGAACCTGCTTCCCCCTCTCTCTCTGCCTGTCTCTCTGCCTGCTTGTGATCTCTCTGTCAAATAAATAAATAAAATCTTTTTTTTTTTTTAAAAAACTTAGTTTTAAATAAAATGAGTTTAGTTATAAAAGAACTTTTTTTTTTTTTTTTAAGATTTTATTTATTTATTTGACAGAGAGAGAGAGACACAGCGAGAGAGGGAACACAAGTAGGGGAGAGGGAGAAGCCGACTTCCTGCCGAGCAGAGAGCCCGATGCAGGGCTCGATCCCAGGACCCTGGGATCATGACCCGAGCTGAAGGCAGATGCCCAACAACTGAACCACACAGGCACCCCTATAAAAGAACTTTTAAAAATTATGTAAAACTAATCAATATCTGTTTTTAACTTAAAAAGGAGTTGTATTCTGGGTAAAGATTTTTGCTGGATGTATTTATCTTATACTTTGAATCATGAGGCTCTTCACATCTAAATCTAAAGTTCAGAATTTTTAAGTGGAATCCAGTGGTCCAGTTTTATTTTGAGATGAAACTAGAAAGCTTACAATTTAAGGATGACCTATGAAGTATTTCTTGACCTGTCCGAGCAAAGTTGATAGTGAAACAGTGTGTTTTCTCATGGAATTCACTTAGAGGCCCTCTTGTCCCCAACCCTCCAGTCACAAGCCCTCTGGGAACAGGCCAGTTCACTTGAGGCACAGCACCCCTGATTCCCAAGACAGCCTTGCAAGGTCGCTGTTACCCAATTTTATAGATAAGGAAACTGACAGTTACGTGTTTTCTCCAGTATCAGGTGTGCCACTGAAGACGGAGTACAAAGGGCACCGTTGCACGCTAAAATGACAACACGCACGGTCACACCTTTTAAAGCACTGCTTCTGCTGGTGCTGTTCTCTGCTGCACCACCCTGCCTGGTTGGGTAGGGCTGACAGTTACCAGCAGCACCCTTCTTCCTGGCGTGCGTCCTCCCACACTTGTTTCATCTGCTTCTGCTTTTTCTTTCAGAAAAATGTACCCATGCAGGGGACGCCTGGGGGGCTCAGTGGGTTAAATGACCTGCCTTCAGGTCATGATCCCAGGTTCCCGGGATCGAATCCTGCATCGGGCTCCCTGCTCAGAGGGGAGCTTGTTTCTCCCTCTACCTGCCGCTCCCCCTTCTCCTCTCTCTCTCAAATAAATAAATAAATAAGATTTTTTAAAAAATTTTTTTTGGGAAGATTTTATTTATTTTTTGACAGAGAGATCACCCGGAGGCAGAGAGGCAGGCAGAGGGAGGGAGAAGCAGACGCCCCGCTGAGCAGAGAGCCCGACGCAGGGCTCGATCCTAGGACCCCGGGATCATGCACGACCTGAGCCGAAGGCAGACACTTAACCCACTGAGCCCCCCAGGTGGCCCAGGTTTTTATATATGTCTATATTTTTTAATTTATTTATTTAAGAGAATGGAATATGGTGAGAGAGCGGCACAGAGGCTTGATTCTGGGGCTTGATTCTGGGACCTGGGATCATGACCTGAGCCGACGGCAGCTGCTTCCCCAGCTGAGCCCCCCAGGTGCGCCATACCCTCCCGCCAGGTTTTCTATATTTTTAAAAGGCAAATTAATAACATGGATTTTTTTTTTAAGTTTAAGAGGTAAAAAGAAAACACCTTTTATGTCTAAAAAGTGTGTGCAACAAGGGTGCCTGTGGAGCGTGGAGCCTGACGCAGGGCTCGATCTCACAACCGTAAGATCACAAGCTGAGCTGAGAGCCTGAGATCACAAGCTGAGCCCAGATCAGGAGCCCGACACTCAAATGACTTAGGTACACAGGCGCCCCGAGAGCACTGTAAACTTGGTCTATACGTGTGCTGTTTTTGCTTTAAAAATACAGTAAGGGGTTTTAATGTAATACCTTCTTCAGATGAGGCTTAATGCCTAAGGAAGTAAGTTATTTGTGCTTCGGGTAGAGACTGAGCGCTCCCGTTTGTGAAACAGGTAACTGAGAATCAAGTTTTACAGTGGTTGGGGGTCAGACTTGGCTTTGAACGGCAGCCCCACCAATCCCCAGCAGAGTGACCTCGAGCAGATTCCTCAGTCTCGTCTGTAGAGTGGAGATCATACCAGTCCTAACTAATATTGTGTACAAGGTGCTCTTACAAGCACTTCACACAAGCTTGGTCGCTGACACCCCGGTTAGACTATTCCCGTTCCCACTGGACAGAGGGGAGGTGGAGATGCCCAGGTTACTGAGCCCGCGAGCGCTGAGCCGAGTTCCAGCCCCAGCAGGTGACCTCAGAGCTGCCCTCCCACCACCCACCGGACCAGGTGTCGGTCCCGCACACTTCCTGGGAACATCTGGCGGTGTCCAGAGCATGTGTGCCTCCAGATGCCTGCGCACGGGAGGCGCCCCGAAGTTGTGGCTGCCGAGCTGGTGTTAGCAGCGACCACAAGTCCTGGCACGGCGGTACCAGCCTTCTGTTTGGAGATGTGCGCGTGTATTTTGACACTCACTGCCCCGCCATCAGGCATCTCTTACATTTGGGTTACCGGCACCGAGCACCTGGTTTCGTCCAGCTTTGTCAGGAGAGTTTGATTCTGGTCACGGCTGCAGGAAGGGCTCACTCGGAAGCCACGTTCATCTTCATCAGGTGCTGGCCGTCTCCCCAGGGGACTTCCGCACTGAGTGGTAGGAGTCCCTGTGCGGGGAAGTCATGCCGTTTCCAGCAGGTGTGTTTGGGGATCGTTGTCTCGGAGACACGGAAGACGTTGACTGCATCTGTCGCACTTTATGAGGCCTCACCCGGGGGCTTTGGGACATTCTCCCTGGCAGGCATTCTCTCGGCTTCCCATCGCCCCCTGCCCTTTCCACCATGCGACGGAGCACGTTCTCCGGCTCCGCGTGCGGCCCTGACACCGGGCCGCAGAGAGCTGGGCGCTTCCGTGGGTTGAAAAGTACCTGTGACTTCACTGTCCCGAGATTTTAGGTGTTGTTGTGAGCTTAAAACACCAACACCCGAACATCCCTAATGCTCATTACTTTATGAGAAGTATTTTGTCTCCCACTGTCTAGTTTCATGTTTAGAGTTGGGAATATACTAAGGTTTTCTGGAAACTTTTGGTCATAAGGAATGGTTCTGTCCTAGAATCTTTTGTCTCCAGCAGTGTGCGTGGAGGAGCACGTGCTGTGTGCAGTGCTCCGGGTGCGGGGGCTTAGCTTGGGTCAGGCTGCCCTTATCCAAGGGGATCAGGAACTCTTAGTGCCGTGCAGCCGTCCTGCTCCATGGCCTCACTTCGTGTCACCCAGATTCGTTTCCCTGCTGTTCGCCCCACCGGGGATAAGTGGGCAGGACCGGAGGGCGGGGTCAGAAGTGGTGGACATCTGCTAGAGGACAGATTCTCTCCCAAATGGTCCCCAGGTGACCTCCTTTCTGAGAAAGACCTTGGAGGATGTTCAGTTTTTACTCATTTATTCGTTCATTTATTTTTTAATCTCCTCGTAGTTACACACATATTTATTGTGATTTTGCTCAACTTCTGACCTCTTTTTCCTTTTAACTTACTATATCCTAAGCAGCAGTTAACTTCCTTTCTTCCAAGGAAGAAAATGCTTCCTTGGTTTCTGGACATAGTCATTACTGATAAAAGTAATTTAACACCCATTTACTGAATGCCCCGCCTGGACTTGGAACAGGGGCTCGGTCTGTAAGTTGGAGGGCGGGGGGCGGGGGGCGCTAGGTGCGTTCTTGTTTGGCAGCCGTCGGTTTGGGAAACCCACGGTTCTGTGCAGGGGTGTCTGTCCTTCCTCAGATGCCTGTCCGCTGCCGCCCCTCTCCCGTACTCGCGAGGGCGGGCTGCTCCCTCCAGCGGAGGGGTGCACGAGGAACTAAGCGTGGGGCTTGTCGCGGGGCACGTGCAGTTCTTGCTTCCTGCGCCTCGGGTTTAGACCCATTCCCTCTCTTGTGCTTTGATGGTTGGTGGGGGGTCGCCCTTAAAGGAGTGACTGGTTTACTCTCTTCTCTTTAAGGCTCAGCTTTTGTTGCTTTTTACTCTTCTCAGAATAAAGGAGGAGAGGTTCCTACATTTCCAGTGACTTTAGGAATTCTTTGCATTGGAAATTCATTTTCGGTTAGGAATGAATATAGAAGACCCTGTGACACTGGCGTCATCTCTTGTTTCCCACGTTTGTTGACTCTTGTTTAGAATGTCCTCGGACATATTAGTGGAATTAGTTGTTGCCAATTCTATTTTGCGATATATTCTTTTTTCTTTTCAGAATAGGTAACGAATTCAGTCAGACATTCAGACCATTGGCTTTCTGAGCCTCTTCACTGGGCTTCTCAGTCTGTCGTCACTGGCCGTGCGGCCCTCCCGTGCCTGAGGCAGGTGCTCCAGACCCGCCTGCTTCTTGAATGTTCTTTGGCAGATCATTCCCTGGTTAATCACAGATCTTAGAGGAAAATTCCTGGTCTTTGGAGCATCCATTATATTTGTTTTCTTTTTTATTTTTTTTAAGATGTTATTTATTTGAGAGAGGGAAAGAGCGTGGGGGGGGAGTGGGGCGTGGGGGGGGGACTGGGGCGGGGGGGCACACTCCACAAGGCTGAGTCACGACCTGAGCCCAAGCCAAGAGTTGGATGCTCAGCTGACTGAGCCACCCAGGCACCCCTGTTGTATTTCATTTTTTAGTATTTTCATTTTTAGCAGTTTTTCTTCAATACAGTTAGGTCCCACCTGCATGAGGCAGAGCAGCCTCATGCACTTCCCAGACTTCATCCTTTCTTTCCAGAGATGTTTGCTGGCGGTTGCCCATCACTCTCCCCCTGTGCTCCACCACACCACGGTCACCTCACGAATTACCTGTACCTTCCAACCTGATCAAGGCAGCAGCAGCTTTGCCTGCTATCCCCACTCTTGGCAGTTCCTGCGCGCTCCCCCATTCCTGCGCGCTCCTCCCTTCCTGCGCGCTCCCGGTTACTGCGCGCTCCCCCATTCCTGCGCGCTCCCCCCATTCCTGCGCGCTCCCCTTCTTGCGCTCCCCTTCTTGGTGCTCCCCCTTCCTGTGGGCTCCCCGCTGTGACTTTGTCTTGCTACATCAACAAGCTTGTGTTTTGTTGTCTGTCCTTTTAACTTTAGCTGTCAAGGTGTGACCATACAGTTGCTTGTCTGTAAGTTTATCTTTGAAAGTCCATAAAATGGTTACCTTATTTCCACTTGTGAAAATTATGTTTGTTATAGAGCCAAGGTCCTGTTCTCTGATTACATGTTCTTTCAAGAGTAGTGGCCGCTCCCTGTCAGGGTTCCAGATAGCTGTCTTTTTATTATTGTTTTTTTTACAGTATTAACCTTTTCTTGGCTTCCGTATTTTCAGATTCCCATCATATGGTGCATTATCTTTGTGGCCCGGGATTTCCATTTGGGCACTCTGTCTTCCTGCCCCTGGCCAGACAGTGGCTCCTGGTTTGACCCACAGTAGGTAGAGAGGCTGCAGAGTGCCGCCCGGCACCGGCACCGTAGAGGCCTCTGCATCTGGGGGGGTTACCCCCAGAGACAGTGAGAACGAAGCCCGTGGTGTGGCTTTGTATGTCTTCATGCCTTTGTTGCTGACGACAGCACCTAATCTGTAGGCCATAAAGCCCGGGCTTGGGGGACACGTGGGACAGACCCGTCCACACGCTGAGGAGGTGCGGCTTGCAGGTGATTGCTGTTCCAGTCTTCTTTGTCCTCATACCAGATGCTCGTTTTCAGTAGCATTATCTAATTTTGTGTGTGGGAATACCAACAATTTATAGCTTTTCTAAAGTGATGCTGCCTCAAATAATTTTGGAGGTCTTGGAATACAGTATGCTGAGAACAGAACAAAATAGGGAACCCCCCAGTAGACCTCACATGTGGAATTTTACAGTGAGCTGGAGGCACCCTGCAGGTCTTGAGGAAAGACAGGCCATTTGCGGGGGGGTGAGGGGGTTTCTCGGACTTGGGGCTTTGGGTGAAGCTGGTCTGTCTCCTGCCATGCCCATATTAACTCCAGATGAAGCGGACTACCGCGGATGAATGCCTTTAGAAGAAAATACAGGAGAATTTATTTTTGGCTTTGGGATAGAGAAGGCCTTTGAACAAAAGCAAAAGGGAAACATTGTCAGTTTGTAAAGATTAGTTACATTCAGTTACTGAAATTAAGGAGTTGGTGAGACCTGTTGCACAGCTGTGCACAGAGTTAACAGCACTGAAGTGTGCACTGAAAAATGGTTAAGGTGGTAAATTTTGTTTTTACTAAATTTTGTTTTTTACTGGAAAAATTTAAGAACTCATGTTCTTCAAAAGACACCATGATGAGTGAAAAGAACTGTGAACTAGGAGGAGATTTTTGTTGGCATTTGTAGCCAGTAAAGGGTTGAAGTCGGGGAGACAAGTGGCGCAGCCCCTCGGGCAGACAGCACTGCCTCCGCTGTCCGCGCGGGTTGGGGCCCGGGCCGAGCAAGGCGCCCTTCTGCCCAGCAGTGCTCGTCACTCGGGGCGCGGGGGCTGGTAGGGCGCTGAGCAGTGCGTCCTCCGATGGCAGGTGGCGCGCCTCGCCCAGTGGAGACGGCCAGTTCCCTGGGACCCCAAGTTCCACTGTTAGCTGTATTCCCAGGAGCAGTTCTTCCTAAATGGTTGTGGCAAAGGACCAGTTTTCTTTAATTTCCAGTCTGTCAAAGACTGACGATACTTTTGTAAACTATAATGAAAATGAATGACTAGAAAAATTAGTGACAAAACATAAAATACAAGCCCAGATTTTTTCTTCTTCTTCTTCTTCTTTTTAAAGATTTTATTTATTTATTTGACAGAGAGAGAGAGATCACAAGCAGGCAGAGAGGCAGGCAGAGAGAGGGGGGGAAGCAGGCTCCCCGCTGAGCAGAGAGCCTGATGCGGGGCTCGATCCCAGGACCCTGAGATCATGACCTGAGCCAAAGGCAGAGGCTTTAACCCACTGAGCCCTCCAGGCACCCCGATTTTTTCTTCTTTTTAAAATGAACATAAAATAGACATGAACCCCCCTTTTTTGGGTATACAGTTCTCTGAGTTTAATACAGACAGACTTGTGTAGCCGTCACCTGCTCAGGATGTGGGGTGCTCCGTCAGCACCCTCTCCCCAGCCCTCTGGAGGAGTCAGAGCGGGGACCCTCTGAGACCAGCCTCTTGCACTCAGCAGACTGTCGTTGCCGTCATCTGAGTTGTGTACAGACTGCTTTGGGCCTTTTCATTAGAAACTTCCAACCTCTTCTTCCAGAGCGGCTGCCCCATTTTGTGTCCCACCAGCAGCGTGAGGGTTCTAGTCATTGCTCACCGTCATCAGCCCTCGGCGTGGTCCGGTGGTTTTTTCCTGCCATTCTCATAGGTGTGTAGTGATACTGTGGTTTTCATTTGCTTTTCCCAAATGAATAGACATGGAGTATCTTTTCCTGGGCTTACTTGCTGTTACCGTTTGTGAGCCCTTGCTGTCAAGTTCTGCAAACCTCACTAAGCCCGAGCTGGCTGGCATTGGCCTAAAAACACTTGCGCACCAGGAATTTCTCAGGGATGTTCAGAGCAGCATTGAGGTAGCAAAACCTGGGATAGTCCCCAGCATCCCTCAGTGGAAGAATGGGCTGATAAGTTGTGGTCTGTGGAGTTTATCCGGTATCAGAAGTGAGGTATGGCTATATCCAGTGATGTGGGTGCGTCCCAGAGACATACTGAGTTTCAAAAGCAAGTCCTAGAAGGTTCTATTTAGTGTTAGACCATTTCTGTAAGTTCAAAAAGTTAAAACTAAATACTGTTTAGGGGGAAACATGAGGTAATACTTTAAAGCAAGAGAACCTTAAATTTATACAGGTAATGTATATAGGAAGAACACAGGAAGCTTCAAGATTGTTGGTAATTTTCAAGTTTTTAATTTGAAAGATGGGATTGTAGTGTTTATCGCTGTGCAGTATAAGTTCTGGGTTCCCCGGGCGCCTGGGTGGCTGTCAGCTAAGCATCCCATCTCTTGATCACAGCTCAGGTCTTGATCTCAGGGTCATGAGTTCAAGCCCCACATTGGGCTCCACACTGGGCATGCAGCCGACTTAAAATATACGTGTGTGTGTACGCCGTATATTCCATTCTATGTATCATATATTACATTAAAAATACTTAGAACAAAAATATCTTTCCTCTTAAGATGTTTTCAGATTGTTCTTCCAAAGTTGGCGCGTGCTTCGGTGTTTCCCCAAACAGCAGGTTGACATCAGCAGCAGCTTCTGAATGTGTGCCGCGTGCTGAGGCCGCATCCGGGAAAGCGGGAGTCCAAGTACACGGCTCTTCCCCCTCGCGGCCTCGGAGTCTTCTGAGGGGCGTGGGCAGGACCTGTGAGGACGTGGACCTTTTTGTCTCTTTTGTGTGTTTTGTTCACTGATGAGTCTCCGGCTTTGAGAGCAGAGCCTGGCACGCACCCGGTGGTCTGTCAACGGTGGATGAACAAATGAGCCACGCAGACGCGTGCTCAGGGCCCAGGACGGCTCCCTGGGCCGCGACAGGGCTCTGCTGCTTGTGCTGGGAGCAGTGGCCGGGGAAGGGTTCCCTGAGTCAGGGATGTCTGTGCAGGGCTCTGGGGGCCAGGTAGGAGCTCTCCACGTGGCAGGAAGCAGGGCGTTGTTTTAGGAGAGCCCAGGTGTTCGTGTGCGACAGCACCATGTCTGCCTGGGACGTGTGGTCCTGCCAGTCCCCCCTCCCAGGCCCAGTGGACACAGTGGGGGGAAGATGCTGGTGAGGGGCGGGGCCTGTGTCCACAATGGCCCTGAAGGTCAGGCCAGGGAGCTGGGATTTGGTGCTGCAGCCTGCGGGGGCTCAGAGAAGGGCCCGAGAGAGGCGGTGATGGGAGCAGAGCTGTGCGTCACACACTCGCTGTAGCAGCAGCGAGGAAGGGCAGACCGAGGAGGGTGAACCATGTGTCTTCCAGAAAACCCTCCTCTTATCAGGTTTCTGCCTCTCGTGCCTGGCGATCTGTCAGCATTTTAGGGCTCCCCGCTCCCTGCTTGTGTGTGTGTGTGTGTGTCCCTTCTAGCGGCCCAAACTAGGGTGCACTACAAGGAGGCAAAATGGGCCCCTTGGTTTGTTTTTAAAGACGTGACGTGACTAAAAAAGATCCAGCCCAGAGACTGTGGTCTGACCTTCCTGGAGCGAGGACGGGGAGCAGACCCGTGAGAGCGGCTCCTAAGTTACAGCAAGTGCAGTTCAGGTGGGCTTGCTGCTCCCCAGACCTTGGTTGTGGGTCTCAGGGATGCCTAGAAATGAGTAAGAGCAGGTTCAGGGAGCAGGGCGTAACTCGGTGTTGCTTCACTCAGCGGGTGGTAAATTCCCACATCGTTGCCCCAACGAAAAAGACAGACATCCAAAGGGCCTGAACCCAGTGCGCACTGCTCGCCCTGTCGGCCCAGCTGGGATGTCGCTGGCAGCCCTTGCGCGCGCTCGGCCACGACCGCGGGGCGGCCGGCCTATGGCCCCGGGGCCTGGGAGAGGGAAGCGTGGGGGACACGGCAAGAAACGGGCACCCCATGCTGGGGGCGGAAGTGTCAGGGGCTGCCAAACCCGTGTCCTTCCCGCAGTTTGTGGGGTGCGGGGTGATGTGCTTCCTGTGGTCTGTGTTTCCTGTATTGGAAAAGCGTCTGTTTCTTCTCATCACTGAAGTACACCTGCTCGGTACAGAAAAGACGGACAATGAAGTACTAAGACAGTAACTTTTTTTAAAAGTTGAATATAGTGATTAAAAAACCTCACAAAGGGGCGCCTGGGGGGCTCAGTAGGTTAAAGCCTCTGCCATCGGCTCAGGTGGTGATCTCAGGCTCTCTGCTCGGCAGGGAGCCCGCTTCCCCCCCTCTCTCTGCCTGCCTCTCTCCCTACTCGTGATCTCTCTGTCAAATAAATAAATAAAATCTTTTTAAAAAACACAAAACTTCATTATTTCTTTCTCTCTTTAATGATTTTCTCTCATGGCCTTTTACAACCTTTCTGTTTGCCCTTCCTGATGCATTTTCCAATGGCACATACATTAAGAATGAAATAAGTTCCTTCCGCTTACAGTTTGTCTTCTAGTTCCTGGACTGTTCCCGACACGGAGCTTCCGAGAGCGCGTGCTGCCTGGCAGTAGTTCGTTTCTGATTAGAACACGAACTTTTGAAATGTGTGTGAAGTAGTGTAGAAACTTAATAGTTTTTATGCTTCGAAAGCATCTGTTCCATCTTCTGACTCAAAATATAAAATACCAATTTGAGTAATATTCACGGCAGCTACTTTTTTCCTTAAAGGACCAGACAGTAAGTATTTTTAGGCTTTGTGGTTACACAGCCTCTGTTGAGAGCAGCCAGAGACGTAACAGAAAGAAATGGATGTGGCTGTGTCCAAATGAGAGTTTGCAAAAATAGGCAGCCAGTTGTAGGTGATTGGAGAATTTTATGTTCCATTTGATTTTCTTATAGTATCTAATTTGCTTTGAGAACAAATAACCTTAATTACAGATTGCTTTTTAAATGTAGGTAAGATTGACATAGAGTTAAATGCACAGATCTTGGGGCGCCCGAGTGACTCAGTGGGTTAAAGCCTCTGCCTTCGGCTCAGGTCGTGGTCTCAGGGTCCTGGGATCGAGCCCCGCGTCGGACTCTCTGCTCAGCGAGGAGCCTGCTTCCCCCCCTCTCTCTGCCTGACTCTCTGCCTACTTGTGATCTCTCTCCCTCTGTCAAATAAGTGAATAAAATCTTTTTTAAAAAATGCACAGGTCTTAGTAAATTTCAGTGAGTTTTGCTGTATGTACACGCTTGTGAAGTCACTACCCCAGTTTAAGTTAGAGTATCTCTGTCACCCTGGGAGGCTCCCGTCAGTGCCCTCACACACATACCTCTCTGGTTTATATCACAGTGGGTTGTTCTGCTTTTAATCTTTTAATAAATGGAATCATTTTGGTCTAGCTTGTTTGTCTTACATAATGTGTTTGAGGCTTTTATTGGTTGTATCCGTATGTTGCCCGTGTTCCGTGGGTGAGTAGTAGCCCATATGGACCCGACCAAGCCGCCATCAGTCTGTTGCCGTTTGTGTCGTGCGCTCTCAGAGCTGACGTGGGGTCACTTCACGCTCGGGAGTCGAACCCTGAAGGCCTCTGGGCGCACCCGTCCCTGCCCCCGCTCTCCTTGAACGCACACATGCGCTTTGTGTTATAACTGACGTATAAACCCCGTAAGCCAATGTCGGTAACTTTTGCTTTCACCATTTCTATGTATTTTCTTAAAACAAGAAGGAAGAAATTGTCCTTGACCTTCATTCCTTCCTGAAGATGCTGCTTTCTGTTATCATTTCCCTGCAGCCTCAATAACTCCGTGGCATTTATTGTAACTTAGGTCTTCTTCATGGATCTTTTAGTCTCGGTTTTTCTAAAAATGTCTTTATTTCACCTTTGTTTCTGAGGGATGTTTTTGCTGCAAATAGAATTCTGGTTTGACGGGTTTTTTTATTTCAGCACTTTAGAGATGTGCTCCACTGCCTTCTGGTTTCCGTGATTTCTGATGAGAAGCATGTAATTCAGATGATTGTTCCCTATGTGATCCTGTCGGTTTTCTCTGTTTACAAGATTTCCTCCTGATCTTTGATTTTCAGTGCTTGGATTATAATGTGCCTAGGCATGGTTTTCTTCATATTAACTTTATACCCTGCAGCCAGAATAATCTTAAAACATAAACAAGCTGCTTCTGTTGCCTGTTCCCCTAGAACTGTATTCTTGGGGAGCTGCTTACTCTGACTTCGGGTGTCCTCCTTCTGACCTCACTCCCCGCTCTCGGATTATATACCTCCTGTTCATCGCGGTGCTCCAGTGCCTGGCGTTGTGGGAGGACTCAGTAAGTATTTCCAAAGAAGTGACCGTGGAGGATGATAAATGCCACGTGAGCCAGCCTCGTATCTTGTGAGTGAGGTAACAGTTGTGGACGTCCCAGCAGGTCTCACGGAAGCAGTCTGTGTCCCTGTCCTTGGGCCACCATATGTAACTGTTGGTGGTGATGGGAGATGGGCGTGTAGGGCATTTTCAAGAACACACATGTATTTGATGCAGTCAGTCGGCTTTTCGTCTTAGCTTTGGAGAAACGTGCAAAATAGGGGATCCTGTTTCTGTGTTCCTTGATATGTAATAGTATAAGGGTAGTTGTTCCATATTACATAATTGTTCAAATTTAATTAAATTTCCAGTTGGAAAAAAACCGTAGACTATGTCGATGGTGCGCGAGCTGTGATGGGATCCGGTGGACTGTTTGAAGTACCCGTCCTGCGCCCACCCAACTGTCTAGCGCGGGTCAGCGAGCCGAGCGGTGTGTTAGGGGCCTGGGGACGGGGTCAGTGAAGCAGCAGGTTACAGTCCTTCCGGCCGAGGGTCCAACAAACACTGTTCCTTTGCAGCGAGGAGCGTTTCTCTTATGACTGTTGGATTTCTCTTCTGGTTAAATTTTCCCATTTGTTGTGGTCCCTTTCCAGTTTCATTGCCAGAGAAAATAGCGAATAAATCATTAACTGAAGTAAGAAGAGTGAACTGATGAGGGATTGCATTGGCTTCTCTTGGATGCTTTCTGTTGAAAATGCCTTCCCCTCTCACACAGCTTTCCCAGGCATTTTTATGTGAACAAGAGGGCACTCTTGCTGCTGCCTGCCCTCATGTTGCTTCATGTTGCAACAGATTTCTTTGAGTTATTCCATCTTCGTTAGAAATGTATATTCAGGGGGGGCACCTGGGGGGCTCAGTGGGTTAAAGCCTCTGCCTTCAGCTCAGGTCATGATCTCGGGGTCCTGGGATCGAGCCCCGCACCGGGCTCTCTGCTCAGCGGGGAGCCTGCTTCCCCCTCTCGCTCTGCCTGCCTCTCTGCCTCCTTGTGATCTCTCTCACTGTGTCAAATAAATAAATAAAATCTTTAAAAAAAAAAAGAAAAGAAATGTATATCCAGGGGCGCCTGGGTGGCTCAGTTGATTGAGCGACTGCCGTCGGCTCAGGTCATGATCCTTGAGTTCCGGGATCGAGTCCCACTTCGGGTTCCCAGCTCCGCGGGGAGTCTGCTTCTTCCTCTAACCTTCTCTCCTCTCATGCTCTCTCTCACTTTCTCTGTCTCTCAAATAAATAAATAAAATCTTTAAAAAAAAGAAATGTATATTCAGAACATTTCTTCTGTATGTCACCTGGTGTGTGCCTGTGCCTTTGTTTTGTATTTATGCAGACTTCACTCTGAGGAATAAAAAACCATGACGGTAAGGAAGCCTGTACTTGTTCATGGTCTATAAACCTAAGAGACCCTCTGCAAAGACATAACTTCTTTAAGAAATTCACAAGAGAGCCGTTACTTGACCTCCGGGGCGGGCGCTTCTGTGGTTCCGTCCGGTTTTGTGGGAGCACAGCTGTACCCATTCTTTTACACACTGCGCTTCGCTGCTTCAAGGGCGGAGCTGAAAACTGGGGACCCAGCCCTGGAGACCGTCTGGCCCACAGGACGGGGATAGTTACTCTCTTGCCCTTTAACAGCAGCTCACCTACGTCTGCTCCAGAGTGAACAGTCCTTCGAAGAATAACACCAGAGTAACCCTCAGTGGTGAGGTTCGGGCTGGCTTTTGCTGTGCCCGGCCCCCCCTTTCCGGTGTGTAAGTACTCGGCTTTGATCCAGTTCAGTTAGGCCTAAGTTGTCAGGCCCCCTGTTGTGCTCTTATTTCATCAAAATAGAAGGAAGGTTTTTAAATCTCAAGTTTTTTTTTCTGATGTTAGAAAACTACAAATGATTTGAAATTGGATTGGGAGGGAGTCGACCTTAGGGTGTTTGCTGGTTCTCGAGAAGATCTGGGATCAGCTAGACTCTGGTCGATGAAACCCTTCATCTTGGTCCCTTGGACCGACTGGCCAAAACAGCCACGTTCTTTTGTGGACTCACCCACAAAAGGACAACTGTCTCTTGCGCTCTAATGAGAAGGGGATCTGCAGTAACTTTGTTGGAGAGTCATTGGTTGCAAGAAGGAAGTTAGCCCAAGGGGATGAGCTCCAGACCCCTGGTTAAAGAGCGTTGTTGGCTGGGTAGACTGGGGTTCCCAGTATCCCCGACATCCCAACACACTGAAGGTGCTTCATGAAGGTGTCCTGGGTGACTTGTGACATGGCCCTTCTAGGAAGGCAGTCGTGTGGCTGCTGCTCATGCTCTTTTTTTTTTTTTTTAGATTGACTATTTATTTATTTATTTATTTATTTGTCAGAGAGACAGAGAGAGTGAGTGAGCACAAGCAGGGGGAGCAGCAGACAGGGGAAGAGGGAGAAGCAGGCTCCCCGCTGAGCACAGAGCCCGATGCGGGGCTCGATCCCAGGACCCTGAGATCGTGACCTAAGCCGAAGGCAGAGGCTTTACCCACTGAGCCACCCAGGCGCCCTGCTTGTGTTCTTATTTTTTTTTTTAAAGATTTTTATTTATTATTCGACAGAGAGAGACCCAGCGAGAGAGGGAACACAAGCAGGGGGAGTGGGAGAGGGAGAAGCAGGCCTCTCCCTGAGCGGGGAGCCCGACATGGGGCTCGACCCCAGGACCCCCAGCTCATGACCTGAGCCAAAGGTAGATGCCCAACCCACTGAACCACCCAGGTGCCCCTTTGCTCATGTTCTTAGAATGACAGCTTTGTAGATTTTATAAACATGATACAGAACTTTGTAAGAAGTTCAAACAATACAGAAAAGCATAGAGAAGAACATGATTTAAAAAATGAAAAAATCAGGGCGCCTGGGTGACTCCATGGGTTAGAGCCTCTGCCTTCGGCTCAGGTCACGATCTCAGGGTCCTGGGATCGAGCCCCGCATCGGGCTCTCTGCTCAGCGGGGAGCCTGCTTCCCCCTCTCTCCCGCCTGCCTCTCTGCCTACTTGTGACCTCTCTCTCTGTGTGTCAAATAAATAAATAAAATATTTTAAAAACAAACAAACAAAAAATCAAGCCATGGTGTAGAAGTGGATATATGCTATACAGACAAGAAAATGTGCGAACCTCTGGTCCCTAGTTTTTCCCAGAAACAGCCAGATACATACCTTCCAAAGATATTCCTCATAGTCTTTGAAGTAGAAGCATTTTGATTCACTTTTCTCTGCATCTGGCATACAGAGAAATCAAGGGGACGCTGGTAGAATTGCTGCCCCCTCGGCGCCGGCAGAGCCGCCCACGCCCTTAACAAGGAAGGCCGCTGGCTCTGGTGTGGACGGCGTGCGTGTCCACGGCGGGGCTGCAGGGCCCCACACGCTCCCCACTCGTGTCCTGACCTTGTTGCTGTGGGTCTGCGATGTTTCTACCAGCGGACCTGTTACCACAGCTCCCAGTGCTCTTCGGTCTTGTTCTTGGATTTCTGTGCCTCAGCACCTCCCCACAGACCCGTTACCCCGCTTTCCATTCTCCTCTGCTGCCTCTCTGTCTTCGCTGGCTGGGTGTTTCAGCGGATCGTTTTTTCCAGAAGCTTCTGGTTCCACAAGTCCTCGTGTCTATGTGAACATTAGCCTGGGCCTGCATCTGTGGGGACCTGGCCAGGTTGTAACATTTTGGGGTCAGAAGTGTTGGGACGTATGGCCCGCTAACATTCTGCGCTACTTTCAGGTAACGAGGGAGAGAGCTGCCGGTCACAGGTGACCAGATGCTTTGTAACTTCGTTTTCTAATCTCTGGATATGATTTTTTTTTTTAAGATTTTCTTTATTTACTCATGAGAGACAGAGAGAGGCAGAGGGAGAAGCAGGCTCCCCGGAGCAGGGAGCCTGACGCGGGACCCTGAGCCGAAGGCAGACACTTAACTGACTGAGCCCACCCCGGCGGGCGCTTCAGATATGATTCTTTTTTTTTTTTTTTTTTTAAAGATTTTATTCATTATTTGACAGAGAGAGATCACAAGCAGGCAGAGAGGCAGGCAGGGTGGGGGGGAAGCAGGCTCCCCACTGAGCAGAGAGCCCGATGTGGGGCTCGATCCCAGGACCGTGAGATCGTGACCTGAGCCGAAGGCAGAGGCTTTAACCCACTGAGCCCCCCAGGCGCCCCGATAATGGTTCTTTATTAAGCAAGTATTAGCCTTTTAAAAACTTCGAATTAGTTACTGGCAATCCATTGAAACCAAGAAAATTGATTCTGCGTTATTTCTGTCAGCTCTGTCTGAGACTAGGAAGTTTTTGGCGTTCAGGGCAGTACCGCCTGAAATCCGGCATGCACACTGATGGTAAGTCGTCCTGGCGACTCATAAGCTGAACTGTCAGTCACTTTAAGTAGCCGACGGCCGTTAGAGGTGAACCGGCGCAACTCAGGGCGGCTTGGTCCCAGCGGAGCTGCAGTAAAGGGTGAGGCCAATGAATGTTTGGTTCCCTAGTACGTGTAAAAAGTACGTTTGTGCTATACTGTTGTAAGTGCGGAATAGCGTTATATGTAAAATCAAAAAAAAAGTGTGTCCCTTAATTTAAAAATACTTTATTTGCCAAACAAACGCTGCCCATCATCCGAGCTTTTGAGTGAGAATCGCTGATCACAGATCAGCGTGATAATTACACGAACAATGAGAACATTTGAAATAGCGCAAGAATTACCAGAATGGGACACAGAGACATACAGTGAGCAACTGCTGTTGGAAGAGAGACTAGCTTGACACACAGTTGCCAAGAACCTTCAGTTTGTTGAAATAAAATAAAAGCATTATCCTGAAAATGCAGTACGGAGAGGTATGGCTATATAGTTGATTATTTTTACAGAGGAGATGTAAAGGTATTAGTTCTTGATGTTTTTCTGTGGAGGAGGCCTAGAAGCCAACTCTTTAGTAGGCACTGGGTAATTGAGAATAAGAAGAAAGAAATTACTTAGGGTGATAATTTGACGGTGCTGCGGGACTTCTGCGTGGACTGGCTGGAGAAGATTCTTAGTCCCGGACAGTAGGCTCCATCAGTAACAATGCCGGCTTCTGACGAGGCTGCCTTAGCTCTCTTGGCTGCGTGCTCCGGCCCCATGAGGGCCGCAGGAGAAGAGGGAGACTCAGAGCACTGCCCAAGGTCAAGGTCACACAGCTGGAACCATTCCAGCTGGGCTTAGAGTCCTCATTTGCTGATTCTAAAACCCGTGACCTCTCTCTCTTGGATGGCCCTGAGGATTGTTTTATTACCTCCCCTCAGCAACACCGTCATCCCTTAGACTTCGGGGCGGGTGGTTTGCCTGGTGTGTCTAAGCCAAAGGGTGATGCCCTTGGGTTTGGGTTCATATCCTGCCATCACCTCTCTGTGCTTCCATCTCCGCATCTGGGATGGATGGCCATCGCACCTGCCTGGGGAGGGGAGGGGAAGCCTGGGCCCCGTGGACGGCCACACTCGAGGAACCCAGTCGGGTGGTCCCGGTGGCCCGTCACATGGAGGGGCCGGGCCCGTGGTGGCTGTCTGCCTCCGCACCTTCCTCCTTTCCGCTGTGCACACTAACTTTTGTGTTAGTGTTGGCATCGGGCATGTGAGACAAGTGGGACCCTGCGTCTTGTGGGCACGTGGACGGATTCTTTTTTAAAGATTTTATTTATTTGTCAGAGAGACAGAGCACACGTGGGGGAGGAGCAGAGGGGGTGAGCAGGGAGCCCGATGTGGGGCTGGATCCCAGGGCCCCAGGATTCGACCCGAGGTGAAGGCAGATGCTTCACCGACTGAGCCCCCTGGCCGCCCCTTCCTGCCGTCGTTTCTTTCTGCCGCAGGCCCAGATGGCACCAGGCTTTTTTATCTGAGGTTTCCCTCCTTCTTCCTCACATCCTTCCTCGTTCCTCAGGTGTTTCATTTTAGAAATCAGGAACACGGCTTGTTTCAGACTCTGACATTTGTGTATTCTTTTGACCTTGCACTTGGTCGATAATAGAAGTCTAGGCTGAAACCCTTTTCGTCTTAGAATAGGAAGCCTTTTTGTGTTGGGAAGGTCTTAGCCTGACCAGGGTGCTGGAGCGCTCCCCTGCTTGATGGCACTTGTGTTCTCTTCCCCGTCTTGTTCGCTCTCTCTTGTTTCTAATGGACTTTCCCCGCTTTGCTGTATTCTTTACCTTTCACATTCCCGCTAGACCAATTTTTCTCCTATTTTCTGTTTTCTTTGTCCTGGTTCTCTTCCTTTAAGATACTTCCTGAAGTGTAACTTTTCTCTGCACCATGGGCTTCACTCCCTTGATTAGTGTTGCTTTCTTGTGCTTAGTTTATACCTTCCTGCCCAGACGGTGATTGCCGATCCTACTCTCCTGTGCTCCCTCTCCTTCGCAGTTTACTTATTGTCCACAATTTCTTTTAATTTTATGGAATAGTAGCCTTCAACCTCTGAGGATATCAGAACTTAAAAGCTTGTCATAGGGGCGCCTGGGCGGCTCAGTGGGTTAAAGCCTCTGCCTTCGGCTCAG
>CM052811.1:120894473-120932662 GCA_028533885.1 Nasua narica
GATAAACTTTTTTTTTTTTTTTTTTTTAGTTTTATTTACTTATTTGACAGAGAGAGAGAGATCACAAGTAGGCAGAGAGGCAGGCAGAGAGAGAGGGGGAAGCAGACTCCCCGCTGAGGAGAGAGCCCGATGCAGGGCTCGATCCCAGGACCCTGAGATCATGATCTGAGCTGAAGGCAGAGGCTTCTACCCACTGAGCCACCCAGGCTCCCTATTTTTTTTTTTTTTTTTTTTTTTAGCAGCTTTAGGAATACAGAAAAATTGGACAGAACTTATAGAAAATTCTCATGTATTCCCTTCCCTTCCACCAACCCCCCAGTTTTCCGTCTCTCCCCCATAGTTTGTATAAGAGCGGTACATTGTTAAAACTTGATGATCTAGTATTGACACTTTTTTTTTTTAAAGATTTTACTTATTTGAGAAAGAGAGCATGAGCAGGGGAGGGGCAGAGGGAGAAGCAGACACCCGGCTGAGCAGAGAGCTCGATGCGGGGCTCGATCCCAGGACCCTGAGGTCATGACCTGAGCTGAAGGCAGAGACTTTGCCAACTGAGCCCCCCAGGCGCCTGAGTACTGATACATTATTAACCGAAGTCGGTAGTTTACCTTAGCAGTCATTCATGGTGGTGCACATTCCATGGGATTTAATAAATGGCATCACATTTTTCTGCCGCTGTAGCATCCTACAGAGTGGTTTCAATCCCCTAAAGATCCCCTGTGCTGCTCCTCTTAATCCCTCCCTCCTCCCAGCCCCCAGCAACCACCACTCCCTCTCCTGTCCCTGGAGTTTTGCCTTTTCCAGAATGTCCTGGAGATGGAGTCGCGCAGTGTGCAGCCTTTTCGCCGCTCAGTGGCTCACGTCTCCCCAGCACGAAGGAGTACCCGCTGGCTTCGGAGTACGCACAGTCCCGGACCCGGGAACATGTCCGCAGTGTATGTGCGCGCGCCGAAGTGCTCCTGGCTGCTCCTGACTTCTGGGAATCGTCAGCACAGTAACTTATTTTTAAGTAGAGTAGCCTAGAGTCACATAATAGATCATTAAACCAGTATTGAATTTAGAAATGAAGTCCATCCCCTTGTTTTTCCCCACGGTTGACTTCGGGGCAGTGTGTACGGGCGGGGGCCGGGGCTGGGCGCGCCCTTCGCCCACCCTGCTGCCCTCACAGAGCAGACGGAATGCAGAGATGGGAATGGAAACCCTCTTTTAGGGGCGTCACTGTATTTCCTGGAAAGGTGGGTTATGTTATTTTTTGTCAACTTTAAGGATCAGGAAGAAGTCAGCTAGTCACAACATGCCACAGCATGTCTTTTTGGAGAACCAGAGAGCAGACACACCTTTCGTGTGGTTGATCCCTGAACTTGAAATCAGGAGTGGCTCTGGGGCCTGCTTCTGTGACTAATTATTTGTGTGTTTTGGTAAGTCATTTTGCATGGCTGGGCTTCCCTTTGATCTACTGGGAGGTGAAGGAATTGGGCTAAGACCTCCTACCTGAAGCCTCTCTTCTCACTGCTTTCTTGCTTCTGCCTTTCTGTATCTAGCCTTTGTCGCTGGTGATGATATGCTCTGTTGTCTCTAGTTAAAGCTGCTTTAATGGTCTAAACCTACCGAGTAACTTGAATTAATCTAGTAATGAGCTGTTAATTGAAATTTTAGTTAAGATGATTATAAAGTCACACGTAGTTGTAAGAAATCATGACACCTTGCCTGGTTTTTCCCAATGGTGACATTTTGCCGAACTGTAGTTTACTATCCTGATGTTGGTGCAACTTACCAATCTTACCCAGATCTCCCCATCTTTACGTGTGTACTGACTCATGTGCGCGTGGTGACCTCTGCAGGGGTTAGCACCTTTGCACGTCTGTGTGTCCACCGCCAGACTCAAGATACTGGAACTCTCCATACACAGGCCACCCCCATCCCACTGCCTCCCGTCCTAGACCCCTGGCAGCCAGGAGTCTGTCTTCTGTTTCTAAAATTGTATCATATCCAAAATCCAGTCACACAGTGTGTAACCTTTCAGGATTGGCTTTTTTTTTTTTTTTTAAGATTTTATTTATTTATTTGACAGAGAGAAAGATCACAAGCAGGCAGAGAGGCAGGCAGAGGGAGAAGGGGAAGCAGGCTCCCTGCTGAGCAGAGAGCCCGATGCGGGGCTCGATCCCAGGACCCCGAGATCATGACCTGAGCCGAAGGCAGACGCCCAACAACTGAGCCCCCTAGACGCCCCTGTCCTGTGTAGATTCTTATGTGAACACGTTTCCCTTTCTTTTGGATAAATCAGCCAGGAGCTGACCTGCTGGGTCCTGTGGCAGGTGTGTGCCAGGAAGTTTTCCCGAGTTGCCTTGCGCCCTTGTAACCCGTTTCTGCTCTGCTCTCCACTTTTGGTCAGCCTCACGTACATGGCTTTGCATCTGCGGGGGTTTCATGTAAGGGTTCCTACACTGTCCTTTAGGACTGGCCCCGTCTGCGCGGCAGCACGCTCTAAGGGTCCTCTGTGGTGCTTGCGGGTCGTGGTGGCTCACCCCCTCCGTGCTGAGCAGAAGCCCACTCTGGGTAGACCCCTTTCTGTTTTTCCATTCACCTGTCGATGGACATTTGGGTTGTTTCCAGGTTTTGGCTGTTGTGAGTAAAGCTGCTGTGAATATTGTTGCGTAAGTCTTTGTGTAGACGTGTGTTTTCATTTCAGTACCATAGCCAGCAGAGGAATTGCTGGGTCGTATACCGTGAGTGTCTGTGTAACCTTTTAAGGAGCTACCAAGTTGTTTTCTAAAGGGATTGTGCTGTTTTCCATTTTGAGCACGGATGAGAGTTCGTGTTCCTTCACACCCTTGCTAAGACTTGATACGGCTCATCTTTTCGATAGGAGCCATTCCGGTGGATATGTAATCTGCGTTTCTGAATGACTAATGATAATCTTGCACACCACTGACCCTCCGTATACCAGTGTTGCTGATACATGCCCTTTGTATTTCCATACAGATTCTGAAATTATTTCCTCAATTTTTGCAAAAAAGCCTGCTGGGATTCGAGTTAAGATTCTATTGAATCTGTAGATCAGTTTGTTGACAGTCTTGAGTCTTCTGATCCATGAACACGATAAAGCTCTATTTTTCTTAGATCTTTTGTTTCTCTTGGCAATACGTTGTTTCCAATGTAGGGGTCTTGTATGTCTTTTGTTAAATGTTATTCCTAAATAATTGTATGGTTTTGGATGCTGATGTAAATGAAACCTATAGGTAGTGATATTTTCCAATTGTTTACTGCTCTCAAATAAAAATATAGTTGTTTTAAATATTTATATCCTGTGACCTTGCTAAATTCACTTATTAGTTATAGTTGGTTTTTTGTTTCATTGTTTTTGTTTGTTTTTCGTTGATCCCTTAGGATTTTCTGTATAAACAACCGAGTCATATCACCTATAGATTTTTGGTTAGATGTCCTTTATCAGACTGAGGAAGTTCCCTTCTGTTCCCAATACACTGAGAATTTTTTAATTTTTTAGAAGCTTTTATTTATTTACTTAAGAGGGAGCGAACACAAGTCAGGCAGGGGAGAGGCAGAGGGAGAAGCAGGCTCCCTGCTGAGCAGGAGGCACAATGAAGGACTCATCCCAGGACCCTGAGATCATGACATCAGGACCTGAGCTGAAGGCAGACGCTCAACTGACTAAGCCACCCAGGCGCCCTACTGACAGTTGTTAAAATCATGAGTTAGTGTTGAACTTTGCCACATGCTTTGATCATCCTTGAGATGATCATGTGGTTTATCTCAGTTGTTCTACAATGTAGTGGATTACATTGGTTTGTTTTGAAATGTTAAATCACGCTTGCCTTCTTAGGATAATTTCTACTCAATTAGATTCAATTTGCTAATATTTTGTTAAGGGTTTTTATGTCTATGTTTGTGACAGATTTTTTGGTAATGTCTTTGTGAGGTCGTGCTGGCCTCCAAAAACAAGAAAAGTTCCCTCCTCCTCTGTTTTTGAAAAAGTTTGTCCAAGATTGATGTCTTTCTTCCTTGGATATTTGGTAGAAAAGTCATCAGGGCCTGGAACTTTGTGGGAAGGTTTTCTATTACAGATTCTATTGTGTTAATGCATTTAGGACTATTCAGATTTTCTGGTTCATCCTGTGTTAATTTGGGTAAATTGTATTTTTCAAGGTATTTATATGTTTCATCTAATTACTTGGCATAAAGTTGTCCATAATTTTCTCTGTCATCTTTTTTGTGCCTGTAGGGTCTGTAGTAATGACCCCTCTTATTTTTCTTCCTCATAACACTGATTTCTGTTCTTTTTTCCCTTTGGTCAGCTGTTGATCAATTTTGTTGTTGTTTTCAAAGAGCCAACTTTTGACTTTGCTAAATTTCTCTATCGTTTATCTGTTTTTTATTTTGTTGATTTCTGCTCTTTATTATTTCTTCCCTTCCGTTTCTTCTGGGTCCTGCTGCTTCTGGTGTCGTGAACTTGAACCTTAGGTCTTGGCTAAAATGTCATATTTTATTTTATTATTAAATTGAAAATAACTTTCCTTGTAATTTCTTCTTTGAGTCGCGTGTTATTTTAGCAGTATGTTGGATGGTTTGTTGGATGATGTTAAATACTTGAGGTTTTCAGGGCACCTGGGGGGCTCAGTCGGGTAAGCGTCTGACTTCAGCTCGGGTCATGATCTCAGGGTTCTGGGATCGAGCCCCGCATCGGGCTCTCTGCTCAGCGGGGAGCCTGCTTCCCCCTCTCTCTCTGCCTGCCTCTCTGCCTGCTTGTGATCTCTCTCTCTCTCTGTCAAATAAATAAATAAAATCTTTAAAAAAAAGAAAGTGTGTAGTTGGTCTTGAGTTTTTCTCCATTCGGACATCCTCTTGTTTTTATTGACCTTTTAGTCTAAAGAGATCATTTCCGTTTTTCCTTTAAAAGACTTCTTAACTGTGCTTCTTTGGATTTTTTATTTTGAGGTTGCCCTGGAGGTCACAGGAAACACAGTTTTTACAGTCTACTGAGTGCGGTGGGCCTCTAGCCCTCCACGGGCACGGTTGCAAACTTAGCCTCTGGTCTCCACGTGGGACCGCTCCCCGCATCCCTTCACGCTACAGTCGGATGTGTTGTGTCTGGGACCCGCACGGCCCCCGAGCCACGCTGTTGAGACTGCTTGCTTAAAACAGTCGTAGGGAGTAAAGGCCTCCAGCTTTGCGCTTGTAAGCTTTATCGGTACTTTTTGATGTTTTCTTTGCGTTTTTCTTACAGATTAGCCTACCATGGCTGACCAGAGACAGCGCTCACTCTCTACCTCTGGGGAATCTCTATACCATGTTCTGGGGCTGGACAAGAATGCAACCTCAGATGACATTAAAAAGTCCTATCGGTAAGAGGGCCTCGTGCTCCTGTGGTTTGCCCTGCATTTCCCACGAACCACTGCGTGTGTCCCCCCCGGCTGACTCCGTAGGTAACTGGGAACCCGTAGGTTCACCTTTGTATGCATCGTGCGCTCCCATATAGCCTAAAATTCTTATATTGGCATTTCTTGGCAACAGAAAAGTAACATTTGGTAGTCGACACACGCCGTGAGCCCTGGAGCAGCCGGCTCGGTGTGGTAGCAGGCCCCTCTCGCAGCCTCGCCTGTGGCTTCAGGACTCTGGCGGCAGAGACACACATTCTAAAGCGGCGGCCCTCCTTTGTGGTCTTCCCATTGTGTACTTCTCACACACTCGAGAAAATAGGCCTTTGTTGCACTCCTCGCCCGGCGCCTTATTTGGCAAAATGTGCAGTTAGCCTGGGAGGACACTAGAGGTCAGCAGTGGGGCCTGCGTCTGAGCTGTGCGAGGGGTGGGCTGCCCGCCTTCAGGGTCGCCCTCGCCGGGGCTCCCTCCCCTGGCAGAGCGGGAGGCCTGCCCCAGGCGGCCACAGAGACTCTGAGCTTCTGGAACTCTGCGGAGAGTTGAAGTGTTCCCGCACTAGGCCCTCCCTCTCACGGATGAATGTGGAATAACGGACAAGAAATGGTTTTGCTTGCAGGAAACTTGCCTTGAAATATCACCCTGACAAGAACCCCGATAACCCAGAGGCTGCAGACAAGTTTAAGGAGATCAACAACGCCCACGCCATCCTGACCGACGCCACGAAGAGAAACATCTACGACAAGTACGGCTCGCTGGGGCTCTACGTGGCCGAGCAGTTCGGGGAGGAGAACGTGAACACCTACTTCGTGCTCTCCAGTTGGTGGGCCAAGGTGAGGGGAGTGGGGGGCCCCGTGCCGGGTTCCGGGGGCCCCGGGAGAGTCTCCTGCCTGGCAGGGTCACACAGCCCGGGCATTTGGTCCAGGTGCTCCGTGCTCCCGAGCCTTGGTTTCCCGGCGTCTGGCGCCCTTTCCCCTCACCGTGCGTCAGTGCGGCGCCGGTCTCGGCCGCTGGCGGCACGTAGCCGGCTCGGGGGCCCCTGTGCGGCCACCTGAGCGCTCCGAGCAGACCCCACGGCGAGCCGGCTGTGCCACTGGGCTCTCGCGGGTCACCGTCCGTCCTCACCGGAGATCGGAAGTGAGCTTTCCGTCCCGCTCTGGGCAGCTGCTTTTGTCACTACGGAGGAAGACTCGTTTGAGATCTGTCTGCCTCGGGACCCCCGGGCAGAGCGCTCCGTCCCCTTCTCCGCGCCCCCGCCCCGCCCCCTGTCCTCGTGGATCCCTTTCTCGGAGCCGGGGGGCTCTGGCCCCCGGGGGTCCTCGAGGCCCGCGGCCAGCGCCCTGCCCTCTGCCCGCGCAGGCGCTCTTCGTGGTGTGCGGGCTGCTCACCGGCTGCTACTGCTGCTGCTGCCTGTGCTGCTGCTTCAACTGCTGCTGCGGGCGCTGCAAGCCGCGGGCGCCCGCGGGCGAGGACGCCGACTTCTACGTGTCGCCCGAGGACCTGGAGGCGCAGCTGCGGTCGGACGAGCGGGGTGAGTGCCGGCCGAGGGCCGCGCGGGCCGGGCGGGGCGGGGCGGGCCCTGAACCCTGTCGACCTGTCTTGTCAAACAGGAGGGCTCTGACACTGCGGGAGTGTCCGTGGTGGCGGCTGGCACTGTTGAGGTGTGAGCGTGGACACTGAGGTAACAGCAGACGCAGGCCGGCGGCGCGGCGGCTCCGCGGGGCCGAGTCGAGGGAGGGACGGGGCCGGCGGCGACCTCAGCAGCGGAGGCCGGTCGTGCCGGGGGGAGGTCCGCAGACGGCCTCCGACCCCGACCCCGACCCCGACCCCGACCCCGACCCCGGTGGAGCGGCCAGGCGGCGACCTCAGCAGCGGAGGCCGGTCGTGCCGGGGGGAGGTCCGCAGACGGCCTCTCCCCTCCGGCCTCCGACCCCGACCCCGACCCCGGTGGAGCGGCCAGGCGACGGAGCACGGACGGCGCTGCCGGGACCCGCTGAGCACGCGTACGCTTGCTTTGCAGAGGCCGCAGACACGCCGATCGTCATACAGCCGGCGTCGGCCACGGAGACCACCCAGCTCACGGCCGACTCCCACCCCAGCTACCACACCGACGGCTTCAACTAGGTCCCGGGGCGGCTGTGACAGCGGCCAGCCCGGCACCCGGCCACTTCCCCCTAGAGTCACGGACCGCAGCCGCCGGGGCGCTGCCCCCTCTGTGCCCGCCGCCGCCCCCCCACCACGTGCCGTGCGTCGCATGCAGTATTTAAAGCCGTTGAGCTACGGTCTGCTCCTCCTTCTTCTGTTTTCTCCTTTTTTAATAGCATGTGTGGGGTTCCCTCCCATGTCTGTCCACGCTGCGGTGTGAGCGCACTAACCCGGCCGAGCGGTCTCCTCGGGGCTGCAGGTTCGCTGCCCTGGCCACGGCTGCGTGCTGCCCCCCGCCGGGCGGGCCGCCACAGGAGGGGTGGCTCCTCTCCCCGGTGTTGGTGGGGGCCGGGGCGGGGGCTGCCCGGCGGGACCTGGGGGGTCTGATCCCCGCCCTGCGCTCGCCGGCAGTGTGGACGCAGGCCTCTGGACGCCGGGCCAGGAAGGGGCTGGCGTGGCCCCCTCGCCCCGCTGGGCCCGGTCCCGTCAGCGTTCCCGTGCTGTTGGTTTTGTGGGTCTGTCCGTGGATTAGCTTGTTGTGCAAAGTGTGGGAGGCTCTGCTCACCCAGGACCACGTTCTCCACGTCACGTGGTCCCCAGAGCGCCCGCGCCACACTCCCCCCGTCCCCGGGCCACGAGCTGGACTGATGGGGCCACACTCCTCCACATTCCGTCAGCCCCGCCTGGCCTTCTGGCGGTCCTCCCTGGACCTGTGAGGACCGCGGACGGTGGCAGTGAGCGGTGCGCTGCTGTCCGAGGGGCTGACCCTCCGGGTTGCTGGTGGAACGTGGCTGGGCAGCCCTGGGAAGTGCCCGTGGGGGGCCCAGCCCTCTGCTCTGTGCTTCCCAGAGCTCCTGCCCACCCCAGTGTCCTTCGCGTGTTCTCTTCAGTCACCGCCGGTGGTTCAGGCAGAGCTAGAGACGCCAGGTTCCTGGAGGAAGGACCAGCTGGACCAAAGGCACAGCCTGGTGCCCTTGGCTTGCGGGCCGGCAGCCTGACCGTGGAGTCCCGCACTCACCATGGGCCTGAGCGGCGCCCTCTGGGAACTGTGGGAAGTCGGTCTGTCTTGTCTGTGACCCAGAACTCGTGAGTGGTGCCCTTGCTGCGGGGGACAAGGGAACAGGGGTGCGGACGGGCCCGTGCTTGCCCAGAGGTCACAGTGGCCCCCCCGCCCCCAGCAGCCCTGGATGTGGTGTGGCTGGGCCCGCACTGGTCACCGGAGACCCAAGCGGTTTCCGCAGAAGGAACCGAATGGCGGCTGCTGCGCGTCCTCTGGGCATCCGGTACAGGAAGAGCTCGTCGGCCCGGCCGTGTCCACCACCGCCGGCCCCCTGCCCGCCCGCCTGTGGGGCCTCAGCCCTCGTCTGCCGTCCCGCAGCTGGGGTTCTTGTCGGCCCGAAGCGGCTGTGGAGGGAGGGCGGCGTCCATGCGCAGCGTGGACGGGCCCCAAGTGCAGTGCGGGCCGGGGGCGCTCTGGCCGCAGTGCGGCGGCTGCGGTTGTGGCCGCTCCCAGGTCCTCGGGCACGGTTGTGGGCCTTTGTTTGTTTTCTCTCGTTGTTGTTTTTGGTTTTTTTGTTCAAAATGATCACGAAGACGAAGACGTTCAGTGAGAGGGTAAACTTGCACTACGATCTTCAATTAGAGATAATGTGCTAAATTGAGACATCTTGAAAGGTTAAGAAGTCCATTGACCCACCCTGGACAGGGGAGGAGGTGCGACCCCCGGGCCGTCTTCTGTCCCGGTCCCGACCCAGCAGCAAGAATGCAGCTTTTGTGATGGTTCTGAAAGTAACTTTCTGAGCCGTTTTTCACTGGAATGGCCAAGAACCAAGTTCGAAGCTGGGACTTCAGGTAGCAAGCCTCCCCACTGCGGGGGGACCACTGCAGCTCTGTGGTCAGGAACCCTCAAGGCCCACCACGCGTGTCCGAGCGAGTCCTCGACGGGCGGCTTCCACTCGACAGAACGGGAGCTCCCTGGGGCTCCGGGTTCAAGGAGAGGAGCCGGCCTGGGAGGCTGTCGGGCCCAGGCTCCTGTGGGATTTGTAAAAACTAAATAAATCATGACAGTGATGGTAACAATCCTAAAGGTGGTGATAATGATTGCCTAAGGCCCAGGGACCCCAGGATCCAGACCCGCAGGATCCAGACGGGGGCCTTGAACTCTCCCCGCCTGCCCCTGAACGCATTTCCAGCTGGGGATCCGGAAGCACAGCCCCTTCCCAAGTCGGCTGTGCTCACTGTCAGCCCCTTTGGCGCTCCCCTTTTTCTGGAGCGGTCTATGTACTTCCCTGGTGAGCAGGCTTGCGGAGTCGGGAGGGGCGCCCCTCTGCGCAGCCGTCAGAGCGCCTGGGCCCTCACTGGGGCTGCCTGGGGGTGCTGGGCCCGCGCAGGCCGAAGCCCATCCCGTGTCACCAAGTGCAGGGCTCCACCCGAGAGGCCCCCAGAGCGGCCGGCGGGAAGCACGGGAGGGCCCTGTGGGGAGGCTGCTGATGCGTCCGTTTCTATTCCTGCCCAGTGATGTGGTCGGTCTTCTCTCGTCTTCCCGTTGGCTTGCTTCTGCTTTTGAACTGCTTTAGATATTACCGCTCTGTGTGTGTGAGCCTTCTAGTTCCCACCCAGTGAGTGTCGCGGGGGGAGCCGCCGTGCGCCGTCTTTAGAGCGGGCAGCCTTTCCACACTGCGGGCCGCCCGGCGTGGCCGTGTCGGGGCCGCCGCCGTGCGTTCCGACCGCAGGGGGGCCCGTCGGGTGAGCTCGTGCTGGAGGAGCACCCGCTGGTGCGGCTGGCGGCCTGGGGACACGCGTGGCCTCCCAGCAGCTGGCTCTTGGGGTGCGACCGTTGGCGAGTGGGGTAGGCACCGCAGGCAGAGCTCGGGGCCCCCCCGAGGGACGGGTGTGAGTGTGGGGAGAGCGGCTGCTGTTACTCCTTCCTCCACATGCTGCTCTCTGAGCCCGTGTGACCCAGGACCGCCCTGTCGTCGTTACTGGGGTCGAGAAGCGTCCTGTGGAATCTTACTGTCCTTCCCCGGCTGGCTGGCAGTGTGGGCCGCGGGCGCGTCCCCGTGTGTGTCCGTGTGTGTGTATGTCCGCAGCGCCCGGGCGGCCTGGGCTTCCTGGGAGTCGGTCGCGAACAGGGTCTCGGCGGCGCCCCCTCTGCCGGGAGCGCAGAAGTCAGCACCGGCCCAGCGTGTGCCTGGGGTGTGTGTGTGCTGTGGTGGCCTCATCCTGCCGGCGGGCTCCCGTCGCAGTGCCGCGCCTGCCCCGGGGCCCTCCGGGCTGCTCACCTGACCTCCAGCCGAGTTCCCTCCCTTGAAACATTGAAACCAATTTTCGGAGCTTCAGATACAATCAGTGACGAGGCACATTCTAAAGGGGACGCTGTCCTGACGGCAGGTCTGCCTTAGGAGGGTTCACTGGGAAGGAGGGGGCCACATGGTGCCCTCCTGGGATGGGGGGCTGGGCTCAGGGTCCTACAGGCAGTAGCTTTTGGTAGATTTTGTTTCCCTAGAAAATAGGATAATATCTCAAGCTAAGTGAGGGGAGGCAGTTGACACTGAAATATATACACGTATACACGTTGTTTTAAATACGAAATGCGACGCGGGGCGAGCCCCGGTCCGAGTGCTGGTTTCTGGTTTCGTTGTGTCGCTGGAATCCCACCACGCTGGGGGGTGTTCTTCTGACCCCAACGCCCATGTGCGCCCCTGGGGGCCCGGCTGGAGGGGTGGCTGGCTCCGTGGGGGTCTCCATCCCGTGTGTCTGAATGTTGACCTTCAGATAAAGATAACTGTTGTAAAATAAATGTTTTCACTGCAAACCGGGCACGCGTCTCATTCCGTGACTGCGCAGAGCCCTCGTCCGGGGAGCCGTGCACGGGGGCCGTGCACGGGGGGCCAGGTGTGGGCAAGCGCCCCTCCTGGGTTCTCTTTTCAGATGTTGTCTGAATACGCCAAGTGGAGTGAAGAAGGGGTCCCGTAGGCCCCGGGCGTCTGGGACTGGGGCCCCCCTCCCAGACCTGTCCTTGCTCCCGCTCTCCCCTCTCTGCGCCTGGCTGACTGCCGGGAGCCCCTCCCGCCACCCACACGGCCGGGCAGCAGCCTCCATCCTGTCCCGAAAGGGGCGCCGGGCCGCGGGGTCCGGAACAGCACGCGGCCTGAGCCCTCGGCTCCGCGGCAGGCCTGTCCTCGGCCGGCAGCCACAAGGTAGACGAAGGGTGCCGGCCGCGTCCTCCACACCGGGGCCCATGCTCCGTGCCGAGCCGTGTCCACCTCAGCCTGGCCCTTGAGGGGGTTTCCTGGGGTTGTCCCGCGGCCTGCTCTGCCCAGGGCGTCGGCATGGGGCGCGCTCACGTCCTCGTGCCTGGACACAGCCGTCGCGCCCGCCTGGGGCACGTCCAGCGGCGAGCGGGGGCTGCATCCCCGCATCTCCCGGTCCGGCCAGATGGGAGGGTGGCCGTGACGCCCAGCGGCTTCTGAGAGAGCGGGGCAGGGCCTGGCCAGGGACGGTGGGCCGTCACAGCCTGGGCTTTCTGGGCGCCCAGTGAGACCACTTCCCCTGCCTCTCTTTTCTCTTCCCTGAGAAGACGTCTCGTGGTGGACTCTTGCCGGAAGTGCCGTCTCGGCCTCGGCAGGTGTGTCCCTGGGGGTTCTGCACACGTCGGGCCCAGTGGGGTCCTGTCAGTGGGCAGGGCCTGACCCGAGACTCCAGCCCAGGGACCCCGGCCTTAGGTGGGGGAGGCCACCCACCCCCGGGAGGTTCCGCGGGGGTGACCTCGTGGCCCAGGCCACAGCTGCCGTCTTCTACGCCCTTTCCAGGACGGTCCCTCTCATACCTGGGACCCTCTGAGGTCAGGGTGCTGGGTCCTCTGTTCCCCTGACTGAACTCAGGGTCAGGCAAAGGTAGCTTGAGAGAGAAAGCAGCACGAAAGTGCTAAGAATGATGTAAGAGGCACCTTGAAAGGACACACGACGTAGTTGTGACTCGGGTTCTGCACGGAGGCGAGAGCGGCTGACGGTGAAGCCCTGAGCGTCGGTGTCTCCCCCACCCGGCGTCCCTCCCGCGGCCGCCACCAGCCTGCCAGTGACAGCAGCCGGAGACCCCGCTTCGGTGCTGACCGTCCGGACTTCCAGCCTCGGGCAGCGCCGAGCGCCGGGCGGGTGCGAGCTCCGGCCGCCCACCGACGTCTGGGTCCCTCCCCGGCCCTGCAGCGGCGTCCCAGGCATCGAGGGCAGTGCTTGCCGGCCCCGCTCACGGAGGACAAGGGTCCCCAGTTCTTCGCTGCTGACCAGAGCTGGGCTGCCCCGGCGCGCCCCCAGACTGCCACCGGTGGCTGTGCTGTACACTGAGCGGGAAGGCCCCCCAGGCCTCTCAGACGCTGTTCTCTGTGGGGGTCTCACAGGGAAACGGGAGCGATCACCAAGCCTTCAGGCTGCGCCTTCAGGGGTGTGGGCAGGGGGACCGTGGGCCATGGGCGGGGGGCTCAATGGCACTAAGTGGAGATTCCCAAAGTCCTTGGACCCGCGGCCAGTCTCGGAACTCTGGGCTCCTGGCCGGGGTTGCGGTCACCATGGGCGGAGGGGGGTCCTGGGTGTGTGGCCCCCTCCCTCTCTGCACCGCTGGGAGGAGGGTGCCCAGGGAGCCCACCCGCCAGCCTCGGCAGGTGTTGGGGCGTGGGGGGCGTGGCCATCAGGAGAGGCAGCTGGGGCGGGGGCCATGACTGCCGTCCCGCACCCCGGGTCACCAGGTGAAACCACTTAGGGCGCAAGCTGGAGGGGACTCGCAGGCACAGCGGGGGCAGGGTTCTGGGGACCCAGGGCTCAACACGGCCTCAGAAGCCACTCCGCGAGAGCCCCACACACGGCCCTGGGGGGCCCCAGGCGCCCGAGACCAGGGCGGGCAGGGCATGGGGGCCGGGCCACCGGGCCTGAAGGCCCCTCCAAGTTGTGGACGCCGGGCTCTCTCCTGCTTCAGACGGGCCCTTGCTCCTACTCAGAACCTGCTCTGCACCCCGGTTCCCCCGCACACTCGCCCCCACGCGGGCCCCTGGGTCCAGGAGCGCGGTGCCAGGGCCGCGGGGTCGGGGGTGCAGCGGGGCGGGGCGGGCGCTACTTGTACCCCGGCCGCACCGCCGGGGCGCTTCTTGGCCCCGCTGGAAGTGGGGTGGTGGCCAGAGGAGCCTGAGGGGATGTGTCGCCGATGAGGCCGGGGCTGCTCCCCCCTAGCCCGTGGAGGTCGGAGAGTGGGTCCCCCTGCGCCTCTGGCGCGAATTGCCCCGTTCCTTGCTCTTCTAGCCCAAGCCCAGCCCTGGTCCCGCGGCTTACGGCTCACCCCTGCCCTGCACCTCTGAGTCTGCTCAGACCGGACCCCAGCTCCTCCCCGCTGAGCTGAAAGTCCCCAGCCTCCCGCGCCCTTTTCTCGGGTTCACGCCGGAGCACTTGGGGCCCAGGAATCCGGGCGTCTTCCAGGGTGGGTGCCGACTCCAGGAGGCCCCGCGGGGGTGGAGTCCTTCCCCAGGCGGTGCCAGCCCCCAGCCCCTACTGACGACGGCCTGCACGGGCTGCCCCACGTGGCATGACAGCGCGGGGTCTGGGGCCCCATCTCCTGGCAGGGGCGTACCCCACGCTTCCGTTCCCGCCTTGTGGCGGCCGCTGCTGGGGAAGGGGCAGCACCTCGCGGGCTGACGAACCTGAGACTGACCCTGAAGACATCATTCTCAGGCTGGACAGTCCTGGAGGCACGGCCCAGGGACGGCGGGCGAGCCCTCAGCTTCTGGAGCAGCGCCGAGGGTGGGCTCCAGGTCCGCCCCCCACCACTCCCCCCACCGGCTCCCTCAGCTGCTGCCCAGGCGCCTGCCCCGCTGCTCCCCCAGCCTCTGCCGGGCCCCAGAGGAGCCCCGATGCCCAGAACGGCAGCGCAAGGGCCACCTGGCTCCCGGCCCCCCGTGGGTCGGCCAGAGTTTCCCAGGGACGGGCTCGTCCGTCCCCGGAGAGCCACTCCCAACGTCCCGCCCAGCCTGCCGTCCCGCGATGTGCCCAGTGAGCTGTGCTGCGTGTTGGGTCTTGCTTCCGGGCCTGTCTCTGGGCCTCGGAGGCTCCCTGGGGCTGGAGGAACGGCCCCTCCTTTCACCGGCTCCCCGAAGACCCTCTCCCCGCGCTGTCCGGGAGGTGAGCCGCTCGAACCACCGCCACAGGGGCCCACAGGAAGTGGGTGCAGCAGGTCCCCTAGCCCGTAGCCTCGCCCTCCAGTGGCCTCGGACGAGCGGCCCGGAGCCTGGGGGCAGGTCCTCTGCTCAGGCCTCCTGCCTCCCGATCCTGCCCCAGGCCCCCCGCGCTGTCCGCCCCAGAGGTGGTGGCTGAGCTGAGGTGGGCCTCTGCATGCCGGGTGGTCGGCCGCGCGTGTGTGGGTTCGGTTTATTCTCGGGGAGCTGGTGTGCCCTGGCCGGGCTCTGGGGAGGCCCCCGAGGCAGGACCCGGCCCCTCAGCAACTGTCCCTTCTCTGGGAGACCCGGCTTGACAGGTGGGCACCCTCCCAGCCTCGGGGCCCCAGCGCCCCTCCGAGGCCGGGCGGCCGGGCTCCCAGCACACAGCACCAGAGGGACGGAGGGAGCGGGGCTCGGGAACGTGGGGGAGGGGTCCACTCACCAGCTCGGGCAGAAGCCCCTTCTGCTGGCCTCTGGGCCGCGTGTGGCTTCTCTGCCCCTGGCGTCTGGCCACCGCTTGGACCGGCCTCCCGCCTGTATCTGCCTGCCCTCGGCCTAGCCCCCACCGGTGACTTCCTGTCCCCGCCCCCGCAAGCTTTTCCATGACATGGCCTTTGTTGGTGTTGAGGGGGCGAGGAGGCCAGGAGGGCAGGAAAGAGGCCAGACCCAGGTCTGGACGACAGAGTGGTGGGAGGCTGGGGTGCCCGCCTGGCGGTCCCCGGCAGCCCAGAGGTCTGCGCCACGCACAGCCCACGCGGGCGGGCCTGCCACAGGCTGTCAGCGGGGAGCTCCGGCGGCAACGAAGGCAGGGCTGGAGGTGGGCTTCTGGCCCTGAACAGCACGGCTGGCCCCCAGACGCCGTGTGGCCGTCTCCCCAGCAAGGGAGGCCCTGGCCGGAGGCAGGGACCCGCGAGCCGCTCCCTCCCACAGCCGCCCACACGCTGATTTCCGCTGGGCTCCCGGACTCTGCAAACCCGCGGTGGCGGCGGTGGGCGGCTGCAGAGGCTGCTGCTTGAGACCCGGAGCCCTAGGTCCGGGCCAGGGGGCCACCAAGGGGCCCACCTAGTAGAGCCAGGGGCTGTGGGCCCCAGCGCTGCCCTCCTAAAGGCGACACTGAGCCCGGGCTGCAGGGAGAGCCCAGCAGGACCAGGAACGCTGGGTCTGCGGCGCGTAGGGTGAGGTTCTGAGGGCTCCTCGGCGCCCTTCCTCCCTGTGGTGGCCCGGCAGCCTGGGGCTACTCCTCGAGCCTGGGTCCCGGCAGGACAAACCCCGAGTGTCCCCAGCTAACCAGGCACGGCTTCGTTTTCCCAAACTTTATTTTATAAAACGTATAGTGTAAGTTACAGCGGTAACGTCCTTTTAATTAAAGTCAGGACATCTCTGCACGCAGGGCCGCCAGGCAGGAAGAGGCTGGGCGGCGGCGAGAGCAGGAAGGCTCAGGGCGGGCAGCTAGCTCGTGGAGGCCACTTCCTCCTCGTCGCTCCCGTCGGGCGCTGCGTCCGTCCCAAAGTAGCGGTCACCGAAGTTACCTGGGGAGAGAAGCAGGCCCTTGTGGGTGGTGGGGACTCGGACCCGCCAGGCCCCGGGGCACCACTGCTCAGCCCCGCGCAGCCTCACCGATGCCAGGGATGATGCGGAAGAGGTCATTGACGCGCTTGTCCACCGCGGTGGTGATGATCCGCACCCGGGGGAACGCGTAGGCCACCGAGTGGACACCCATCTCTGCCATGAGCAGCGACAGCAGGAAGATCTTGTCCTCCGGAACATCATGGTCCTGCGCGGGAAGGGCCAGTCAATGCGGACCCGGGCCTACCCCCACCCCCCCCCCCGACCCCCGCAGCCCCCGCACCAGGAGCACCCGCACAGCCATCATGGCCGCCGCGCCCGTGGACACGGTGCAGTCCATCAGGATCACGTGGTCGTCACTGATGTCCTTGGGCAGCCGCAGGTAGTGGAGCTGCGGGGAGCTGGAGTCAGAGCCGGCCCACGCCTGGGGCGGCCCCCTCGGCCCTCAGCCCCGGCCCCGCACCTCGGGCTCCCCGGTGAGCTGGTTGGTCTGGATGAGGATGGTGCCTATGCGCACGTCCTTGCACACGGCCCGCAGCGCCGGCTCCATGGTCTCGCCCGCGCGCAGGATGGACACACCGGTGATCTGGGGGCGCACAGGCGGGGCGGCGGGGGGGGGGGGGCTTTGAGTCGGCCGGGCCTCCCACCTCCCCGCCCCGCCCCGGGCTGTGCCCCAGCGGGTACCTGCTTTCCCGCGTAGCACTTGCCCGCGTAGTCCTGCCCCTGCGGGGTCTGCACGACGCAGTCCTGCGCACAGAGGGCGCGGGGGCGCTGGTGAGCGCGGGGAGCCGCCCCCCCGCCCGCCCGCCCGGGACCCCACTCACCAGCCCGCCCGTCCCGGACCCCGCCCGGCACCTGGAACGGCAGGAAGGACAGCGCGTGCTCAATGAGCAGCCGCATCAGCCGCTTGGAGTAGAAGATGAATTCGTCGCGGCTGGTCTCCTTGTCCCTGCGGAGCCGCTGGGTTAAGCGGGGGCGTGGCCGCCAGGCACCCCCCCACCCCGCACGGGGCCCTCACCTGATGATGGTGTGCATGCCCCGCACCTGCGGCGTGCTCTTGAGGACGCTCAGCGTCCGCGGCAGGGGGTGGCACTGGTGCGCCGAGGCCAGCGCGGCCCTGGGGACACAAAGCGGTTGGGGACTCAAGAAGGGGTGTCTCTTCCCCGAGCCCCGTCCGCCCACCCCGGACACTGAGGGGCGCACGTGATGGGGACAGCGAGGTGCGCAGGCGGGGCCGCCACCTCCCGGTGGCTGATCCGGAGGCCGGGCCCACCCCGAACAGCCCGCCAGGCCCAGGCTGAGCCGAGCGGCGACCCTCGGGAAGCGAGGGGCTGTGCGGTGAGCCGCCCCCCAGCCCAGAGCCCCTCCTGCGCTTGCCCGGAGGAAGCCGAGGGGGACCAGGCCGCGGGAGGGCGGAGGAACCCCGGCCCCCAGGATGGGCTACGGGGCCTCGACCCCAGAACACGTCTCTCTGGGAACAGCGGGGCTTCGGAGCCAACCTCGTCCTGACCCTTCCCTCCAGGGGCTGCTCGGCCCCGCCCCGGGCCAGCCCCGCGGCACCGCGCTGCGGCAGGTGGGAGGGGAGGGGAGGGGGCGGGGCGGGCAGGGGCGTCTGGGAGCAGCACCCCCCCCCCCCAGCGCACACAGCACAGCAGCACAACCAGCGCGCACTCTGTCCTCACATATCCCAGCGCAGCTTCCTCTGCTCGCCGGGTGAAGAGTGTGTTCAGGGAGGGAACAGGGCAGGAAACCCAAGTTTTACAAAGAGGAGGAAAAGAAGAGAAAAAGACCATTTAGCAAGGGAGCAAGTCCCCGCGGCCACCAGCAGGCCTGAAAGCGAGAAGAGGCAGGTGGCAGGGTGACAGCGAGACCGGGAGGCTTGGCCCACACCCGCTGCCTGGCCCCCTTCCCGCCCACCAGTCCCGGCTTCCTGGGCTCAAGCCTCGCAGGACAAGCCACTGCCTTTAGGCGTTTTTTCCAAGTTTGCCACCCTGGAAACTTGATTCCCACGACAAAGGCCCCCTGGCTGGGGGCCTGCCCGAGCCCTGCAGGGGCTGCGGTCTGGCTGAGAGCCCAGCGGTGACTCACGCGAGGGGGCACACCGCAGGGGCCATTCCCAATGCAGCCGCTCCAAGGCTCCCGAGGGAACCGGGGCTCTCCTGGTGCTCCCCGATCCCACAGAAAGCCCCGGCTAAAGGCAGTCACTCGTGCGGGGCACTCAGTGGGATGGGCCCTCCATGCGCTCTCTCGGGGCATTCGGAGCGCCCCCGGGCTCTCAGGGCCAGAGTGGGCAGGGGGCTGGGGCCTCGCCATCTGGGGGCACCCAGGCTGGAGCCTCGGATCAGGCAGAGGACCCTCTGGCAGCTGAGGGACTTGCCTGTGAGCACTGACCTGGGGGGCCCGGCAGCGCCCTCTGGCGGCAGACCCCATGCAACCAGCCCCATGTCGGGGACAGGCCTACCGAGAGAGGTCTGACCCACGTGGGGTCGGGGCACTGTGTGATCCCGGGCAAGCGCCTTAACCTCTCTGTGCCTTCGTTTCCTCAGCTGCCAGCAAAAACAGACAAAAGCAGGGTGGGGGCCACCGCGCCCTCCTTTCTGCGCCTGGGGCAGGGCTGCCCCTGGGGAATGGGCGTGTCAGCAGAGGACCCTCCCTCCTGCCCAGGTGGCACCCAAACTCCAAGCCGCCTGGGGACGCTGGACGTGCCTCCGGCTGTGCAGACAGGTGTGGGAAGTCTTACCTGACACTGAGCTCACGCTGTGGCAGCAACACGGGGAGACACAAGGGAACGGGGCGGTGTGTCAGCGGCGGCGGCGCAGCTCACCTCGCAGTCACTGGGCAGCGCGGCCCGCTGCCACCGTGCGCCTGGGCCCGCCGGGCCCCCCCACCCCCAACCCGGGACCGGACCAGCCACAGGCCCCGGGGACAGTCCCGGGCGGCCGCCAGCTCCTATGGCCTGGAACCTGGGCGCCCTCCGGACTGGGCAGGCCGAGCCTGGGCTCCTGGGGCCCCACACGCAGGCCTCCAGCACCCCCTTACGAAGCCAGCCCAGGGCTCATAACTTTGGCTTGGGGCAACCCTCCTGGAGCGCCCAGGACGTGGGGCTCGGCACTAAAACCCCATGGTTCCGTGAAGGTGGGGAGGCCCAGAAGGCACCCCACGTAGTCTCTGGCCCGCACAGAGGGCTGGGGCTGAACGAGCAGGCCTGGGGCACCGGAGGCCAGGACACGGCGGGGGAGACGGTGACCGCACGGGGGCTGCAGGGCAGACGGCTATAGAGCGGCGGCAGGGGCGTGGGGAGAGGGGCCGGGGGCTGCAGGGACGCAGCAGGCTCACCTCCTCCAGCTGGCTGTGCATGTGCTGCACGATCAAGTCGATGGCCACCGTGTTCCCGCTCCCTGGGACGGGACGGGCGAGGAGGGTCACACGGGGGACCAAGGCCCCCTGCCCACATCCCGACGGCAGGCGGGCCTGCCAGCTCACCCCAGGGCACCACGATGTCAGCCACGCGCATCGTGGGCTGGATGTACTGGTCGAAGGCGGGTTTGACAAACTTGTTGTACTGTTTGATGACGCCCTCGATGTCCCGGCCACGCTCGCTGATGTCCCGGCGCAGCCGCCGCACCAGACGGATGTCAGAGTCCGTGTCCACGAAGATCTTCATGTCCAGGAGCTGCATGGCGAGAGCGCGGTGCTGAGCAGCGGGGCGTGGCTCCGACCCGGGAGCCAGCCGGGGCCGGGGGGCAGCTCGCGGTCCGGCCGGCGGGCCGCGGTCCAGCAGGCTTCAGTCAGGGGCACCGGATGGGCCCTGGCTGCAGAGGTCTCTGTGGGGTGCCAGCTGTGCCCTCGCACATGCCAAGGCACGGGCACTTGTCCCCTCTCCACACCCCCCACCACTCGGCGGGCTCGGTGAGTTGCATGGTGGGCGGCAGGGTTCCCTGACCTGAGCCCGAACTCACTGGCCTCAGAACTACAAGGAACAAGGGCCAGAGCACAGGCCCCCCTCCTGGTTCTCAGTGGGGGTGGCGGAGGCAGCCACCCAGAATAGGGCCTGGCGGGAAAGACGCCGCTGTGCATGCCTCCTAGGGGTCGGACGGCACAGACACGGGAGGCCGTCTCCGTCCCAGGCAAGAGCGTGCACGAGCACCCGCCATGCCAAGGTCACAACGACCTCAGTGACTGCACAGGCCCCAGAGAGCCGTAGAGGAAACACACACAAGAGAGTGGGTAAACATGAGAGGCGGTCGATGCACTGGCCCAGGGCTTTGCACGCACAGCTGGGAGTGAGCCCCTCCCCAGGCCGCCTGCCCCACTGAGGGCATTTCCATCCTGTCTGTGGGAGTGGGGGCTCTGTCCCACCCAATGTCCTTGACCCACTCTCCAGAGAGCCCCCCGCCCCTGACACCCAGGGAGAGCAGCACCAGGATGGGACACAGCCAGCGGCCTGGCCTGCTCAGAGGGGGCGAAGGGAGGGTCAGAACCACAGAGAAGCAGGGAGCTGAGCACGGGTGGGCGTTCCCAGCACGACCCGGAACCTTGAGCGCTGCCCTCACCTCCAGCAACGTCTTGTCGGCAAAGGCCATGATGCCCTCGAAGATGATGACATTGGCACCATAGAGTGTTTTCTGCAAAGAAATCGTGCAGCCGGTGGCCCGCCCGCGGCCGCGTTGCCTGGCAGGCGCGCACAGCCCGAGCCCACGGGGCCTACCCAGTCCTTCTTCCGGCTGTGGGTGGTGAAGTCGTAGACGGGCACCTTGACACTCTTGCCCTGCTTCAGCTTCTTGAGGGTGGACACGATGAGGTCAAAGTCAAAGGCGTCCGGATGGTCGAAGTTGAAGTTGTTGCGGGCGGCCTGCTCCTGCTGCTGCGCGGTCAGCACCTGCGGGAGGCACCGGGGCTCCGGGTGCCTCTCCAGGCCACGCCAGGCGCCGGGGCGGGGCATCTAGGCCCGGGGGCGGGGCCAGGCCCGGGGGCGGGGCAGCCGGGCCTCCGGGGGCGTGGCCCGCACGGGCAGGCGCGCTCCTCACCTTGTAGAAGGAGTCCATGGACAGCAAGACCACCCAGGGCACGTCCAGGGCCTCGATGATCATCCTGGCCACAGTCGTCTTCCCGGAGGCGCTGCCACCTCCCAGGCCTGCGTCAAGGGGCAGAGAGACCCTGAGCAAGAGCAGCAGGGCCAGTCCCCAGCCCAGCCCTCCAGCCTACACTCGGCCTGTAGCATCCCCCCCCCCACCCCCGCTCCCCACGACGGCGCCCACGGGGCCGAGACAGCTCCGGTCAGCGGCACCGCGCCCGGGCGCTCGCGCAGGCCCCACCTTGCTCACCAATGGCAAAGGCCTCCTTGGACTGTGTGCCGTGCTCGTTGTACCAGGGCGGCCGGCCAGCCGTATAGATGGTGCGCTTGCTGGTGCGCAGCAGGGGCGGCTCCGACTTGCACTGGCTGGTGGTGCGCTTCCGCGGGGAGCGCCGGCTGCCCACGGGCGGGAGCAGCCTGTCCAAGGATTCCGCGCTGCTGCTGCAGAGGAGGGCACGGCTGCTCTGCCCCGGGCCCCCAGCCCCGCTGCCCCCAGCCCCGGGCCCATCCCCCACGCGGGCGCCGCCAGGCTGGGCGCACTCCACTGCGGGGCGCCAAAGCCGTCTGCAGCCCATCCACGGGGCTCCGGGCCTGGGACGGTCACTGCCCACACAGGTTCAGTGGGACAGCAAACGGCAGTAGGGGAAATGAGGAGTGCCATCAGGGGCCTGGCCCCTCAGATGAGAGGGGGGCACAGCAGGGCCTGTCAGGACCTCGTGGAGGACTGTGTTCCCTCCCACGACGCTCTGTGGATCCGACCCCTCCCCCCCAGGGGCGCACGGGGAGATCGGCTCCCTGACAGAGAGGCTGCGGGCGGGAAAGCTGAGCCGGCTGGCGCAGGCGATGGTGCAGGATGCAGACCCTGGGCGGGGAGGCCCGGAGCGCCGCCCTTGCTTCCTGCCCACCACACACTGCAGGCCGAGAAAGAGCCAGAGGCCGGAAAACCCCACCTGGCAGAGGCTCGGACAGGATCTGGGCCCTGCCCTCGTGCGCAGGTGTCAGTTCACAGGGGCGCGGTGTGACTGCTGGCCCAACACCTCGACTCCAGCAGGGGCGGCTCTGGCTGAGGGCCCAGCTGGGAGCCGGCGTTGGTCTGATGCTCCCATCTGTGCTCACGGGCTGGTCGCGGAAGCCGCGTGAAGCCGGCCACGGGACCAGGGCCAGCTCAGAGAGAAGGCGCTTGTGGCCCCCGCAGAAGAGAGGGGCTGGGCTGCCCCCAGCATCACTTCGCAGACCCAATTCGGCGGGGGGGGGGGGACCGCAGCGGCCGACTGTCCGGCAGCGCCCCCAGCGGGGGGAGGACCGTGCAGGAAGTCGCGGGGATGTTCCCGGTAAGCCAAGCCTCGCAGCACGGGCTTGGGAGCCCTGGTCTGGGACCCCGGGGTGAACACTGCTCCCCGCACTAGCATGAGAGCCTGAGAAGGACACAGACGGGAAAGTGTCCCGAAGTCCGCTCAGTGGAGAAAGCCAACTGCGGTAAGATGTGAACCCGTTTCTAGAAGCAAATGCAGAGTGCTCCCCTGGACACACCTTCGTGTGAGTGCGTGTGAGCAAAACGGGACGCAAAAAAAAAGACACTGGTGTCCCAAGATTACCCCGGGGACGAGGATTCTGAATGCCTCACACCTGCTACCGCCGCGCCACCCAGCAGTGCGAGGCCGCGGGGCGCCAGCAATCCTGCCCGCCAGGGTGGTGCCAGCTTGCCGAGGGCCGCGGGGTGCCTTCCTGCGCCTGGAACAGCCCGGGCGTCTCCGCCTTGGGAACGCCGATGCTCCCCGCGGTGTAGTCCTCCCAGAGCACCGGGTGTCGCCGCGGGCCAGGAGGACGGTGTGCCTCCGTGTCTGGGCTTAGGAGTCAGCGGAAGGGATTCGCTAAAGCCAGAGGCGGGACAGCCACAACCGCAGCCCAAGTCCGAGCAACGAGAGACCGGCCACCACAGCACAGGAGCCACGCGGCACCATGCCCGGGGACAGGCGACACAGGGCTGTCAGGGCTCCGCGTTGTCGGGACAGCGATGGAGGTAATTAGCCGGCCTGTGTGCTTGGGGTCTCCTCTGCGGCTGTGGAGACGGGCACCCAACAGTCCGTGTGCGGGGGGGCGCCGCCCACACTCCCGCTCAGCCAAGCCGCGGACGGACCCGGCAGCGGTGGGGGCAGGAGGGAACGTGCAGGGGCGTCTCCAGGCCCTGGACACACTTCTCTAACACAGGGGGCTCCCCGAGGCGCCGCCCTTCCAGTGGCGGCAGAAGCGCTCCACAGTGGCCCCGGAGGTGGGGGGGGGGGCAGAAAAGGAAACCCCGGCCCTCCCCCCAGGCCTTCTGGGAGAAGACGCTAATGTGGGAAACCTGGCTCGCGAAGGAGGGGGCTCAGCAGCTCAGAACACGCCCCCTCGCGGCCAGGCCGGCCTCAGGGCTGCGTAGCCTGCCTCGGGCTCTGCTCCCGTCCCCCCCCTCGGGCCCTGCTCCTCACCCAGCACAGTGGCCTGGCCTCTCCAACTCTGAATCCGTATTTGTGAGCGTTCCTTGTCCTCCTGAGTGGTGACGGCCACGACCGTCACTAGTGGCGACTTCTGAGGCTCCTGCCGCTGACAGCCCGGGGCAGACACCGTCCCGGGGAGGAGGGCCCATGCGCCAGGAGGAGCGGAAAGTAGGACAGAGAGGGCTTTGCCAGAAGCCCGCCCCATGTAGGGCGTGGGGTGGGCCGGTGCGCGTCGCCGGGTGTGCAGCCAAGCCCAGCTCCACTGCCTTGTCCAAAGCCCCGTCTCTTTCTGGGAACCAGGGAGGAAGCCTCGCTGTGACCTCAGAGCAAGCCTCACCCCGTTTTCTCAGCGACACGACCTTGGAAATGGGCATGCTGCACCCAAGATCCCCCTTCCCGGGCCACGGATGGACGGCGCGCGTCCGGCTGCAGTGACAAACGGGAACTTCAAACCGAAGGGTTACGGCCACGACAGACAGAGTCACCCGTAACAGCCCCAAGCAAAACGAGCCCCTGCGAGGGGCCAGCCCAGCCTGGGCCCCCCAGAGCCCCCACCCAGCCTGCTCGTCTCCTGGCGTCGGTTAGACTCATGACGCACAGGGTTGTGAGCGGCCGAGACCCAGCCGCGGGAGACCACAGGCCTGCCACTCACCTGCCTTCTGCTCCAAGGGCCCAGCACCCCGAGATCCTGATGCCAGGGTAAGCTGGGGGGCTGCTCATGGCTAGGACACGGGACAGCGGACAGCAGGCGTCCCAGGAGTGCACAGGATCATCTCCCCTCTGCCCCTCAGACCCACAGGAGCACCCCGGGGCAGCGCAGGGGCCACCCGCACTGCCCCCCCATGGGTGGGCAAGCAGCACAGCAGTGAGGAGCGGGGTACGGGTCGGAAGAGCCCCGTGCGGAAGGAACGGACACCACAGCCACCTCAGAGGCTGAGGTCGCAGGCGTTAAGAGGATCACCCGGCTGGAGGCTGTGTGCTCTCCGGGTATTAATAGCACTGACCCTGCCGGAAAGAACAGGGCCGTGGGGCCCTGCCGAGCTCAGGCCGGCCCTGGGTGTGAGCCACCCCTCCCGCGTGCCCACGGGTACCCTGCTGGCCCAGGCCTGCTGAGGACCACGGTGCGCCTCCCCCAGAACACTGGGGGAGAAAAGCTCCAGACCCCAGGCCCACTTGGGACTGTAGAGCCAGCCCCCTCCTACCCACCCAGCAGAATGGGGAAACCCTCTCCCGGCCAAGCCTCGCTGAATGTCAAGGCTGAGCCCTGCGTCACACCCTCGGCCCCAAGGTGCCTTCTAGAGGCATAAACAAACCTGAAACTCTAGCAGCCCGCCCCGCCCCTCCAGGGGAGGCTCCAGCACGTCCCCAAGGCCACCCGGAGCTCGCCTTTCAGCCCTCGGCCCGGGGACACAGCCAGTCTCCAGCCTGGCAACAGGAGGGGGAATGGGCGCAGCGCTGGGGAATGGGGGGATTCAGCCAAAGGGTCTTTACTGCCGTGTGTAAAGAGGTCCATATCCTTAGGTCCCTCCTTGGCCTCCTTGCCAGCTTTCCTCCTGACTGGGCTCCTAACGACACGGAGGCTCAGGGAAGAGAAAATTCCAGGTACGGTTCACACACCGAAGAGGGGCCACTCCTGGAAGCTGCCTCAGGAGCGGCCTCTCCTGGCCGCCCAGGTAACAAGGGTGAGTCTGCCTCCCTGTCCAGAGGCACTTGGAACAGGACGGAAGTGCCCGTCTTTGCCCCCAAGAGCTTCTCCCTCCCTCCGACCCCCCGGCCTGGACACACGGGCAGGGGCTGGCCCCCACTTCGGAGGCGGGAGCTGTCCTGGGCAGGGCTGCCGAGCTGGGGCGTGCAGGGTTGGCCATGCGTGCCCGATGCCCTGTCCGGCTTCGGGGAAGTTTGCTGGGTGAGTAAAAAGGAGGCCAGCTCGAGGAGGGAGGAGCTGATCCCCGGGGCCTAGCCCCAGGACCCTGGACTGGCTCAGGGACAGGGAGGGATCAGGGCCTACTCAGGACAGATAAAGTCCTGGGAGGCTGGGAGGTCGCAGCCCTAATGGGGCTGAAACAGGCTCCACGGACTGGCACGGCCCCTTCCCCACCGCCCCGGAACCTCCCTGCAGAAACCCCTTGGTCCTGCTGTTCCGGACGGGTGTGGTCATCTCCCCATTCCCACAGCTCCAAAACCATCCCCGCCCGCACCGCATGGGGACGCTGCGTGAGGGGCTCGCCGCTGTCACCACCGTGCTCGTTTCTCTACCAGCGCGTCCAGTGCCAAGGTGTGTGAGGTCCCCGGCCCTCTAGAGGAGCGGGCAGACAAAACCCAACGGCAAGGCGGAAGAGCCCCGCGGATGCAGCCGCAGCCGGGCCCGCGGGCACACACACACCTGGATGCCGACCAGACCCAGCCCTGGGGCCCTGGGGGGGCGCGTGGGGGTGGTGGGGCAGCGCTCGGGACACCAGCATGGGGGAACAACCACGACGCGCTGAGGTGGTGCCAGGGCAGACCCCATGGGCCTCTGAGACGCGCGCCAGAATCTACACACGCCTCTGCCAGCTCCTGGCTCCCTTCCTCCGACCTCTGCCTCCCCGGGCACCGCGAGGGGCACGCGTGCCCACTGCCTGACTCTGCACACGCGGTGGGGACTAGACTGCAGCTGCCGGTCCGTGTCTTCAGGAGTGCCTCTCTCAAGAGCTCCTCTGGCCTCACCCTCTCCGGTCTCGGGCTAACTCAAGGTCTCCTCGGAGCCGCCCAGGTCTCCGAGACTCAGTCACCCCGCGCCGGGACCCAGTCGCTCTTCTCTGGGAAGGTGTGAGCCTCCTCCAGGCAGCTCCTCGAGGAGGACGGCCAGTGCAGGGCCCCCTCGCCTCGCTCCTCTCCCTGCCAACGCAGCGGCCCCCGGCCCCCAGACCATCCTGGAGGAGCCCAGGCACACGGCTCCCTGGGAGAGGTCCTCCAGTCTCCCGCGAGGACATGCGCCCGATGGAACCACGGCTTCCTGGAGTCCCCCAGCCCTGTGGCTGTCGCTGAGCCTTCCTTAAGGGACCCTTCCAACCCAGAAGCCAGGAGCCAGCCCTCAAGGGCGGGGGCGCTGCCCCTGGTGGGCCCCACAAGCACGCAGCCGGAGCCCATTTCCTCTTAGCCTCTTCCACCTCCCCGGCGAGGGTGACAGGGTGACAAAATGGCTCTTCCCCCACTCTGCCCTCCAACTCTTGCAGAGCCTCCCCGGAGCCTCGAGGTGCGGCCCAACAGGTGGGGCAGTCCGACGGCACTGCCGATTCGCCGACCCTGGGCTCTCGGGTGCGGCGGGAGCGGGGACAGGGCCTGAGTCCCCCTCAGAGCGTCAGGGCGCCACACGCTCCCGCCCCTCGGGACGGACAGCAAAGACATCTCAGGGGAACCCGCCCTATCCGCGGGCCACCGGGCGCGGCGGTGCACGCACGGTCTCACCTCCCGGCCCGGCCCCGGGGGCCCTCCCACCGCGGGCGCCCGCAGCCCTCGCGCGCCCAGACCCCGCCGCCGCGGTCGCCCCAGCCCGCAGGCCAGCGTCCCGCGACCCGGCCGACCGCGGCTCCGGCCCCCGGGGCCTCCCCCGCCCCCAGCGGACGCGAGGGGGCGTGCGCGGCCCCCAGCCCGCGCTTGGCGCGCCGCGCCTACCGGTGCTCGCACGCGGTCTCGCTCCTCTCCGCCGGCCGGTCGGGCCCGTCTCCGGCCGCAGCAGGCGGCGGAGGCAAGCGGGCAGCGTCGGCAGAGGCTGGGGGCGCCGCCATGAAGCTGGGAGGCCTCGCCGCGGGCTCCCGGCCGCGGGGCGGGGCTCCGGGGCCGACCGCGAGGGCCTCCGGGAGTCGTAGTTCAGGCCTTCGCGCGGCGCACTGGCCGGCGCGCCCCCCTCAAACTACAAGTCCCACAAGGCTGCACGGCAGTGCACGCCGGGACTCGTAGTCCGGCCTCACCCGCCGCGGGTGGGCGTCCTCCGCGGGGAAGGGTTCCCACCCCGCGCTTGACCACAAACTCAGCCGCACAAAGCCTCTGGAAAAAAAATCAATAAACATTTATTTGATACAGTCATATTTAATACATACAGTTGATGGCCCACCCCCGCGCCACTTGGGGCCGGGGAGGCGGGGACGAGGACCGGGGACAGATGGTCACAAGGCGGGCAGGGCCCGAGCTCACCGTCAAAACATCTTGCAAATAAACACTTTGTAGATAGAATATATATGTATATATATGGTTACAAGTGATAGCTGGAACCTCTCTTTCAAAATGCACTTATGTACGGAGAACTGGCATTAAAAAACCCAAACCAAGAAACCCAAAACACAGGATGTGTGGCTGCCGGGCCCGAGGCGCTGGCCAGGCCACCTGAACCCCAGGCCTCCAGGGCAAGCCACCTGGGGCCCACTGACCTGGACGCGCCGGGACAGCCCTGCCCTCCGTGGGCCAGGGTGCACCCATTCTCTCCCTCCTCATCCGGAGGGACAGGAGGGGGCCTACGGCTGGGAGGGCCACTGGTCACACCAGGATACACCCTCATCTGCCTTTGCACAAGCAAATAAAGTGCATCCTATTTCTGTGTGAAGTGTCAGCCCCTTGAGTCCGCCCTTTCCTGTGCTCAGGGCAGGGTGGGGGAGGGGTGGGCTGGGCCAGAGGTAGATCTTCAGAAAGAGACCTGGCATTGTGCCCTGGGCTTCGGTCTTGGGCAGGGTCCACGCCCACCATGCCCTGGGGGGTCTGCCACTCCAGTCCCTCTCACTGAAGGTGTCAATTGAGGCCAGGTGGTTACCTGGCCAAACTCCCACCAGAGTGGGATGTGGGCAGATCCTGCTGAGACCCCGCAGGGCTCTGCCCCCTTTAGGAGGGCTCTGCCGACCAGCTCACCACTGCCACTCACCAGCGCATGGGAAGCAGGAAAGGAAGAAGGGAGAGAGGGGTCCGACCCAACAACCACGTTCGGCAGCAGCTCCCCACACCCACTTTAAAGACAAAGAAGGGGGTTAAAGTGCTAAACATCAAGTTACCCAGGACCCCACCTCCTCCCACGCATCACAGTGGGGTTCCCAAACCACGGACCATCTGTGGACTTCAGGGGCGACCTGGAAACTCACCCCCCAGCAAAAAACCAGCCCCCCACTCCCCAAGGGCTAAGTACCTGAGAGGCTGGGGCGGGCGGCCGTCCCCAGCAGAGGTGTTGAGGTCCAACCTCCTCCAGCCATTGGTGACAAGGACAAAACGCACCTAGGGCTCTTGGCAGCACCTGCATCCCCCCCGCCCCAGGCCGCCCCTGCAGTGGCAGCCTGACCCCACCTGGGCCCCCACCAGCTGTACACCACAGTGACACCCAGGAACACGGGAAAGGAAATCCTCTGCCCTTGCAGTCCAAAGCGCTGCCCAAGCTGCCCACCCTTGACCTTTGGCACTGATCACACCCGCCCGCCCAGGCCTCTGCCCTTTGATCAAATCAAGGTGTGTGTGAGTGGGGTTAGCCCGCATCTCTACACCCCCTCCCCAGCACATCAGGCCAGGCCTGTCCAAGTCAGAGCCTTTGGACCGCAGGTAGAAGCTGGAGACAGGCAGCACGATGTGCCCCAAAGGCTCCCCCACCCCCCTGGAACCTGGCTCCCAACTGCAGAGCTAGGAGACCTGAGCCCAGCGGGGAGCCCCTCCTCTCCTGGGACTAAATGAGGACGGGAGCTGGGGGTCGGGGGGCAGGGAGGTGCCCAGTCAGCACTGCCTCCCTGAGCAGGGGAGAGACACCCCCGCAGCCCCCAGATCTACCGTCGGCACCAGGAAACCCTTAGCACCAAAATGTCAGATTGTTGTGTTTTTGTATAAAAAACAGAATAAAAAAAAGATTGTTACTTGTCACAGCAACAAGACTGGCATCCACTACACCCAGGAGACACACGCACACGGGCAAATATCAAAATTCACATCGTCCAGGATCGGCAAGACCGAGCCCTCAGCCCACCCCCACCCCCCAGTGGGAAACAGCCTCTGTCCAAACCCAGTGGCTCTGAGTACCCTCCTCCTCCCTACATTGCCAAAGTTGGAAGGTGGGGCCCAGGGAGGAGACCAGAAGCAGTGTGGCCACCTCCTCTGGGTGCCCTGAACTCCAGCCTGAACGCTGGTCGATGTGCAGACCTGGCCATCCCTTTTGGGGCCAACACAGAGCTGCCACCAATACAATGTGACCTTGGCCAAGCTCCCCCCTCCCCGCCCCCGGCCTTTAGTTCTCTTATCGAAAGACCACACAACCAGAAACGAAAGGGCAGGTGAAAAGGGAGAAAGGGCTCCCATGGGAGCCCAGCCACAACCCAATCCAGACCAGCACAGAGGCTGATTCCCACAGAGACCACTCCGCAGAGCGGGGCCCCGGTTACACGCCCCACACGCCTATGGGCCCCAGGTTGACCTCAGAGCCTAAACTGGCCCGTCCCTAACCCATTGGACCGCCCCAACCGAGACCAGTGGTGTTAGCGAAGCTGGAGATCGGAGGCAGAGCTGAGCTCCCCGCGGCCCCCTCGGCCCCTGCTCCTGCAGCCCTGCAGGTCCGACCAGAGCGCTCCCTGTGCCCCGGGCAGGGGGCGCCCACGGAGACGGGGGCGCAGAGTGCCGCCCATTAACAGGGCCGCCTCCGCCCACCGAGATGGACAGGGGCCAGCGGCGCCGGGGCCCGAGCACGGCAAGGGGCTGCAGAGGCGGGGGTGGGGGCCTGGAGAGGTAGAGAACAGAAGCAGAGGGACCAGAGGCAGAAGGACGAGGGAGGCCATGCTGGGGCAGGTAGTCAGCTCAGCATGGTAACGGTCAGACTCAGGGTCTGTCCTGGGAGGTAGCTGGGGGTGCTGGGGTCCAGTGTCGGGCGGAGGGGTGAGGCTGCTCAGGTGCCCTCATCAGCCCAGAACCATGGGTCACCGAGGACCCCCAAGTCCCGGGACTAAGGAAGCCGACGGGGCCCAGAGCTCACATGGCGAAGGCCACCTGCCTGTCCCACACTGCCCCGTGGCCCTGACGCCTGAGCTGCAGACCCTCCTCCTGCCCCACACTATTGCACTTCTGCTGCTGCCACGGGCCCTCCCCCAAGGGACCCCACCCACGTGTGCCCTACGCAGCCCGCACAGGGAAGGGGCCGCCTTCAGGAAGGAGAGAGGGACTGGCTGCCTCCGCCGGACAGAGGAGTAGGCAGGGTGGGGGATGGAGAACCGGAGGGCAGGGGTGCTGGAGCCACCCCGCCCCCACCAGAGTGGACTCGGCGCCCCGCGTGGGGACCAGGCCCCGCCCACCGGCCAGCCGCCACGCTCACTTCTCGGGAGCCTTGCCGGCTCCCACCTTCCGGCCAGCGGAGCCACGGGCCCCCTTGTCTCTGCCTCCTGGGGGCCAGTCATCCCGACGGGGGGGCATCTTGGGTGCGGGTTCCTCGGGGGTCCGCTCCTTGGGCTTTCGGCCTCGCTTCTTCCCGCCCGCCAGACCCTTCTTCTCCTCCTCCTTCTTGGGAGCCAGCAAGTCCTGGTTCCTGTGTTTGGGAAGCGGGTCTGCCGACGTGCGAAACCAGTTCTGGAAAGAGGAACAACACAAACGTAGACCCGGGGACAGGAGAGCGCCGAGCATGGGGCCGGGCAGGCCACGGCACTAAGGCGGCTGGCTGCCACAGCTCCCGCCCAGAGGGGCACCTCCCGCTCGGGCTGCCGGGGGCAGGGCGCCCGGGCTTCTCCGCTCCTCCAGGGAAGCCAGGAGCCCCTCGGAAGGGAACCACCAGATCTCTCAACTCTGGCCGCCATCACCGCCCCCCTCCCGCCCTGGCCCAATCCCCTGCAGGCCCAGCAGGGCTCACAGCCCATCTCACCTCTGCATGGGTCTTGAGGATGTGATATTTGACGCCACTCTCAGAGCTGAACTCCTTCGGACACAGCAGACAGCAGTACTTCCCCACCAGGTGGTCTCCCTGCAAGGCACAGGGCAGGCCGGCCCCCAGAGGTCGGACCCCACCCCCGCCCCTGAAGACCGGAAGCACCAGATCCAACCAGGGTCGGCCGGCCACAGCTCAGCTGGATGGGTGCCCGGCAGATGGGCTCCAGAGACCCACGGGGCTGCACTGTGGCAGGACCTTGGAGCTGCCCCCACTAGGGGCAGGGAGGATGGGAAGGAGTAGGTGCCCCAGGGAAGGGTTGCAGCCTTGGCCCGAGGGCCCCTCCCCCCAAGCCCAGGTCAATGTGCCCACTTACACCCCCGCAGACAAGGAGCCCCGTAGGCAGAACCACCTGGGGCTGGCTGACCCCCGGACAGGGCTGGAGAGCCCCAGGCAGGGCCGGCCGTCGGGCACTGGCCAGCCCCTCGGCTAATGGAGGACGCTGCCCCGTGGGGCGAGGGTCACACGCCCAACGTGTGGGGACCTCCAGGGGTTGGCTGGGAGTGCCCAGCTCACCCTGGGAAAGGGCCTGGAGACTGACCTTGCTGCAGCTGGCGAGATGGGCCTTAAGACCAGACACGCTGGAGTAGATGGCTTCACAGCACTGCGGACACGAGGCAACCGTGGGAGAGGGCCTCCCAGCAGAAGCCCTCACACAAACACATGCACACCCCTTGCCCGGGGGACACAGGGCTCCTCTGGGGACATGCGAGCTTGACCCCAGGAACCTGGGGGTGTGGGGAGGCTGGAGCTCTCCATCTAAGGACCCTGCAGGGGCCCAGGGAGCACAGGGAAGCTCACTTGAAGGGCCCCTACCCAGGACCACACGGGCTCTTTGTCCTTGAGTCCCGGGGTCCCCACCCCCCCCCACCAGTCGGCCCCCACTCACATCATTGGGGCAGTTGACGTGGCCTTTCTCCTTGACTTCATTCTTCCACGCCTCCAGCAGTTGGGGGCTGAGCGTGGGGAGGCCTGGCCGCGTATAGTTGAGCTGTGAACGGGCGCGCCCAGCGGTGAGCCCAGCGGGCCTGTGACGGGGCTCCCGGGGGTCAGGCCAGAGCGGACCCGGACACCCCCAGGGGCTCTAGGGGCCTCAACAGCGCCCTCCTCAAACGGGAGACGTCAACGCAGGCAGTCGACCAAGGGCCCAGATGACGGGCAGGGCCGTCGCAGGGGACCCGGAGCTCCGTCATGTCGGGCTCAGAGGTGGGGGCTGGGGGCCCGGCGGCAGCTCACCCGGGCGGTCTCAGGTACCAGGTCGTCCTTCACCCGCCGCTTGGACCAGTCCCGGGCCAGTTCGTCCTCTGCAATCTCCTGCAGGTGGAACACGGCCACCTGGGCGGACGTGCGGCGGACGCGGCCACTGGGGGTCCGCTCGACCCCCAGCAGGTCCTCTGTCTCGGGGGGCTTGTCCTCGGGCTCCTCGGGGGGCTGCAGAGCAGGGAGGCCGGGGTGAGCCTCGGGCGCTCTGGGCCACGAGTGGTAAACACAGCCTCCGGGGTCCCAGGCTCCCGGGTCCCCGCGCCCACGGCCCCGGCAAGGGAGGAGCGGCGCCGGGGGCTGCTCACCGGGGCGGTGTGCTCTGAGCGCACGTGGTAGTCATGTCCGGCCTTGGAGCGGTAGGTCTTTCCGCAGTGGGTGCAGGAGAAGGAGGGGCTGTCCAGCTCACAGGGCGGCTTCCCACAGCGTCGCTGGTGGTACTGGTAGCCCATGAGGCTGGAGAAGGCGGCCCCGCAGCCCTGGGGTCGGGCAAGGGTAAGCGGCCGGCGAGAGGCCGGGCCTCGTCCCGCTCGCCCCAGCCCCTGCCGTCCCACTGACCTCCTGGGGGCAGCGCAGCCTCCCCATCTGTTTCAGCACCTTGCGCAGCCGCTCGCGCTCCTCCTGCTCGCTCCCCTCCGAGGCCTCGGCGTCCGAGGGCTGGGGGGCAGGCCCAGCCTTAATATCCCCCCCACGGGGCCCCCGCCCCCGCCCGGGGGCCAGGGCCGCCGACGTCCACGGTCAGGCACAGGGACAGCTAAGCTCCGCGGCCCGCGGAGACCGGCGGGCAGCGGGCGGGGCGGGGCTGGGGAGCAGGGCCAGGCGCAGAGGCCGCTGCGACCGGCCCGGGCGTACCTTGGCGCTATGCTCCGCCATGGTGTGGTAGTTGAGGCCGGCCTTCGACTTGAACTGCTTCCGGCAGTGCTGACACTTGAGGGCATCCTGCAGCTGCACACACGTCCCTGCCGTGAGACGTGGACTCTGAGCGCCGCCCCCCCCCCGCCAGGGCCCCAGGCGGCCTTACCTTCTGACACACTTCCATGTGCTTCTTGAGCCCCACGAGGGTCTTTCGGGTGACCACGTTGCAGGTGGGGCAGACAGCCTCCCCCCGTTCGTGGATGGCCCGCTGCCACTGCTCCTCAGGGCCACCTGTGGGGCAGGGCCAGGGCCTCAGGGACTGGCGGGGGCTCCCGGACACCCTGGCTGCCGAGCACAGGACCCACGGGCCACGCTCAGCCCCCGCTGGTCCCTGAGGTCCAGGACCTGCCCCAGAGTCGAGATCTGTCCTGGGCCCCGCCTCCCGGCAGCCCCCGACCTGGAGCTGGGTGGGCCGCGGGGGCCGGCACGTCCTTGCTGACTGTGCTAGCAGGAGCCAGCACCTTCTTCCGCACGTCCTCGGGGCCCGGCCCCTCCTGCTTCTTGGCCCGGTGCGTGCGCGACTTGTCCTCTGCCTTGGCTAGGCCTGCGTGCACACACGCGGGAGAGCGCAGCTGTGAGCCACGGGGGCGGCCACGCGTGCACGTGCACCCAGCCCAGACGCCCGACTGGCCAGGGCCCTACCTTTGAGTCCAAAGGTCCCTGAGATGGACGGCTGCTCCCCTGTAAACTTCTTGGGCGTTTTCTGTTTCCTTCCTGACTCGGGGGAGAGAAGACGGGGGCGGAAGTTCTGGTCAAACAACCATCGGGAGGCCTAGGCCGGCCGGCGACCGCCCCACCCCAGCCCTTGCCCCCTGCTCTCCTCTTACTGTGCTTTGTGCGTTCCGCACCCTCCTCAGGTGGGGACGCGGGGCCCGAGGCCCTCGGGGTTTCCTTGCTCCCCAAGAGCCTGCTGCCCAGAGAGAGGGGGCTGCCGCTGGGGTCTGTGCTCAGCTGGAAGGCCGAGCTGTGGCCCGTGGTGGAGGCGCCGTACTCCCCGTTCTCCGGCCTCGGCTGCTTCGGCAGGATGGGGCACGCGTCCGGGCTGTCCGCTGCCCTGCAGGGAGCAGGCTGGTGAGGGGCAGGAGGCCCCCCGTTGGGCCCTGGTACCACCGCCAACCCGGAAGGGGAGCCCATACCTTTTCTTACCGCTGCTCCTCCCTGCGGCTCGAGGAGTTTTGTTCTCAGACTTGGTTAGCAGCACCATTTTACAAGGTGCTGTGTGTCTGCTGAGCGCCATGGGCCTGCTGACCGTCACCGGCTTACTGACCACAATGGGCCTGCTGACTGTCACCGGCTTCGTGACCGGCACGGGTTTCGTAACTGTCACAAGCTTTGTCATCGGCACCGGTTTGGTGACCGGCACAGGCTTATGGAGAGTCACAGCCTTGGTGACCGGCACCGGCCTGCTGACCGTCACTGGCTTGCTGATTCCGATGGGTTTGCCGACAGTGACAGGTTTGCTCACTCCAATGGGCTTGCTGACGCCGACGGGCCGGCTGACGGTGACCGGCCGGCTGACTGGCCCAGGCTTAGGGGCAGGCAGGGGTCGGTCCATGTGGTTCCAAATGCGGTGCTTCTCCAGCTGGGTCTTGGAAGTGAAGGCAGCCTCACAGAAGGGGCAGGGAAAGGTCAGCCTTTCTGGGATGGCGCCCTGAGGGGAGAGGGCAGGCATGGGGAGGCCGGCCTGAGGCCGCTGCCCACACACGCACCCACGCAGGCAGGGTGGGCCCCAGGCCTCTCCTTCCTCCCTGCCCCATGGCCCCTTACCCCTTGGCATCGCTGGTAATGGTACTTGAGCCCGTAGATGCTGGGGAACTCCAGCCAGCACCCCGAGTTTGGACACTTCACCCTTGAGTGTGCCTTGAATTCGTCTTTCCACCGGTTCATCAGGGAGAGCTGGGCGCGGAAAAGGCAAGGCTGCTGACCCCTCAGCCAGCTGGGCCTCTGCCAGGCCAAGCCCCAGACTCAGCACCCTCCCTCCCCAGGCCTGCAGGCCAGACGGGAGCAGGAGCCCCTCCCGCTCAGGACTGCGGCAAGATTCGGGCTACTCCGAGCAGCGACGGGTACCAGACCTGCTCTCAGAGCCCCACGGACGTGGCCCACCAGGTCCCAGGCCACACCATGAAGCCTGAGAGCATGCATGAGGTGAGCCTCTGCCACAGGCTGGGGGGGCTTGGGGCTCGAGGCGTGGCAAGCTACGTGAGGCAGACCCCAGCGCGAGTCCCACCCCAGCCTTCAGGGAGCTCACGGGAATGTCTCGGAGGGCCTGGTTCTCAGCTTTCGGACGCCCCTTCTTCTTCCCTTCGGTCCTGTCACTGGCTGGACTTCCCGGGTCCAAGCAGAGTGGGGCCTGGCTGGACACTGTCTGCCCACCCCGGGCCACCGGCATCCCTGCAACACATGATGTGCTGAGACCTGGAGGCCGTGCTTCCCGCAGCCCTGCCTGCCACCCAGGGGGCTGCTCAGGCCGCGAGTAAGCCCTGCTTCTCCCTTTGTGAGGCATGGGGAGTGGGAGATTGTGGTCAGCCTAGGACAAGAACCTGGGGCCCCGGGCTGCCCCCACCCCAGGAAGGCTCTCAAGAACCCCGGCAGCCCAGCTGAGTACCCAGGAGCTGGACCACTGGGGAGCTGGGAGCCAGCGAGGGGTCCCACAGCCAGCACTGGCTGCCTGCGATGGCCCGGAGTTGACCTTGGCCTGACCCCTCTTACCCAACTTTGGTGGGTCGTGTAGCACAGGAAGTCGGACCTCATTCCGGCCCCCATCCTTCCCAGGTCCACTCTTGGTGGAGCCTGGGAGCCGGCGGCCTCCTCCAACGCAGAAGGGATCAGTCATCTCTGCACAGCAAGTGGACAGACCTGTGAGGCCGACCAGGCCCGGGTCAGGACTTGAAATGGGCTGGCCCTGAGCCCGCCCCCAGACCGGCCCCTCTCTGGCTCCGGAGAGAGCGCCTGTGCACTTGGCCACATGGGAAAGTAGATGACGAATGCTTTTGGTTTAGGGGAGAGGCTGCCCAGATGAGGTCCCCCCAGATTATCCCGGAGACACCATCATCCTGGAAGCATCTAACCCTGTCCTGAAACCCTCATCAGCTCCCACAGACTTCCTCTGTCCCCAGACACGCAGTCCCAGAGAATGCCAAGACTCACTCCTGCCACTGGGCTGGGGGTGGCCCCTAGAGAGGTGGCATGTTGAGAAGGAAAGAGGGGAACAGCATCCCTCCCAGGGCCCAATTACGACAGCAGGACAGCTGCTGGCTCACACGCCGTGCTGGCCCGGACCCGGGGACTCCTGCCTCCACAGCCTCCCCCAGACGGGAGGCAATGCCTCCCCACCTGAAGGGGCACCCTGGATCCTTCTCTCTAGGACACAGATGGAAGACGGCCAAGATGGGCACTGAGCGCCCCAGCCTACTCCCCAGCTCAGCGAGCTCCCCAGGGGGCGTGTGGGGCAGATCAAGGACGGTGCCCCTGGTTCTGGACCCCCACACCAGCTGAACCACCCTACTGACCCTCTTCTCAGCCCCGTCTCCAGCAGCACTCCCTCAGCCAACCCTCTACCTGGCTGGCCTCCTCCCCACCTCCACACTCAAAAGCCTCTCCAGCCCCCACCCACAGGCGCACGGGAACCACCCCTCCAGACCACCAGCCATTGGCCAAGGCTGGGCCTCCATAGGCCTGCTCTGCTAGGGGACCCCATACCCGGAGAGCTGGGGGGAGGGACTCTCAGCTCAGCCAGTACTAGATCCTCCAACGGGGACACCCAGCGCCACGGGAAGGGGGCTGGGGGATGTTGTTGGGCAGGGGGCCCCTCCTCTGGCAGTTCCCAAGTAACTTAGATCAGAGGAGATGGGGAGGGGCTACAGCACCTAGAGGGGGTCCAAAGGCTGAGGTCAAGGTAAGGACAGTCACTGCGCGCCATCAAGGGGGTGCGGACATCCTAAGCCTGGGGGGACCGGACGGGTCTCCAAGGGCCTAAGCAAACTTCTCAGAAGTCCTCACACGGAAACTTCCAAAGGAGACCTGCCAGCATCAGTTCGCCCCAGCCCCAGGATGACTCCAACAGCCAGGGTGTGGGTGCTTGCCAAGACCCCACTTTCCCCGTCTCTCTCCAGCTTGGGTGGAGAATTCAGAGTTGGGGGGCTGGGGCCAGGGCTGCTCTAGGAGGCAGACACCCTCTCTCTATCCAGGACCTGTCACTGGAACAACAGGAGGAAAAGGGATTCCACTCCGCCTGAGGGCCCGGCAGGGTCGCCGAGGTGGGACCCT
>CM052811.1:120932762-120972435 GCA_028533885.1 Nasua narica
GGGGGCTCCGGGCCCGGCCCCCCCGCCCTGCGCGCAGGGTCAGGGTCGGGGACGCGGCCGAGCGCGGGCTGCTCCGGGGTCCGGCCCGGGGCGCGGCCGGGCGCTTACCTGCGGCGCCCAGCGGGACGGCGGCCGGGGCGGGGGCCGGGGCCGGGGCCGGGGCGCTGGGCGCGGGGCGCGGGGTCCGGGCGGCGCAGGCTGCGCGCCGCGCTGCGCACATGCGCGCTCCCGCCCCTCCCACCTTTGACAGTTTTACTGTGGGGGGGAGGGGGCGAACTCTCGCGGTATTCCTGCAGCCGCTCGGCGGCGGGAGGGACGGGCTGGGGGGAGGGGGCCGGCGGCCGGGCTCCCGGCTCCCGGCTCCCGGCTCCCGGCTCCCGGCTCCCGGCTCCCGGCTCCCCGCTCCCGGCTCCCCGCTCCGTCGCCGCCGTCGACTGGGGCTCCAGGGCGCAGTGGCCAGTTATGCCGCCCGTAGGGCCAGGGGCGTTTTTTAGGCAGTGGGGTAAACTGAGGCACTCTAGGGGCGCTGGGAACGGCCCGAAGCCCAGCGTACCCGGATTGAAACGACCAGATGCCTCTAGGTGCTGGCTCTGGGAAGCTGCAGCCATGGAGACCACCGTCCTTTGGGAGCCGAACTCCTGGCCCCTGGGAGTGCTGCGCCTGCAGAGCGGGATCTGGGGGGCTTCCAACGAGCCCTGTGACCTCCTCTGTCTGTGGCCACACTCAGGGGATCGCCCGGCTCCTAGCGGGGCCGGGCAGCTTGAGGCCACGGGCCCTACCGGGGCTACTGACCATTGGACCAGCCTCTGTCTGCTTCGGGTGGGGGTGATTCTAGACCAGCCGTGCTTTCCTCCGCGTGGTGCCCGCGAACCCGGGCCTGTGAGGGCACCCCAGCATCAGGTCTGGGGGGATGGGGCCCCAGCCCTACCAGGACTTAGGAATAAAGGAAACAGGGGAAGAGGTACTAGGTGGGAACCAGTCACAATGTGCACTGCCTTCTCTGAAGCCTCTCCCACCCCTATTCCTATCCCCACTTCACCCTTCTGCCCACCCTGGAACAGGTTGGGTGCATTTCTTGGGGCCAGGGCACAGAAGGTCACATTGGGGTCTGCCTCTTCTCACAGGACTCTTGAGACCTGCTTCTCTAATGGCTGGCACAAAGTTCTCGCGGAGAGAGGGGTGGGGGCCCTCTGTGGAGGGTTCAGGGGGCTGGACTTTCCCTGGGAAATCAGAGCCAGAGAAAGGCCCACGTGACCGCAGGAGGAAGAGGGAGGGTCCTGTCCCTCCCTTATTGAGTGTGCCCACACTGGGGGCAGGACAGGCAGGATTTGGGGAGGGGTCAGTCAGTGCAGGAGATGCAGACCCACATAAGTCTGGGAGTCCACGTGTAGCCACGCCCATTGGTAGGCGTGGGCCCAGCATGTGCTGGGGTGGGTCCTGGGTGGACATCTGATGTCAGCATAGGTCTGTGTGTCCTGGGCTGTGGGAAAAGGATGCCTGTCTATAGGGTAATGTCCGAACGACCGGATGCAAGCTGTGTGGGAGTGGAGGGACGCCTGTATCTTAGCACACGTGTCCAGGCTACAGCGTGTCTGGATGTCAGGGCATCGTTGTGTGTCAGAGTGCACTGTGGGTCTGGATGCCAGCATCCCCGCGTCTCTGCGTGTCCAGCCCCTGGGGGTCGGTCTGTGCCTCTGCGTCACCACGTGTCTGGGCGCTCTGGGGGCCCCTCTGTTGGGGTGTCTTGGCCTGTGTGTTTCTTATGTCAGTGTTACCCCGTGCAGGGCGCTCAGTGGGGGCCCTCCAAGGTTGTCATGTAAACCCCTGGGACCCGTGAACGGGGCCTCATTTGGAAAAAAAGGTCTTGGCAGATCTGCTTAAGTGAAGGGTCTTGAGACGAGAAGATCATCCAGAAGATTGTCCAGGTGGGCCTTAAATCCGGTGACAAGCTTCCTCGTAGGAGGAACATCTGACACAGACAGCAGGTGATGTGGGCACCGAGGCTGGGATGGAGTGACGCGCCACGAGCCCCCGAAGCCCTGGGGCAGCCGCCAGAAGCTGGGAGAAGTGAGGAAGCGCCCAGTGCTGCGGGAGGCAGTGCGGCCCTGCTGGGTTGCAGGCCGGCAGCCCGCGTTACCGGAACAGAATCCGCTTCTGATGTTAAGCTTCCCAGTTGTGGTCACTTGTTATGGTCGCCCCAGGCAAGTAGCGCACCGGTGTTCCTGTGCCTGGGGGCAGTCCCCGGGCTAAGCCCGGGCTTCCAGCCTCTGCCTCTCTAGGCCCCACCCGGTCCTTGACGGGCACGACACCCCTGCCCCCTAGTGGCCCTGTGGAGGCACCCGAACTGGCCACTGGGCACCCCCCAGCCGGGGCCCCTCCCCCCCGGGCCTCTTCCTGCTCTCAAAGTCCCAGTTGGCTGAAGCCGGACACACACTTGGGGCACTTGAGAACCAGGTTTATTTCTGGTCTTTTTGTCAGAATATAAAAAAGCGCAAAACAAAGAAGACAAGACAAGAGCATGGGGGTGTGGGGGGCAAGACAAAGGAGGGAGAAGGTGGGGGCAGTCCGGAAAAGACAACGTTGTGATGGCACAAGGTGGGCTGGGACAATCAGGGTGGCCAGACAGGACATGGGGGGCCCCAGGCCAGTCTTCCAAATTCCACTCAGGACCTGCAACAACCAGCCTCCCACCTGGAGGCCAGCTCAGGGCACAGAGAAGAGGCTGGGGGCTCAGCCTCATCTGTCCCTGAGGTTTTCAGACTACCCGAGGGGAGGGGAAGGGAGAGGTGCCAGAGGGCGGGGGCTACCAGGGCCGCCCTCCCTGTCCCTCTGCCGGCAGCACCAGGCCCACACCTTGGGCCCCCCGGCCCACAGAGTGGTGGCTCAGGTGCTGGCTGGGTCTCTGGCGGGTGGGTGTGGGGGACTCAGCCCTCAGGACAGTCTCTCCTGTGAATTCGGATTTTCCTGGGAAAGGAGCAGTGAGAATCCACATGCCCCCAAATGTGGGAGGAGTGGGAGCTGGGCTCCCAGATCCAAGGCGACGACCTGGCTGAGCCTAATCCCGGCGATGGGGCCCTCATGGTGCTGTGTTAGGTCCCGCGTGCCTGAGCAACCCCCAGATCTCTCCTGCTTCGGTTCCCGGGAACCGATGAGGGTGGGTGAGGGTCTCAGAAACCATGAGGGAGAGTTCTTGGCGGCGGCTGCTGCTATTTGGGTGGGCGGGGGAGGGGGCACTCGCCAAAGGGAGCCTCCACAGTCTATCCCACTTGTGCCGGCAATCCTCTAGGCGCTGGCTGAGGGTGCGGACCTGGGCAGACGGGCAGACACACAGACCCCTTGCCCTGGGGGAGGACAGGGTGCCCAGAGGGAGGGTGACTCAGCAGGCATAGGGGCACGGAAGCGGGTGTGGACGAGGGAGTATAAATAGGAAACAGACTCCCAGGGGATCCAGGGGGACACGCAGACCCTACTCTGGCTCCAGTGGCTGCCCACACGCCGCCAGCAGCACCAGAGGGTGGGTGGGGCTCGGGCCAGGAGGGAGGACCATGCCCCAGCAGCCCCCCACCCCTCCCAGCCCAGAACGCACAGCCAGAGATGGCAATCCTGGTCCCACCTGTCCACGGGACGGAGCCCAGCCCCTGGTGCCTCTGGCGGGGTCCGAGAGGGGCTGTGGGCCAGCTCTGCATCGCCCTCGCCACAGGCTCTGGTCACAGTGCTGGGGTCTGGGGGTCAAGCCTCAGGCAGCGGCTAGGACGTGTTTCCGAAGGAGGCTATGGGGTGGACGGACGTGAGGGGTACAGATCGCTGGCACCTCCCCTTCTGCCCTGGGCACAGGATGGCCCTACTGGCGTCCTGCTCCCGCCCCCAGGTCAGCCCACCCGCGCACACGTGGGCCTCCCCCCACTGACCTCGGCTGAGCAGCTGCAGGCTCCGCCCCTCCTCGCGCACCTGCAGACGCAGCAGCTGCTGCAGCACCTCTTGCCGCTGGGCCTCCTGCGCCAGCCCCATCCGCTGCAGCTTCTCCCCGTTCAGCCGCAGCAGCGCCCGGCCTGGGAGCCAGGGGGAGGCGAGCCCGGGTCAGAGAAAGGGGAGGAGACGCAGACGGGGCCTGGGAGCCAGGGGGAGGCGAGCCCGGGTCAGAGAAAGGGGAGGAGACGCAGACGGGGCCGAGGACGGAGAAAGAGAGTGGGAGAGACGGGAAGGAGGCCGAGAGGCAGCGGGATGGCAGGCGGGACCCAGGCGGAGGGAAGCCAGGAGAGCGGGGAAGCGACAGCCCTGGAAGGAGAGGCTGGCTCCGCAGGAAGCAGAGGACAGAGGGCATGGGGGCCGCTGCCCCCCAGCCCCCAAGGGCACCTGTGATGGCGTGCTGGGAGAAGGCCTCCACGTAGACGAGGTAGTTGTGGGGACAGTGCTTCTTGAGCCACTTGCACACGTCCTGCTGACTCCACAGGACCACAGGCCTCGCCAGGCCGCCCAGGGAGGGGCTCGTGTGGTACAGGCCGTAATGGTCAGGGCACAGCCGGCCCTGCGGATGAGACGGGCGGCAGCAGCGGTGAGGGGCTGGGGAGGGCAGGGGCCCAGGCGGGTACGGTGGGTGGGTACCTGGGGGGCCTCCGTGCCAGGCTGCTGCAGGAGCTTGACCGGCCGGCCGCCGGCGGCCCTCTGGCTGCGGGAGTCATGCCACGTGAGGCTGGTGCCTGGCGTCCGAGGCAGGTGGCAGGGGATGCTCTCGGCGGACACCGTGTGCTCCAGGAGGGTTCGGCAGAGGCTCAAGTGCGCAGCGGCTGCACAGCGCGGTGTCTGATCAGAGCGGCCGGGGCAGGGCCAGACGGTCGCCTCCCCGCATGCCAGCTCCCCCTCGGCCCACCCGCCCTCTGACAGAGGAGTGTCACTTTCCCAATTAGAGAGTCCCGAGCCCCCAAAAGTGGAAAGGAAGCCTGCAAGAGCTGTCTTTTTTTTTTAATTGAATGGCAGCTTTCTCGTAAGAGCTGTCTTGAGTACCCCACCTAGTCCAAACGTGACAAACTGGGGACATCTTTCCTCTTCTGAGTGCACCGTACTCTGAGGAGCGGGCTGGATTTTGCTTGGATTAGAGAGCCAGTGTGCCCACCAGGGAGCATGAGACCCGCAGCCTGGCGAGCGGCTGTCCTGAGACAGGCCTCATGTTAACCTTGCTTTGGGTTGACGCATGCTGAATCGGACCAGGGTTCAGGGAACCAGACCAGGGAACCAGACCAGGCCCCCGTGTCCTGGGAGACCGTCCGTGACGGCGCCCCTCTGGGCATGCTGCCTGCCCATCCGCTCTGAAGGCGTGCGGTCTCTGCAGCCACACCTGGCATTTGAGGCTCGGCTCCGGCCCTGCTGTGCCCATCTGCTAACCCATGGACAAGAAGCCTGAATGAACTCTACACAGGCCGGCACCCAGGACTCCCGCTCTTCCACCTGCCCTTGGCCCAGGACGGCTCCTGTGCATGGTGGGCGCCCAGCGGGCATAGGCTGCTCCGTGCAGGGGTGCAGGGCCCAAGCACAGGCTCAGGGAGCCACAGTGACACCTTGCACCCTCTCTTCCCGCACACACCTCGTGACACTCCTCAAGCTGTTGTTTCCACGTCATTCCTGCACTGGTTGCCCCCACGAGTCACAGGAGGGCAGACACCCGCACGGTCGGCTCCCTGCCCTCGCACTGGTCTTGGCACACAGGAGGTGCCCAGAAACATTATGGATGGGTGGGTGGTTGGAGAAGGGCTCTGTGTGGTGTCCACAAGTCAGTGGAGCCCTGGGCCGAGGGCGGAAGCCGGGCCCAGGCCCACCCTCATCTCTTCAGCACCTAGTCCCCACCTGGCAGGCAGAAGCAGGTTCCTGGCCAGGGCCCTTGCCTCTCTGGCTCTCAGCGGTAGAATGAGAGACCCTCCCTCCCATGGACACACCTGAGGGCAGGGTTTGGGGATGTGCCCAGGAGGTCTCAGTAATGGGGAAACCCCATTACTCCACCTCCTTTACCCTTTAAGATTCTTGGATTTAGCACCCGCTCCTTATTCTCGCAACTTCCCAGAATTGAATGACTCCAGGTGACTCTAAATTTGAGGTTCAGGGTCAAACAGTGGGTGTGGCTGGTGTGGTCGGTGCCCCGATATGGCTTCTAAAATCGTGGGAAAAGACTTATTCTAAGCTGGCATCTTTCAGATCACAGGTTCCTGAGCCATTTGGCCTCACATCGCAGGGTGTCTTGGAGCCGGGCCAGGGCAGGAGCGTGAAGCTCCGGGCGAACCCCTGGGACGCCACCGCGCGCTGCACCTGTCGGTCCTGCCGAGCCCCGCCCATTTCCTGCCCGCGCTCGGTTAAGGATCTCGTCTTTCCGTCCGTCCGCTCGTCGTTCCGTCCCTCCCTCTTAGTCCCAACGTCAGAATTCCAGCATCAAATGGGGCGGGGGGCGCCCAAGCCTGGCTGTGGCCTCGACCCTCTCTCGGCCCCACTGCAAGAGCTAGGGAAGGAAGGGCGCGCAAAGGAAAAGGTGACCGCGGAATGGTGCCAGTCTAAGGAAAGGAGCCCCAGCCGGTAACCCCTTCCAAGCCAAGGGTGCGCTGATCCCCAAGGCCTGAGGCCACCTCCCTCCCAGCTCAGGACAAAGACACCAGGGACCCCGTTCGGCCAGGACGCGCCCCCCACTCCGCGCCAAGCTGCAGCTCGGAGTCCACCAGATCCCGCCCCCGCCCCTCTCCGTCCCCGAGCCCCCAAGCCGCGATATCCCCGCGCCCTGGTCCAGCCCTGCTCACCGTCCACATCCCGGCGCTCCCCGAAGCCAGCACGCACAGCCCCGGCGCGGCCTCGCGGGGGGCTCAGCTTGGTCCTTAGCTCCGTGAACATGGAGCCCAAGGATCCCGGGCCCGCGCACACGCCCCTCGCCGGGCGCAAGGCGGCCCGTGTGGCCGGCGGGGAACGCGCGCCGCTGCCCCGCCCCAGCCGGCCCCGCGCCGGAGCCGGTCCCCGCGCCCGGCGAGTCTGCGCGGCGAGGCACCTGCCTGTGAGCCCTGAGTGCCGGGCGCGCTCCGGGAGCTCCGAGGTGTGTCGGCGGCGCGCGGGTCTGCGTATGCAAAGGGTGTCTGCCCAGAGAAGGGGCGATCTCGCGCACCTGGGCACGGCTTCAAGGGCGAGTGACTCTGGGCACCTTTAGAGGGTCCAAACGTCTGGAGGGGCCTCTGAGGAGAGGAAATAAGGAAGCGCTCTTCCTCGCGGGGAGGGAGGGGGCAGGAGGGGAGCATCCTACGTGCTCCCGGGATCGTCTGTCCACTGGGGCTCAGGGTCAAGGGCCAGATTGACCCCTCAGTCATTTCTCTCCATTTTCCTACCTCAATTTACTGACTCACTCCTTCATTCACGCGTTCTCCAGAGGTGTCTCTCTCAAATGGGCACTTGCTTCCCTAGACCCTGTCTTAACCCCCACCTCAACGTAAACTCCAGGAAGACAGACAGCCAGGCAGGGACCCTCCTTTCCCTCTGTGGCCCCAGAATCTGAATCAGTGCCCAGGATGCGGCGCTGAAAGCCGTTTGGCTGGGAATGGGGAGCAGAGAAGAGCCCCAAGGAGGCTGCGGGAAGCAAGAGGGAGGTAGGTGTTCGTTCCAGGATCCCACGGGGAGGTGCTAGGGTGGGCTGGGGGCTGCCCGGTTCAGAAGGCCAGACTTGCTACCTAACCCAGGTGAGGGGGGGGGGCAGGGGCGGTCCCACAGTAGAAGGAGCAAAGATGCACACAGAGATACCGAAGTGTACGCAGAGTGGTCACGTGTGTCCACCTGAAACACGAGCACAGGTCATCTGACTAGTACCCAAGCCCACGACACACTCAAGTAGAGACTTGCACGGAATTCACCCAGTGGAGTGGCCACGCACGCAAAACTGGGGTCCAGCATATCTCCCGCATTTACTTATCTTCGCCAATTAGCCTTCTAGGGCCTGCGTCTCCACCGTCCCTGCCACGTTCAGGGTGTGGTGGGGGCGGTGGGGGTGCCGGCGCTGAGAGCTCGAGCCCGCACACCGGGGCACACGCGGACGGGTGTGCCCACGGTCACGGCACGGGCACCGCATAGCAGCGGTCCACAGCCGGAGGGGGTGCGGCTCCGCTCAGATGGGTTCCGGTCAGCCCCGGGGCCAGGACAACTGTGAGGGGAGAGGAGAATGGCTGGGCCTGACTCCGAGGGGGTCCGGGGCGGCTGGGCTGCCTGGGCGGGGGGGGGGGGCACAGGTCCCGCTCGTACAGGCGGGTGTCCTCGGAAGTGCGTCGAAAGCACGCTGTAAGGAAAGCGGCGTAGGGCTCAGTTTTGAGGTCCTGCAGGGTTTCTCCAGGAGACAGTCGCTCCTGGACGTCTTCAGCTGGGCCGCCGGCACTCCTCCCCAAGGGCAGGCGCCTCGCGCATGCGCCTGTCACACTGCCGCGCCACCGACGCGGTCGGAAGTCTGTCTTCAGGAACTTCCGCCGGGAAAGGCGGGTGGGCGGGGCCTCGTGCGGCCCGCGAGATCTGCTTCCGGGGCGCCGGTGACGCAGGTCCCGCCGGCTCTTCCTGCTGAGAAGCCGGGGTCGTCAAAGGTCTTTTTAGCCTCCGGCCGCGGCTTCCGTCCCGTCCCTTCCCGGCCCCTCGTCATTACCCGCGCCATGAACAAGAAGAAGAAGCCGTTCTTGGGCATGCCCGCGCCGCTCGGCTACGTGCCGGGGCTGGGCCGGGGGTGAGGCCTGGGGCGAGCCGCGCTCGGGGGCTGGAGCGGGCGGAGCGGGCGGCGCGGGCTGCGGGGCCGGGCGGGGGCCGGGAGGCGTGCGCGCCGCGGGGACGACGAGCAGCTCAAGGGCGGGTCTGTGGCCGCGCTGTCTGGAGGGTGTTAGTGGTTTGGGGCCAGGCCCGAGCCGAGCGCCGGGCTGCCCGCTCCCGAGGAGACGCGGGCTCGGCCGTGAGCCCGTGTTTGGTCTCTGGGGTGCGGGGTGCGGGCTCTCCGAGCTGCGGGGGGCCTCCGGGGTCCCCACCCCTGCCCGGAGCGTGAGCGGTCCTTTCCCTGCGCTGTTGCGCGTCTTGCGGTGCGCGTAGAAACGCGGGCAGGGACGGCGCGGCCGAGGCCGGGGACCGGGTCTCCCGCACAGGACTCCCGTACGTGGTCGAGCACCTGAGCCGTCGTCGCCATTCTGTCTGTGGTGGTTGGTTGAGGACAAGTATTGGGTTTCCTTGTGGGGGTGTGGCGTTAGCACCTGTGGGGAACCCACAGTCGTACTTACGGGGCCTTCTTCCGGGGGCCTGCAGGTCACCAGGAGACGTGAGAGGTTTGCGTTACTGAGTACCTAAGAAGGGACAGACTTAGCCGTCCGGGATTGGCAGCCATCAGGGAGTCCTCGTGGAACGGTAGCGTTCGAGCCCCATTTGGTGGAAGAGCTGCATTTAGGGTTGTAGAAATGTGGTGGGTTAGAGGAGAAACTGACCTGCCCTGTGTTGGGTAGTTCAGCGTGGAGGAAGAGGCGGGACTTTGAACGAGTCTGTGAGTGGAGAGTTCTGTGCGTGGGGTCAGAGGAGCCAGGGCCGGAGGAGAGACTGGGCTTCTGAGTGCCGTGGTCAGAGCTGCATTGAAGCGACGGGAAGGCTGGAGGGTGGCTGCCTTGGTTCCCAACTGGGATGGGGGTCAAGGTTTGGGGAGGCGGGATTCCTCAGGTGCACTCCGTAGAACTTGGGGACCGGTAGGGTGGAGAAGGAGGGCGAAGGGCCGTGGCTCCTGGGACGGCCCTGCAGCCATCAGCTGAGATAACCTGGGGCCGCTGCAGGATGAACACAGTCAGGAATTCCGACTGGGTCGGGCTGGGTTTGAGGGCTGGGTTGGATGTGCTGGGGGAGATGATCAGCAGGTTGTTAGAAACAGGAGGCTGGAAGTTGGGAGGAGGGAGGGCTGATGCTCTGGTGAATCTCAAGAAGCACGTGCGGTGCTGACCTCCCCAGGGTAGGTCAGGTTTCTCACCTGAAGAGAGCAGACTAGTTAGTAATGTTCAGGAGCACAGAGTGCCTCATTCGTGGCTCCCTGGATCTTTGGCAGTTTCTCAGAGATGTTAGAAAAAGAGGTGCTGTTAAGTGAGGGCTGTGGAGGGAAGAACAAAGGAACAAGGTCACCCAGGTGAATGGGTGTCTTGGGGTCTCCTGCAGTGCCACCGGCTTTACCACCCGGTCAGACATTGGGCCCGCCCGCGATGCCAATGACCCTGTGGATGACCGCCATGCACCCCCAGGCAAGAGGACCGTCGGGGACCAGATGAAGAAGAGCCAGGCTGCGGATGACGATGACGAGGATCTGAACGACACCAACTATGACGAGGTGACTTGTGGTGCGCCCTCCAGCCAGGCTCTGCGAGGGCTGACCAGCTTCTTAACCCAGTGTGCTCAGGGAGGCGGGAGCCTCTAGGGTTTCATTCTGTTTCCAGAGTGGCTTTAGCAGAGTGTGAGAGGGGAGCAGGGAGCCAGGGAAAGAAATGTGCATTTTGTTTCTTCAGGAGAGATGGCGCTTGCATTAGGGTTTTGTCTCAGCTGGTCGTGGTGAAAATTCCAAGTGACATTGGTGATGATACTTGATTTATTTTGTCTCGGTGCATATTCTTACTTCATTAGCATTTGGTCAGTTGAAGTCATTTTTTTTTTTTTTTTTAGATTTTATTTATTTATTTCACAGAGAGAGAGAGATCACAAGTAGGCAGAGAGGCAGGCAGAGAGAGAGGGGGAAGCAGGCTCCCTGCTGAGCAGAGAGCCCAATTCGGGGCTCGATCCCAGGACCCTGAGATCATGACCTGAGCCGAAGGCAGGGCTTTAACCCACTGAGCCACCCAGGTGCCCCACATCATTAGTTTTTGATGTAGTGTTCCATGATTCATTGTTTGCTTATTGCATGGGCCCAGTGCTCCATGCAGGATGTGCCCTCCTTAATACCCACCTCCTTAATACCCGTCCCCCCACTCTTCTCCCCTCTAAAACCCTCCGTTTCGGGGGACCTCGGTGGCTCAGTGGGTTAAAACCTCTGACTTCGGCTCAGGTCATGATCTCAGGGTCCTGGGATCACGCCCCCTCTGCTCAGCGGGGAGCCTGCTTCCCCCTCTCCCTCTGTCTGCCTCTCTGCTTACTTGTGATCTCTCTCCTCTCTGTCAAATAAATAAAATCTTTAAAAAAGAAATAAAACCCTCTGTTTGATTCCCAAAGACCATAGTCTCTCATGGTTCATCTCTTCCTCTGAGTTCCCCCACTTCAGTTTTCCTTCCCTTCTAGTGTCCTCCATGCCATTCCTTATGTTACACAAATAAGTGAAACATGATTAATTGTTTTTCTCTGCTTGACTTATTTCACTGAGCATAATTTCCTCCAGTTCCATCCATGTTGATGTAGAAGTTGGGTATTCATCCTTTCTGATGGCTGAGTAACATTCCATTGTGCATATGGATCACATCTTCTTTATCCATTCATCTGCTGAAGGGCATCTCAGCTCTTTCCACAGTTTGGCGATTGTGGACATTGCTGCTATGAACACTGGGGTGCATGTGTCCCTTCTTTTCACTACATCTGTATCTTGGGGGTAAATACCCAGTAGTGCAATTGCTGGGTTGTAGGGTAGCTCTATTTTTAACGTTTTTTAAAAATTTTTTTTAAAAAGATTTTATTTATTTATTTGACAGAGAGGTCACAAGTAGGCAGAGAGGCAGAGAGAGAGGGGCAAGCAGGCTCCCTGCTGAGCAGAGAGCCCGATGCGGGGCTCAATCCCAGGGTCCTGAGATCATGAGATCATGACCTGAGCTGAAGGCAGAGGCCCAACCCACTGAGCCACCCAGGCACCCCTATTTTTAACATTTTTAGGAACCTCCACACTGTTTTCCAAAGTGGCTGCACCAACTTGCATTCCCACCAGCAGTGTAAGAGGCTTCCCCTTTCAGGGAGAAAGAATCTTAAGCAGATTCCCTGCTAATCCCCGAGCCTGACGTGGGGCTCCATCTCACGACCCTGAGATCATGACCTGAGGCAAAATCAAGAGTCAGACGCTCAACCAGCTGAGCCACCCAGGTGCCCCTTACCACCCCTCCCCACCCCGTGACACATCTGAAGAGTCCTGGTGAGTTATTTTGTTTTCCCTCATTTTGGGGTTGTCTGATTGAAAAAAATTATTCAGCGAGCATTTTCTAAATAGAAGTGTTCTCTGTTTCTGCTTGAGGGGATTGTGTTGGGAGGAAACGCTGATCCTCTGTACTGTCTTGTGCTTAGTTTAATGGCTATGCTGGGAGCCTCTTCTCAAGCGGGCCCTATGAAAAAGATGATGAGGAAGCAGATGCTATTTACGCAGCTCTGGATAAAAGGATGGATGAAAGAAGAAAAGAAAGAAGGTAAGAGAAATTATTGCCCTTTACACTTTAATTACCCAACTTCGTTTATTTATCATTTTGTCTGTTTACTTAATTAAAAAAATGATTTTATTTTGAGAGTGGGAGAGAACATGAGAGAGAAGGTACAAGTAAGGCAGAGGGAGAGGGAGAAGCAGGCTCCCCGCTGAGCAGGGGGCCTGGCATGGGGCTCAATCCCAAGATTTTATTTTTAAACGATCTCTACACCTGTGGGGCTCAAACTCCTAACCCAAGATCAAGTGTCACACTTTCTCCTGATGAGCCGGCCAGGTGCCCCTGTATTTATCCAACTTTAAAAGAACGTTTTGCTTTGGCATGTTTGAAACATGGACAAACGCTGCAAGCATAGTACATGTGTCGCTCAACTCTGAGGCAACCTGGGTCTCGGTGTATGGCAGCCACCCTGGGAAAGACACCAGGCTGTTGGAGAGTAATCTCAGGGCCTGGGGACTGGAGTGGAGAGCTCAAGATTTCTGTGGCTTTCCAGAAAGCATTGGAATTTGGGTGATTATTCTGCCCACAAGTGAGGATTACTATCTTTAAAATGGGTGTAGTGGTGTTGATTAACGTATATTAAGTAATTTGGAAGTTAACTGAAGATGACAAACGAACACGTAAATGCTCACAGGCAGGGGTTGTGTCTTGAGAACGCTGTCCCACACATCCCTGTTGGGACACGACTGTGCCGAGTTGGGCTGGGCTGGTGGGGCTAGACTGGTGAGTCCGGAGGGAGCACCTGTGCTCTGTCCTTGGGGGGCCTGTTGAAGAGAAAACTATTCAGCAAGGCTCTCCTGTTTTATCTTTGCGGCTCTCGGGTGTCTTGCACTGAACTTTGGTCTACCACATCTTTTTTTAAGGATTTTATTTATTGGGCGCCTGGGGGGCTCAGTGGGTTAAAGCCTCTGCCTTCGGCTCAGATCATGGTCTCAGGGTCCTGGGATCGAGCCCCACATCATGCTCTCTGCTCAGCAGGGAGCCTGCTTCCTCCTCTGTCTGCCTGCTTCTCTGCCTACTTGTGATCTCTCTCTCTCTCTGTCAAATAAATAAGTAAAATCTTTAAAAAAAAAAAAGGATTTTATTTACTTATTTACTTATTTGAGTAAGAGAACATATGCAGAAGTGGGGGTTTAGGGGTGGGGCGGAGGGAGAGGGAGAAGCAGACTACCCGCCGAGCAGGGAGCCCAATGCAGGCTTGATTCCAGGACCCCGAGATCATGACCTGAAAGCCAAAGGTGGACACTTAACTGACTGAGCCCCTCAGAGGCCCCGAGGTTTAGCAAATTTGTTTATTGATGTGACCTCAGCTCCCGGAGTGGTGTTTGTCTTTTCTAAGCATGTCATTTGTCCTAATACGTTCACATTTCTGGTATTTTTCTTTTACCTAATGAAAGAAAACGTAAATCTCAACGTTAGGGAGTTTAGCTATGTGGGTCACGTTACCTCTGGTTTGCTTACCTTAGTGGATGCTTTGTCACAGTAACCCACAGATTTCTTCTGAGGGCCTAGGCCTCTATCACCAGAATGTGGTAGCTCCATCCCTGAAGACCGGACGCATGGGTGACGAGACAGCCCTCGCGTTCGGGCACGAGGAGCGGAGAGCTGTCTTGAGAGGCGCGCTGACTGCTTGGAAGCGAGGGAGGCAGTGACGGGCAGGAAGTCAGACGGGCAGCTGCGGCAGTGGGTCGGCTTTCCTGAGTCTTCATAGGGTGGCCCTACCTTTGGAATTTTGTAGAAGTTTAAAACTGTAAATACACTCATGTTCAAATACAAGTATTTATATCAGAGTAAGACAACTTGTTTTTATTTTAGTGAGTTTCTGCCTCTTTTCATTTGGTAAATGAGTCAGTGTATTTGTGGATGTATTCATTGCTGCCTTTGATGTAGCTGCTGAGGGTGTGGAATTACGCTTCTGGTGATTTAATTAAGTATACTAAAACGACTTTGCCTCAGAATGGGTTTCCAGTATTTCTAATGCATGCACACATTTTACTTCCTAGGGAGCAAAGGGAGAAAGAAGAAATTGAGAAATATCGTATGGAACGCCCCAAAATCCAACAGCAGTTCTCAGATCTCAAAGTAAGTGGATGGTTAGCATGCACCTAACCTACTCAGCAGAGAATTGGGTAGAATTGATGAGACTTTTACTAACTTTGCTTTTTGCTCTTTGTTAAATTCAGATGGTAGAGGAAGTTCCCTGCTGTAGTGTGTTTAACTTTGGGTGTTACGTGTGCAAAAAAAGTCTCTTCTCCCTCCACTGAAAAAAATGGGGCATGTGGACTCATTTTCTTAGTAACTTGAACTCTGCTTGTACGTGAAGTTCTCCACATTATACCTTCTGGGCTCTGACAGAGCAATTTACATTTGAGCGAAGCAGAGCAGATCCAGCAAATTGAATTTTCTTTTTTTTTTTTTTTTTTTAAGATTTCATTTATTTGAGAGACTTTTTTTTTTTGAATTTTCGAAGTACGTAATTTCTGCATCAAAATTCTTTCGAAACCATGATGATTTGGGGGCTAAGGGTCAGGGAGAGCATAGTTTTTATTGTGCATATGAAATTTTGCCAGAGAATAAATGTTTTTTGGGGGGGCCAAATGTTTCCAGAGGAAGTTGGCAGAAGTCACGGAAGAAGAGTGGCTGAGCATCCCCGAGGTTGGCGACGCCAGAAACAAGCGGCAGCGGAACCCGCGCTATGAGAAGCTAACTCCTGTTCCCGACAGTTTCTTTGCCAAACATTTACAGACTGGAGAGAACCATACTTCTGTGGATCCCCGACAAACTGTGAGCGTCAGAAGAGGAGGCAAATAGGTCTTTGGTTGGACGGGTCAGTGGTGGGAGCCGTGGGTGGTGGTAGAGTCAGCACTTCTGTAATTCAGGAGCTGCGCTGTGCTGCGTCTGTGTGGCTGCGCGTCCGTCAGGCTGCGATGGAAAGATGGCAGAGTTGACGGGATGCTTCTGCATGAAAATGCAATCCAGCGCGTTTTGTCCTCCTCCCCCGCCCCCAGCAATTTGGAGGTCTTAACACGCCCTATCCGGGCGGACTGAACACTCCGTACCCAGGTGGGATGACCCCGGGGCTGATGACACCTGGCACAGGTGAGCTGGACATGAGGAAGATAGGCCAAGCAAGGAACACGCTGATGGACATGAGGCTGAGTCAGGTGAGTGTGTGTCGTGCAGCATTTTCCTACAGATTGAGAACGTTGTCTTCCGGTTATAAAACTGGTCTATGCTGGTGGGAAGTTCATCCTTCCAAGTGCTTTTTCGCAGGATAGCAGCCCTGTGACCATGTGGTTTCCTGTCCCATCGTAAAGACTGGCAGGACCCCGCATGCAGACTGGTCTGTGCCTCTGCGCACAGGGCCTCCGTGGGTGCGGTGCAGCCCGGGTGGCACTCCTGCCCCCGAGTAGGGGCCTGAGGCCCGCTGTGGCTGACGGAGGGCAGCCCGGCAGGCAGGCTACGTGCTCGCCGTCGCCGACGCCTCGCCTTCCGTCCTTACGCAGAAAGCAAGGGCGTGTGCGTGTCCACAGTGGAGCATCACTCAGCTGTCCAAAAGAACGAGATGTTGTCATGTACGACAACGTGGGTGGGCCCACAAGGTGTCACGCTGAGTGAGATAAGTCAGAAAAAGGTAAATACCGCGTGCTTTGATTTATGCGTGGACTTTAAAAAACAAAACAAATGTGCAAACCCACCAACCCAACCCCAGACTCGGAAACCCACAGAACAGATTGTTGTTTGCTGGACGGAAGGGGGAGGTTGGGCGAAATAAAGGGGTTAAGAGGTATAAACCTTTGGTTATGAAACACGTCATGGAGATGAAAAGGGCAGTGTAGGGAATATGGTCAGTAACGTGGTGACCGTGTGGTGACTGCGTTAATCGAGGTGAACGCTGAGTTATGTATGAAGTTGTCACATCATTGTTACATACGTGTCCCTCATTGTGTGTTAACTTCACTTCCGTAAAAAAACGTTAAGGGTGTATATTTTCTGCCTGCACTTGAGTTGAGTTGTTCAGTTCTCTAGAAGACTCTTTTTTTTTTTTTTTATAAAGATTTTATTTATTCATTTAACAGAGAACACAAGCAGGCAGAGAGGCAGGCAGAGGCAGAGAGGAGCAGGCTCCCTGCGGAGCAAGGGGCCTGATGCGGGACTCGATCCCAAGACGCTGGGATCATGACCTGAGCCAAAGGCAGTTGCCCAACCAACTGAGCCACTCAGGCGTCCCGAAGACTCTTTTTTTTTTTTTTTTTTTTTAAGATTTTATTTATTTGACGCAGAGAGTGAGAGAGAGAGAGAGCGATCACAAGTAGGCAGAGAGGCAGGCAGAGAGAGAGGGGGAAGCACGTTCCCCGCTAAGCAGAGAGCCCGATGTGGGGCTCGATCCCAGGACCCTGAGATCATGACCTGAGCCGAAGGCAGAGGCTTTAACCCACTGAGCCGCCCAGGTGCTCCATAGAAGACCCTTTCTAATTTTGACATGTACACCAGAAACCAGGAAGAAAAAGACTTTCAAATTTGATTTGCATACAAGTTAAAAACTTGTGTGTAGTAGAAAGCACCGCAAAGTCAGAAGAACACACAAACGGGAAAGAAGAGTGCTCTTGTGCTGGACCCGCCAGTGTCGGAGTTGTGCATATAGCTCTCCTTCTGCGCACACGCAGATGCGTTTGCACATACTTACGGGATGCCCAGGGCTGCATGCTTGCACCACCAGGCTGTGAAACAGGTGTAGATGGGAGCTTTGTGTTAAATTATTTTAAGGAAAAGTTTCACATGGATGTGGAAAGGTAGTGTAGTATTCGGCCATTACTGTTTGAGGCAGTGGGAAACTTGTACTTTTTTTTTTTTTTTTAAAGATTTTATTTATTTTATTTGACAGAGAGAGAGATCACAAGTAGGCAGAGAGGGAGGGGGAAGCAGGCTCCCCGCTGAGCAGAGAGCCCAACGCGGGGCTCGATCCCAGGACCCTGAGATCATGACCTGAGCTGAAGGCAGAGGCTTTAACCCACTGAGCCACCCAGGCGCCCTGAAACTTGTACGTTTTAATTGAGCTTTTACTACAATTCTTTATAGTGAGCAAATATTTTATAACAAAAGCCAGTAGCTTGTAAATTTAAAAAAGTGCACATTTTTATGTCCTATGGCTGAGTACTTTATAAATTGGAAAGTAGTTCACTGTGGGTATCATGATTTAATCTTTGAGGGACTTTTTGTTTTTTTTTTTTAAAGATTTTATTTATTCATTTAACAGAGAGAGAGAACCCAAGCAGGCAGAGAGGCAGGCAGAGGCAGAGAGAGGAGGAGGCTCCCCGCCAAGCAAGGAGCCCGATGCAGGACTCGATCCCAAGACGCTGGGATCATGACCCGAGCCAAAGGCAGCTGCTCAACCAACTGAGCCACTCAGGCGTCCCGACTTTTTGGGTTTTTAAGTTTTTTGCTATGACAGTGTTTTGGTGAACCTCTCATGATTCTACCGTTTAAGTAAACATTGTTGTAGTATCTTTAAAGTGAAGTTAATGGATTTTTTTCACTTAAATACTAAAATGTCTCCGGCATGTGGCATTTCAGAGTCTGCAGGCACTGGGTTGAGGGCATCGCTTCTGTTGCCATCAGTGATTTGAGGGCAGACACCCCCCACCCACCCCCACTCCTCTAACAAGGAAGCCTCGGTTTAGTTTTGGGTTTTATTAAGGGTGATCGGGCATCTTTCCTGGTGTGTTAGTCAGTCTTTGGCAGTTCTTCCGTGACAAGCTTTTGTTTGTCTTTTGCTCTGCCCGTTTTCCTCCTAAGTTTTGATGTGAATTATCATTTTTTTTGGATGTGTCTTCGTAGTTGTTTTTCTTCTAGATTTGTTTGTGGAATATAGAAAGAACTTTTTTTTTTAAGATTTTTTTTTTTAAAAAAAGATTTTATTTATTTGACAGAGAGAGACACAGTGAGAGAGGGCACACAAGCAGGGGGAGTGAGAGAGGGAGAAGCAGCCTTTGGCCGAGCAGGGAGCCCGACGCGGGGTTCGAACCCAGGACCCTGGGATCACGACCTGAGCCGAAGGTAGCCACTTAATGGCTGAGCCACCCAGGCGCCCCTTTTTTTAAAGGATTTTATTTATTTATGATAGAGACCACGAGACGGGGTGGGAGAGCACGAGCATGGGGGAGCTGGAGAGGGAGAAGCAGGGCCCCGACCCGGGGCTCGATCCCAGGACGCTGAGCTCATGACTTGAGCCGAAGGCAGATGCCCAACGACGGAGCCACCCAGGTGCCCCTAGAAATAACTTCTTAAAAAAACTTTGGTAACTTTTTTGGGGTAAAATATATATGATGAAAGTTACCGTTTTACCGACTTGTGCGCGTGCACACAGTGACATCGGGGTACTTGCCCTGCGGCACAGCTGTCACCACCACTGGTCCCCGGCGCCGTTTCATCTTCCCGAACTGAAGCTCATCCCCGTGAACTTCCCATTTCCCACCCCGGATGATGTTAGGTTCTGCCCTTTCTGTCTCTGTGAGTGTGACCGCTCTAGGCCCCTCCTGGGACTGCGTCCGTACGGCATTTGTCCTTCTGGGCCTGGCTTGTTTCCCTTAGCATAGCTTTCTCCAGGCACATCCGCAGTGTAGTTGTGTGTGTCTGTATTTCCTTTCTTTTTCTTTTTTTTTTTTTAATATTTTTTAAAGATTTTATTTATTTATTTATTTGACCGAGGGAGAGAGATCACAAGCAGGCAGAGTGGCAGGTAGAGAGAGAGAAGCAGACTTCCTGCTGAGCAGAGAGCCCGATGCGGGGCTCGATCCCAGGACCCTGAGATCATGACCCGAGCTGAAGGCAGAGGCTTTGACCCACTGAGCCCCGCAGGTGCCCCTTCCTTTTTTTTTTAAGCTGAAAACCATTCCGTAGCGTGCCTGGAAGGATCCCGTCTTATCGTCCGGTCTGTCAGCAGACCCTTGGGCAGCTGCCACCTTTTGGCCGTGGTGCGTAGGGGACACGAGTGCGCCAATAGCTGTTTGCGTCCCTGCTTCTGGTTCTTTGGGTATAAACCCGCAGCGGAATTGTGGCTCGTGTGGTGAGTCTGTTTGTAATGTTTCGAAAAGCCTCCATCCTGTTTCCCATGGCAGCCGCACCGTTTTGGGGTCCCCAACAGAGCAGCACCGTGTAAGGGTTCCAGTTCCCCCACGCCCCGGACAACATTTGTTATTTTCTGATATTTTGGAAATAGCCGTTGTGATGGGTGTGGAGGAGTATCGCGTTGTGTTTCTCCTTCATGTTTCCCTGATTAGTGTGGTTGTGTGTCTTTTCCTTGGAGAAATGTCTACTCCAGTCCTTTACCCATTTTGGGGGGGTAGTTTTATGGTTTTATTCACAGACATGACATGCGCACAAGCTGACCTTTCATTTTCTTTGCTGCGTAGCCTGGCGTCGAGATTGGCGACGCTGAGGGCCAGCTGGGCTGCTCTGTCCACGGTGGTTCCGTGGTTCTTTGAGGGGAGTTGTGAGCGGTCTCTGCACAATGAGGCCTGTTGCACGTCAGCAGCCCCTCGGGCTCCCTGACGTTGTGGACCAGGGACCTCTGGAGCCACCGGGCAGCGTGCGCTGTCTTCTTGTTGCTCCTGTTCCTACCGCTGGGTGTCACGATCTTGGGCTCACAGCTAGCATGCACCCTCCTGCCAGTGCCTCTGGGTCTCCACCAGTTGCATTGACTTTTGACGTGCCCTTTTGGTGCCGGACGAACATCTTGGTCCACTTTCTAATGATCTTGGGCTTCACCGAAAGTCTGAGGCGGCCTTGGGGCTGAACGAGAGGTGGCTGCCATGTCTGCAGGCAGCGCGGGGAAGAGCTACCTGTTGTTTGGGTTTTGTTTTCAAAATTTTATTTATTCATTTGAGAGACAGAGACAGGGACGGAGCACAAGCGGGAGAAGCAGAGGGAGGGGAGAAGCAGACTCCCCACTGAGCTGGGAGTCCGATGTGGGGCTCAGTCCTGGGACCCCCAGATCATGACCTGAGCCAAAGGCAGAGCAACCATCTGAGCCCCCCAGGTCCCCCCCCCCCTTTTTGAGAGCGGTTCTAGATTCACAGCAAAGTTGAGATGGAAGGACAGAGATTTCCCACATGCCCTCTGTTCCTGCTTATGTGTAGCTTCTCCCGTTACCAGTGCCCCCCTAGAGTGGGCCTACACTCAACGTATCGTCACCGAAATCCATAGTTTATGTTAGGACTTCTTGCATTTTATGGGTTTGGACAGATGCGTAATGACATGTGTCCACCCTTATGTAGTCGACTCTTCAACAGTGCGGGGTTAGAGGCCCTGACTTCCTCCTCGGTTGGAAATCCGCACATAACTTTTTACTTCCCAAAAACTGAACTGCTAAAGCCCGTTGTTGACTGGAAGCCTCACTGAGAACATCAGCATTTGGTGAACACACTCATACGCTATGCGTATTACGTCCTGTAGCCTGATGACAACATAAGCGCAAGAAGAGAGAAGGTTAAGAAAATCGTAAGGGAAACTACATCTGCGGTATCGTACTGTTTGAAAAAGGGTTGTGTGGTCCCATGTAGTTTGCCCGGCGCCGTGTACGGGTCAGCTGCAGCGTCACACAGAAAGTCTCGCTGCCGCGAGGACGCTCTGTGCTCTGCCTTCTCACCCCTTCTCACCCCTCCTCACCCCCGACCCCCGGCGACCACTGGTCTTTTTTTACTGTCTCCAGAGTTCTGCCTTTTCCAGAAGGTCCTGGAGTTGGAACCATACATCGTAGTTTTCTCAGACTGCTTCTTTCACTTAGTAACTTACATTTAAGGTTCCTCCATGTCCTTTCTTTTTTTTTTTCAATTGACATTAGCTTTAATTTTAGTCAGATTTGGCATCTTTTTGCATGCTTGATGGCTGTTTCTTCAAAAAAAAATTTTTTTCTTTTTGTAACTGAAGTGTAGTTGACACACAGCGTTACGTGAACTTCAGGTGTTCTCCTATACGTCTTTTCATGGCTTGAGAGCTTATTTCTTGTAACACTGAATATTGTTCCATTTTCTGGATCTACCACAGTTTACTCATCCATCACTTACCGAAGGATGTGGTTGCTTCCAAGTTTTGGCAATTGTGAATCCAGCTGCTACAAACATCTGCGTGCAGCGTCTTTTTTGTGTGTGTAGATGTAAGTTTTCAGCCTCTTTGGGTAAATACCAAGGAGTGTGTTTCGTTTGGTAAGAAACCACCAAACTGTCTTGCAAGGCGGCCGCGCCACGTTGCGTTCTCAGCGGCGACAGTGAGAGCTCCTGCCCCGCCACGCGCGCCGGCTGTGCTGTCAGTGATCTGGGTTCGGCCCCTTCCAGGGGTGCGGGGGGAGCTTCCTGTGGTTCTAATTGGTATTCCTCTGGTGACATGTACAGCATCTTTTCATATGCTCATTTGTCATCTGTATATCTTTTTTGGTGAGGTGTCAGAGTCTTTGACCCCCCTTTTTTTTAAAGATTCTATTTATTTGTCAGTGCTGCACACAAGCATGGGGGGGAGGGGAGGAGAGTATTCCAGCACTTTTTTGGGAGGTACAGTGACTAGACAAGCTTTGAAAAGTTCTCTGAGAACCCCGCTGAGCAAGGAGCCCAGTGCTGGACTCAGGATCATGAGCTGAGCCAAAGACACATACCCAACTGAGCCATCCAGACGCCCCTGATCCATTTTTTAGTTGGGTTGTTTTCTTATTATTGAGTTTCAATAGTTCTCTGCACCTTTTAGATCAAGTCTTTTCTAGTTTTCGCTCCCAGTCTGTGGCTTGTCTTTATTCCCCGACAGTGCCTTTCACAGAAATTTTTTAATTTAATGAAGTCTAGTTATCTTTTTTTAGTGGATTGTGCCTTTGGTGTTGTATCTAAAAACTGATCACCAGAGGGTGTAAGGCCTGTGTCTAGATTTGTTTTTCTGCACGTGGACATCCAGTGGGTCCAGCATCGTTTGCGGAAGAAACTGTCCTTGCTTCATCGTGTTGCCTTTGCTCCTTTGTCTGAGATCAGTTGACTGGATTTCTGGGCTCTCTTCCTGCCCCCCCCCAAAGTAAGTTCTGTGCCCACCTTGGGGCTTGAACTCACGACCCTTAGATCAAGAGTCACATGCTCTGGCGACTGAGCCGGCCAGGTGCCCTGGCTCTATTTTGTCCCACCCATGTGTTTGTCTCACTATTCAACATTACACACTTGTCCTGCTTACCGTGGCTGTGCAGCAGGCCTTGACGTTGGTGGTCGCGGCCCCTGACTGGGTTCTGCGTCGGTGTCGTGGCGGCGCCTGTAGATCTTTGTTTCTCTTTGGAAGCGTTAGAATCCACGTGTCCGTATCCGCAGAATAGCTTGCTGGAATTTTACTGGGATTGCATGGACGCTGCAGATGGAGATGGGAGGAACGGACGTCTTAATGATGGGAGGTCTTCCTACCCAGGAACATAGACTGTCTCTCCATTCATCAAGTTCTTTGATTTCTTTCATCTGAGTTTTGTAGATGTCCTCATAGAGATCCTGTATGCATTTGTTAGATTAATACGTAAATATTTTATGTTTTTGGTGCTAATGTAAATGATACTGTGTTTTTAATTTCAGATTCCTTCTGTTTATTGCTGGTGTATAAGAAAATGACTTTTGTATATCAACCTTGTATTTTACAACTTTGCTGAAATTGTTTTTATGCTGATTCTTTGGGTTTTCTACATCAACAGTTACCTGCAGACAGAACTTTATCTTTTTCATCCCAGTCTATGTTGCTTTCCTCCTTTTCTTGTCTTCCTGTATTCCCTAGCATACATTCTCTGCCCAGGTTCTGTTTGTGCATTTTTAAAATTTATTTTATTTTTAAGATTTTATCTATCTATCTATCTATCTATCTATCTATCTATTTACTAGGAAAGAGAGAGAGTAAGAGAGACCATGAGAAGGTAGAAGGTCAGAGTGAGAAGCGGACTCCCCATGGAGCTGGGAGCCCGATGTGGGCCTCGATCCCGGGACTCCGGGATCATGACCTGAGCCGAAGGCAGTTGCCCAACCAACTGAGCCACCCAGGCGCCCCCCCTTTTTTTTTAATTTTTTATCATGGTGATTTTAAGACTCACAGCCGGAGGGAATGGTATAATGAATTGCTGTTTGCAAATTTAAAGAAAGTTAGCTGAAGTAATCTTTTATTTTATAAATTCTAGGTTTCACTCATTTTTAAGTAGACTTAAGTTTTTTTAGGGACTTTTATGATTTTTTTAAAATTTTAAAAATTTTTTTAAAAGATTTTATTTATTTGACAGAGAGAAAGAGATCACAACTAGGTGGGGGTGGGGGGGCGGGGAGCAGGCTCCCCGCTGAGCTGAGAGCCCGATGCAGAGCTCGATCCCAGGACCCTGAGATCATGACCTGAGCCGAAGGCAGAGACTTTAACCCACCCAGAGCCACCCAGGCGCCTTTTTTTTTTTATGTGTATCTTTGTTGTTGTTGTTGTTTTTAAAGATTATATTTATTTGACAGAGAGGAGAGAGATCACAAGTAGGCGGAGAGGGGGAAGCAGGCTCCCCGCTGAGCAGAGAGCCCGATGCGGGGCACGATCCCAGGACCCTGAGACCATGACCTGAGCCGAAGGCAGAGGCTCTAACCCGCTGAGCCGCCCCCCCCACCGGCGCCCCTGTATCTTTGTTTTATAGATGTGAAATGTGTTTGTGGTCATCACAAACTATTGTTTGAGTTAAGGTCTTCCTGCTTTTACAGTTTGCGCGCTCACTGGTGGTCAGGATGTGGGAGGGGCTCCCGGGGCCTCGGGTACTTGGTTTTAGGCATCTTTGACTCTCTGCGACAACTGACTTGGCCTGTGTTGTAGGTGTCTGACTCAGTGAGTGGGCAGACTGTGGTCGATCCCAAAGGCTATCTGACGGACTTAAACTCCATGATCCCAACCCACGGAGGGGACATCAAGTGAGTGCTCTGTGGAACGGGTGGGGTGGGGTGGGACTCAGGTTGCCGAGAATATTTTGGATTTTATTTGAAAGATATGCAGCCAAAATGGGATGTGGGTATTCTAAGAAATCCACAGTGATATAGCTTGATTTTGCACTTACCTCTGCTTGCATTGTGGATACTAAATGTGTTCGCAATAACAGTCCAAAACCGTGTGCGTGCTGAGCTAGAAAGCACCTTGCTGACTGCGTGTCCTCCATTGCTACTTCTGTCACCTGGGACACCAGATTGGACGGTGGCCACGTTGGTACCTGTGTTCTGGGGCTGGGCGCATCCTCAGCAGTGTGGTCGCTGGCCCCGTCTGCTTTCTCGCCCTTGCAGTGACATCAAGAAGGCACGGCTGCTCCTCAAGTCTGTTCGGGAGACAAACCCTCATCACCCACCAGCCTGGATTGCGTCGGCCCGCCTGGAGGAGGTCACTGGGAAGCTGCAGGTCGCGCGAAACCTGATCATGAAGGGGACGGAGATGTGCCCCAAGGTGAGGCCCGGGCGTTTTCCAGGAAGGTGGCACGACGCCAGCCCCTGAGGGACCCTGGGGCTGCAGTAGGTGGGACCCCCCTGTGGGACGCACCTGCCTTTTGGTGTTGGAACTGCAGACAGTAGGACAGGCAAGAACGAAGAGCGGGAAAAGTAGGAAAAGGCTCTTCCTGCTTGTTTTCACTTAGAGGGAAGGCCCACCTACGATTTAATGGCAGGATGACCTTAACAAGGAGGCTAAACTGATCAGCTTTTCCAGCCCACCTAATGTAGGAAACATAAAGATTAACGTAACTCCTAGCAGAGTATTCTAGCACTTTTTTGGGAGGTAGAGTGACTAGACAAGCTTTGAAAAGTTCTCTAAGAACCTCTAAATTGTACAGACTGGGGTGCCCTTGGCAGTGGAAGATACCCTCTCCGAATACTTATGGGAGGACTCCCCAGGCCGTCGCACAGCCCCGTGCTGATTGGTCTTTGTTTTGTCTCTGGTTGACCTGTCACCCTGAAGGGCGGACTGTGTTCTTCTCTCTCGGTGCTGCTGTGCGTCTCCCGCCTTGGGGACACGGAGGTGCTCTAGCCGTGTGGCCAAGCAGTGACATCACAGGGGTCTCTGATGCGGGCGCACTTGAGGCCAAGCTGATGGGCTTCGGTTTGATTGTAAACCTGGGGCCGTGGGTGTGATGAGCCCAGCCGTTCTTGAGGCTCTGTCTCAGATTCCAAGCTGCACGCACACTTCTGTTCTTTGGTCTTGCCCCGCAGAGCGAAGATGTCTGGCTCGAAGCAGCCAGGTTGCAGCCTGGGGACACGGCCAAAGCTGTGGTAGCCCAGGCTGTCCGCCACCTCCCGCAGTCTGTCAGGATCTACATCAGAGCTGCAGAGCTGGAAACGGATATTCGTGCCAAGAAGCGAGTTCTTCGGAAAGGTGAGCCTCCCTGGGGATGCCGCCACCTGGGGCTGCGGGCCGCCTGGAGGAGGGGCTGTCTCTCCTGCTCCTGGTGCCCACGCTCTTAGAGAGCAGGCTTTTTTGCTGCTTTGCTCGGTGTTTTGGTGGTGATGGTTAAGGACTGGGCAACATGCTCAGGCCTTTTTCCGGGCTGGGCTGCCTCTGCTCTTGGACTGCTCAGGATTCTGGATGGGGCGCTCGGGGTTCGAGCCCACTGCTGCCCTTTCCTGTTTTGTGAGCTTGAGTGAGGGGAGCAGTCACTCTGCTCCCAGGTTTTCCTCGTCTGCGAGGTGAGAACAGTACTCATCCGGAGCCTGCTTCCTGGGGCTCGGTGTGGGGGTGTATTTCCCGGGCAGGCAGAGCCCCAACGCACGTCTGCAGTGTTAGTTTGCTCCACTGCAAGGAGCCTGGTGCTGTGGCAGCTAGCGCCACATCACCCGGCTTTCAGGCTGAAGCACCTGGGTGGTCACAGCAGGGCTGAGGGGCGCTCGGCACCTCCCGTCTCGGGAAGCCCTTGCAAGGTCATGTGACAGCAGCGCGCCGTCTCTTCTGGGGGCTCCCAGCACGGTGGCGGGTGCCGCCAACTCCTGTCCCAGGGAACGGTTTGCGTGCCGCGGAAGCTGAGCGCATCCAGGAGTCGCGGCCCAGATGGAGCTCTTGCAGCTCTTTGTTTACCGTTGTTGCGGAGTCGGCGTGAAGAGCGGCATCTCTCCCTCCTCCAGAACCGTGTAGTAGATGCTGCTTTCAATTTCGTTCTAGAGCAGATGCGAGTCAGGGTTGGTGAGGAGGAAACCTGTGCGGATGGTGTATTCTGCTTGGACTTGGGGTGTGGGTCAGATAAGATACATTGTGCGGGATCGAGTGCAGTCTCCAGCGAGGGTTCCAGTGAGGGTTTGTAAGTTGTGTGTTTGAGTAAAACGTTAGAGGTGTGTGACATCAGGCCGTGCGAGTGTTATCACATACAGTTTCTTTGTCTGACAGAGGCCAGACGGAGTCCCCCTTGTGTGTGACCCTGACCACGTGTGCTTCTGTGCGTTCATTCAGCTGTGTTTTTCACTCTTGGGTCTGGTTTCCTGATTGCAGCCCTACTACATTAAATGCTCTGAGCCAGTCTCTTAAAGGGAGGCCAGGAACAGGAAGTTAGCACCTGTCTTGGTTCATAGAAATCCTCTTGTCTTGGGGCACCTGGCTGGCTCAGTCGGTTGGGCCTCTAACTCTTGGTTTTGACTCAGGTCATGATCTTGTGATCGTGGGATCCAGCCCTGCCTCGCGTGGGGCTGTGCACCCGGCGGGGAGTCTGCCTCAGATTCATTCTCCCTCTCCCTTCCCCTCTGTTCTTCTCCCCTCTCCCCCTGCCTCTCTCCCTCTCCGATAGGTGAATAAATAAAATCTTAAAAAAAAAAAAAAACAATGAAATCAACTTCTCTTTTTTCAGCCAGAAAAATAGTTCTTTAACAACAAACACATTAAACTCTGGGTAATTAGCGTTATTTATTTAGGAAAGCTCTCCGGAATCTCGCCTGCCACAATCTCGTGATGAATGGTCAGAATGTCTTTGTGGCCACTCCTCTTTCACCACATTACCTGGGTTCCTTTCCAGCTGGCTTCAGACTCGGAGAGGGGAGCGGGCATGGCGGTGGGGCCTTCGGGCAGCGCTGAGTGACGGCTCTTCCAGGACGTCCCGGGTCTCGAGGGCAGCGGCTGTCTCCCCCGGAGAGCTATGCTGAGGTGGAAAGAACACTGAGTCCCCGAGCCGGGCTCTGCCACTGCCCCCCGGTCTTAGTCCTGGCCTGCCTCGGCCCTTAGAGTACTTCCAAAGACAGCATTCTTTTTTCAGGTGCCTGCGGCAAAGCCAGGTGCTGCTTCATTTAGTTCTTGGTGAAAATCATGGTGACACCACTTCCGTCGGTGACTTAGGACTCTGCACTGGCCCTTACTCGCTGGCATGTGCACTCTGGGTCTCAGCTGGATACGGCTGACACCTTAGTCCTTTGTTGGGAGAACCTGAGCTTGGAATGCTGGTCTGACACCTGAAGAGGCGGAGTGACCTTGAGCGTGATACTTGACCTCTGAGCTGCGGTGTCCTTACCCGTGAGGGCACACGGGGGCCTGTGGCTGGGCCATTGGCTGCTTCCTGTCAGTCCAGCTCACCTCGACAGGCGTGACGCTCGGTGTTACTCTGTAACTGATACAGTCCCCTAAAAGCGAAGTCATTCTACCCCAGGGCCCCATTTGGGGTGCGGAAAGCACGGCAGCCTCCAGCGGCTGTCGCTGCGGGGTCACTGTGAGCACAGGGCCAGAGCTGGAGGTCGTGTGTGTGAGCCCCCCCTCTGCTGGCCGGAGGCACTAGTTCAGACGGGCCTTTTCCCGTCTGGGCTGCCCCTTACGCACCGGTGGGTGTAGCCTCTCGAGGTAGCCGTACAACATAGTAGCTGCCCCCGGGAGGACCCTTGGAGCTGGAGTGGCCGGCAGCAGTCGGCATAGCTGTAGTCCCTTGGATTGCGATGGGACGCCAGTGGAGGAGGGGTTCCCACTGTTTCCCAAAACGTGGAGACGCAGGTTCCTTGGTGTCATGCCCATCTCTGGGTGAAGCTGACTCTGGAAGTTCAGTCCCTCGTGGAAGTGCTTACCCCACGTATGAGGTGCGCTTCCCCTGATAGCCCAGTGTGTCGGGGAGTAGGACGGCAGAGGCCGGGCAGTGAGCCCGCGTCGGCAGAAGCAGTGGAATGGGCGTTTCCGAGCCCTTGCTTCTCTGGCTGCTCCTGGGCTGCAGGGTAGGACTTCGTTGTGCCCTCTGCCAGCACCTTACCCGACCAGGGACTCAGACTGTTAGTCCTGAAAGGGCTCAGTCCTCAGCGGTCTTGCTTTCTTGGGCTGCTGCACTTCCATGAACTAACTCTTGGGAATGGGAATCCTGAGCCAGTCCTTAGGACTCTCTGGCATGTGTCCCCCAGGACACTGACTGCGGCAGCTCAGTCTCACCTTGGGAGTCAGGGCTCCTCTCTCCAGCCGGGGCTGGTGCACTGGCGTCAGAAGGCGGAGAGGTGGGTGCCTGCCTCGGCGTTCAGTGTGGGGCAGCTGGGGCCCTGCGCCTTGGTGGGCGCATCTTCCCTTGGGACGAGACCTGACAGCAGAGCTCCCAGGTGTTGGAGTGGGAACCAGCCTCTCCCAGTGGGTTATGCTGTGTGGCCTGGGGAGCGTTTGGATGTCACTGCTCTTTTCTGGACCTGTCTGTTTTGGCAGAACCACTGTTGTAGGGAGTTTTTTTTTTGCATCCTACGAGGTTGAGGCCTGTTGCTTCGGGGCGTTTCTCCCAGCCAGGGCTGTGACTGCTCAGTAGCGTCCCACTGCCCTGCTAGGCCTTGGCTCCAAATTATGGGGGTACGTAAGGGGATCCACTGCCTGAGCACTTAGCTGCATGTCTTCTGCCGCGAGGACAGTTTCTGGAGCATGATGGATGTGGTGCTGGCACCCAGCTCTGCGGACGGCGGCGCTGGCAGAGTTCTGTAGGCAGGGAAGGCACCTCCAGCCCAATAAGAGCCAGTCCCTGCCCCTCCAGGTGGAAAGGATCCAGGATATTGGCCTGGTCTCGGGTCTGACTAGGGAACGGTTCTTTGGGAAGGGGCTCGGCTCAGCGACATCATCGGGTCACCCTTGGGAGGGGTCCTGTGAACCCCGAATGGCTGTCTGTGATCCTGCTCCATGTGCACAGCCCCGTGGAGTTGGGGGGGGGGTGCCCTGAGGCCTGCCAGCTGCTGCTGCTGCTGGGGAGGGGGGTGGCTCGGAGGATCACATCCTGGCCTCATCCAGGTGTCCTAGCAGGTCCCTGTCTGTCCCTAAAATCATGTGAGAAACTTTGTGGGTCTGCAGACCCTGCACCCTGAAATCTTAGGTCTGTTTTCCATATGCTGAGAAACTTCCCATGTGTTTCTGTGAGACAGGAGCCCTTTGGGATCTGCCGCAGAGGTGCTGCCAGGGGCTCGCCGGGGGTGTGGCCTCACTCCCCAACACTCACCCCGCGGAGCTCTGCGTGTGTGCGCCCTTCTCCGGGGCTTGGTGGTGAACTGCACATGAAGAAAGGGCTCTACTGCTTCGACAAGGGGTTGGAAGTCTCTGGACTGCAGAGAGTGGTGGCATTTCTGGGAGTCTGTCCCCCTTCCCTGATGTCCCTCCACGTGCTGGCTGCCTGCAGGCCACTAAGGGAGCCCACCTGCTGCCATGGGCACGATGTCACCACACCCTGCACCTGGGGGCCAGGGAGGGGCTCGCGCCCCGCCGGCCCTCCGATGCACGCCAGCCTGGAGACGCGTACCCCAGGGCCACTTCTTTCTTTTCCCATGATTTCTACACACACACAACCTGCCTGGCGGCGCCCTTCACGCAGAGGGGGTTGTCTTCTGGTTGCAGGGCTTTGTTTTGTGACATTGATTTTCAAGCTCGGATGGGAGCAGAGACAGTGCACGGTCCCCTGTGCCACCTCCTGCTGTCTGCTGTGTCTCCACCTTCGTCTTGGTTGGGTCTGCCTCGGCCTGGCGAGGACCCGTCTGAAGGGCAGGTGGACGATCCTGGCCTGCCACCAAGGAAGGGGTCTTCTGACCCTGCTGGCAGGAATGTCCTCAGGGACGTGAGCGTCCCGCTTCTGCTTTTCTGTGACCTGGTTTCTTGTCCTACCTTTGCCAGCCCTTGAACACGTTCCAAACTCTGTTCGCTTGTGGAAGGCGGCCGTTGAGCTGGAGGAGCCTGAGGACGCTAGAATCATGCTCAGTCGGGCCGTGGAGTGCTGCCCCACCAGCGTGGAGGTGAGTGTGCCGGCGCTGCCCGAGACCGAGCGCAGCGGCCCGGGCGGCCCCAGCTGAGCCCTGAGTCGAGGTTCCTGGGACCGTGAGGCAGCGTGAAGTCCCAGGAGGCCGCCGCGTACCCGGCCGCTCCAGAGAACTCCATGCGGGGCAGTGGCTTTCAGGGGCCGGTCCTACATCAGCTCAGAGTTTGCAAATGGGACCTGACCAGCGATCTTTCTCTCAGCCCAGCATGAGCTTGGCTCGTTGCCTCAAAGCTAGTTGGGTTTCTTTAGTTTCAAATATTTGGGTTCACGACATTCCGTGCAGTGATTTTTAGTCTTGGTTTTATGATGTCCGGAATGGCCTTAATTGTCCTAAGAGGTATTGTGAAATTCTCCAAGCAAAATTAATCTTAATTTATTTATGTAAAAGTAAATAGAGCCAATACACGTCTTTGGGGACGAGATGTTGCAGAATCAGCGGCCGGGGTGTGGGAACCCCAGAAGGGTGAGCACCCGCGTGTCCTTCGTGACGTCAGCAGTCACGTCCTGCTCACCCTCTGCCGGCACCATTAATGGGTCTGACATAACCGTATACATTTCACTGCTGTTTGCAACGTGTGCCTGAGAATCTGTCAGCGTCTCACGTTCACCAGAGAGTCGCTGAGTCGGAAACAACTGAAGTTATCAGAGCGGGTGAAAATGCACACATTTGCGGGTTCTGTTTAAAGGACCCACGAGAGCCGTTAGAAAGGGGCGCCTGGGTGGTTCCGTCGGTTAACCTTCTGACTCCTGGTTTCAGCTCAGGTCATGATTTCAGGGTCGTGAGATCGAGCCCCGCGTCGGGCTCTGTGCTCAGTGTGGAGTCTGCTTGAGGTTTTTCCCTTCTCCTTCTGCCCCTCCTGCCCCACTTTCTTTCTTGCTGTCTCTCAAGTAAGTAAGGTCTGAAAGAAAGGAGGGAAGGAAGGAAGGATTTTGTGCAAGGGCTGCAGGCTGGCAAGGTTGGTTCACCATGTGACCTGGCAGGTTGTGCTGACTACTGCCCCTCACTTGCTGGTGCTCTCTCCACACAGCTCTGGCTTGCTCTGGCGAGGCTAGAGACCTACGAGAATGCCCGCAAGGTCTTGAACAAGGCCCGTGAGAACATCCCTACAGACCGGCACATCTGGATCACGGCTGCCAAGCTGGAGGAAGCCAACGGGAACACACAGATGGTAGAGAAGATCATCGACCGAGCCATCACCTCTCTGCGGGCCAATGGCGTGGAGATCAACCGTGAGCAGTGGATCCAGGTGAGGTCAGCGGGAAGGGCTCCCCGCTGCCAGCAGGTGCCCTGGTGTCCACTGTAAAAATGCACGTTGGAGTCTCTCATGGGGTCGGGGCTGCCGGATGATACCCGAGGGTCTTCATGCCGGGGAAGCAGGCATGTGTGGCTTTTCCTGACGTGATCGTGACCTAGGTTTTAGTAGAGTCGGCCCTTTGAGTACATCTTGGGGTTGGATACGCTGAAGAATTTTTTGTGTGTGGACACTGGCGAGTAGTACCACTTTGCAAGTAGAAATAACACGACGTAAGGAGACGGTAGGCCTGTGGCCGGTGAAGGGTCTGAAGATCTTCCAACCCAGCCTCCAGGACAGGCGACCACTCCCACCTTCCCCTTCTACCGCATGAGCTCTCTGGACCTGCACCTGCATCTCCTGGGGGCGCCATGCATGAAGGGCCATGCAGAGCAAGGCTCCTGGCTCCACCTGCTGCCCCCTTGTCACCGGAAGATGGCCTCCGGCCTCCCATGCCCTCCCTTCTACTCCTGCTGCCGCGCGACTGATTACCATTCTCGGGACAGCCCCCAAGCTGAACTGTGCCCGGGGTGGCCAGGAGGGCCTCCAGTGGTGCTGCCCTGTTCTTGGGGTTCCTCTGGATCATGGGTGTTAAGCCATGTGGCCCCTTTCTGTGTTTGGGCAATTATTTTTTTTATCCTGAATGCAAGGCCTTGCCTGTTACTCTAAAATTTAATCATTGAGATTCAGTCTCTTTATTTCTTAGGTGTTTTTAGCCATGTTGCTACAGTTTTTTTTTTTTTTTTTTTAAAGATTTTATTTATTTATTTATTAGGAAAGAGAGAGAGTGAGAGAGAGCATGAGAAGGGAGAAGGTCAGAGTGAGACGCGGACTCCCCATGGAGCTGGGAGCCCGATGTGGGACTCGATCCCGGGACTCCGGGATCATGACCTGAGCCGAAGGCAGTTGCTTAACCAACTGCGCCACCCAGGTGCCCATGTTGCTACAGTTTTGATGCCTCATCCCTTTGTGCAGACTCACCTGTCCAGCCAATGTCTTCTTCCTTCCACCCGAGAGACTCTGTTTCTTGCACTGCGGGTCTGATGGTAGATTCTTCCAGCTCTTACGTGTCCACAAACAGTCTGTATTTCATCTTTGTCTTCTTGGGGTTTTTTGAAGATTTTATTGATTTACTGGAGAGAGAGAGAGAGAGAAAGAGCACTAGCAGCGGGGAGGGGGACAGGGAGAGGGAGAAGCAGGCTCCCCGCTGAGCAGGGAGCCCGATGCAGGGTTCGATCCCAGGACCCTGGGACCATGACCTGAGCTGAAGGAAGATGCTTCACCAATTGAGCTACCCAGGCGCTCCTCATCTTTGCTTTTGAAAGATATCTTCCCTGCGTACGGAATTTAGGTTGACAGTCTTTTTCTTAGAGTACTTCAAAGATATGGCTCTGCTGTCTTCTCTTCCCTGTTATTTCCCAGAAGAACTCCATCTTTGGGGCGCCGGGGGGGCTCAATTGCTAAAGCCTCTGCCTTCTGCTCAGGTCATGGTCTTGGGATCCTGGGATGGAGTCCAGCATCGGGCTCCCTGCTTGGTGGGGAGCCTGCTTCCCCCTCTGCCTGCTGCTCCCCCTGCCCGTATGTGCTATGTCCCTCTCTCGCTCTGTCTTGCTCTCTCGCTCTCTGGCAGATAAATAAAATCTTAAAAAAAAAAAAAGCGATCCATCACTTTCATCTTTGTTGCTTCATACATACTCTTTTTTCTTTTTTAAAAAACTTAATTACATTTTTAAAATTTCTAAACTTAAAAAATTTCTAGCTGCTTTTAAGATTTTTTTTTAAAGATTTTATTTATTTGACAGAGGGAGATCACAGGCAGGCAGAGAGAGGGGGGGAAGCAGATTCCCTGACGAGCAGAGAGAGCCCGATGCGGGGCTCGATCCCAGGACCCTGAGATCATGACCTGAGCCGAAGGCGGAGGCTTTAACCCACTGAGCCCCTCAGGCGCCCCAATATTTCTTTCTTTATCATTAGTTTTGAGCCATTTGATTGTAATGAAGTCTTGCTTTTGTTTTCTTCTTGTTTCTTTTGTGTGGAGTTTGTATAGCCTCTTGGGTCGGTTGGATTTATAGATTTCATCGAACCTGGAAAATTTGTGTGTCTACTGTTTCTTCATCGACCTTCCTCCCACTTCATGAGTGTGCCTCACACATTCACCAGGCCACTTGAATTTGATCCACAGCTCATTACGAGCTATTCATTTTTGTCATTCTTTGTGTCATCTTTTAACAACTTATAAGCTGTAGTTATTGTTTCCTAGTTTGCCCAGTGAGAGCCTGTGGGGCAGTGGCTTTCGTCCGTTCAGAGGCATGCGGTCGTGAGCTTTGCTGTAGAACCTTCTCTCTGCCCCAAACAGAAAGCCCTGCCTGGGAGCCACCGTGCCCTCCCTGGCCGCAGGCACCTGCACCCTTCCTCTCTCGACCTCCGCGGGAGCAGAATCATGCAATATGTGGTCTTTTGTGATTGGCTTTCACTAGAGATAATGTTTTCAAGCTTCCTCAGGATGTGTTGAAATCTTGTCCTTTTGTTTGTTTGTTTGTTTTATAAAGATTTTATTTATGTGAGAGAGAGCGGGGGGGAGGGGGGCGGGGGGGGGAGTTGAGAGGGAGAAGCTGATATTTCACTGACCGAGCCACCCAGGTGCCTCATCTTGTCCTTTTAAAATTGGGTTATGTGTCTTTATTATTGTTCAGTTATTTTCCATTTTTTACTATCAAGTTGAATTGTGAGGGTTTTATGTATATACTCTGGACATAAGCCCTTTCAGGTTGCACGGTTTACAGATGTTTGCTACTGTTTCGTGAGTCCTCTTTGCACTTTCTTGATTGTGTTGCTTGTAGCACAAGTGTCTCTAAGTTTTGTAGAGTCCAGCTTATCCTGTTTTTTATTTTTTGTTGCTCCTGGTTTAGGTGTCATAGCTAAGGGTCCTTCCTTAGCCCAAGACCATGGAGGTTTGCTCCTGTGTTTTTTAAGATTTTTATTGGTTTTTTTTTTTTAATGATTTTTTTTTTTTTTAAGATTTTACCCACTTACTTGACAGACACACCAAGAGAGGGAACACAAGCCGGGGTGCAGCAGAGGGAGAAGCAGGTTCTCCACAGAGCAGGGAGCCCGATGCAGGGTTCAGTCCCAGGATCTTGGGATCCATCACCTGCGCTGAAGGCAGACGCTTCACTCACTGAGCCCCCAGGCGCCCTGATTTTTATCGTTTTAGCTTTTATATTTAGATCTAGGATCCATTGCAGTTAGTTTCTGTATGTGGTTGAGGGAAGAATTTCACTTCATTTTTCTGCATGTGCGTGGTTTTGGTGCTGTTGTAGGAGCTGGTGGTCACCAGTGTCCGAGTTTATTTCTGAACTCTGTCCGGTCCCTTAGACGGTGTCCTTAGGCCAGCACTGTGCTATTCCGGCCGCCGGAGCTCTGTAGAAAGCTTAGAACTCAGGAAGTGGGAGTCCTCTTCTTCTGTTGTTTACAAGATTACTTTCGCTCTGCTTGGTGCTTTGTGATTCCATATAAATTTTAGGATCAACTTAGGTCTGCAAAAAAGGAACTTGGACCGTCTGGGATTTTGATAGGGACCACAGGGGACCTGCAGATTGCCCTGCGGACTGCTGCCCTCCTGGTGGTGTTAAGGCTTCGGATCCATGAATATGGGATGTCTTTCCATTTATTTATTATTTAGCTCTGAACATCGAGCTTGTATTGTGTAACCTGGATGAAATTTACATCATCATAGAGTTCCTGGATTCTCTAGGATTTTCTGTATACGAGATCATGCCATCTGCCTATATAATCTTCCTTCTCCCCTGCCGCCCGGCCATTCCGAATGCCTTTTTATTTCTTGTTTAATTGCCCCAGTTAGAACCCCTGGTGAGTGATGACTACAAGGAGGGAGAGCCGACGTCTTTGTCTCGTTCCTGATCTTGGGGACAAGGGTCTAGGCTCTCCGGTTGAATATGGTGTTAGCTCTGTAGCTCATTGATGCTCTGGTCATGTTTTACAGACTAATTCTTTTTCTCACCATTTTATTTTGGATCACTTCTCTGGCTTTGTCCTCAAAGTCTATTCTTTTGTAATATCTGATCTGCTGTTTATGTCGTCTAGGGGGTTTTCCACCTCAGATCTTGTCATTTTGATTTCTAGGAATTTAATTTCGGTCTTTTAAAATTGTCTCTCACGGGGCGCTTGGGTGGCTCAGTTGGCTGAGCGTCTGACTCTTGATTTTGGCTCAGGTGGTGGTGTCAGGGTCCTGGGATTGAGCCCCACTTTGGGCTCCGTGCTCAGCGAGGAGGCTGCTTGATTTTCTCTCTCCCTCGGCCCCTCCCCCCACTCGGCTGTCTTGCTCATGCTCTCTCTCTCTCAAAATAACAAATCTTTAAAAAAAAACCCTCTTTTTCATTTCTAATGTGAAATGTTAGATTTTCCGCTGCCTCCGCTTGACAATTTGAACCCAGAATGCAGTGACTGCAGCTGTTTCAGTGCCCTTGTCCCCTAACTCTTGCCGTCTTTGTCAGTTTGGGATTGATTCTGATAGATACAGTTCCTTTCATTACAAGCTGTGTTTTTTTGTTTCTTTGCATGATTGGTAATTTTTGATTTGTTGCCAGATATGGTGAATTTTCCCTTGTTGGGTGCTGGGTATTTATGCATTCCTGTAAATATCCCAGACTTTCCTGTTGGAGCGCAGTTGTGTTTCTGGACCCTTTGTTCCTTTGACTCTTGCTTCAGTGCTTTGCTGGGTTGGACCCCAGCAGTAGTGGGCTTGGGACGGTCAGGGCTAACCGGCCGATGGAGGGGAGACCTCTGTGCGCTCTGCCCAGTGACCCGCTTCTCCTGGGGGTTTCCGGTCAGGCTGGTGGAAACAGGCACTGTGTCTGGTCCTGGGTAAGCTCTGATTGCTCTGACCCTTTCGGACGGTCCTCTCCAAACACTCACGCTGTGTTCGGTGCTCAGTGGAAACCCCCAGGAGGCCCTCTGCAGAGCCCGCGCCAGGGTTCTCGCTCTGCGCTGCCTCCTCCTCTCTGGTGCTGGCTCCTTTCTACTGGCTGCTCCGTGATCTTCTGGGAGCTCTGCCTCCTCCACCGGCCCTGCCTGGGTTCCCCTCTGCGCCGTGGCCTGGACTGTCTCCAGGCCGTGAGCTGGAACGACAAGCGGTTCCCCTTGTCTGCTTCTGCGGCTCAGTCCTCACACCCCTTTGTTAGCCACATCCAGTATCTTGACAGCCCCCGTTTCAGGGCCGTTGTTTGGGCTTGTGGTTGTCTCAGGAGCAGGGGGTTCCAGCTGGGTCCGCAGCGTCTCTCCCGTCCTCTGAGGCCTTTTGGAGGCTGACGATGCCCCTGCCGGGGCCTGCTGCGCCAGCTCTCTGCGCGCTTTCTCAGTCTCCCTTGAGCCCTGGGAACGGTGGTGCACACGGTACAGCGGGGAGTCCTGCGCTCCCAGGACGCCCGCCTGTCAGGTCCCAGACCTGCCCTCTCGTGGGACGCACTGGCTCGGCCACAGCGAGTCTGTGTGTCCTGCCGTCCGTGTTTCCGTCCCATCAGGACTGACGATTGCGGGAGGTGAGGCGGGTTAACTCCCCCTCCCCTTGCTGGTTCTCAGACCAGCCCCTACAAACCTTTCGTTGGGACACTGTCGGGGTGCGGAAAAAGCACGAGCTAGAGTTTTTTTAAACTTTCTTTAGATTTCACGTTTTGTTTCTCTTTCTTACACTAGAATGTGATGAAAAGGATCTATCTGAACGTACATTAGTTTTACTTCAGTCATTTTAAGGTTAATACATACTTTTTATTCTTTTTTTCCTGTGGTATCGTGCGGAGTGTTGTGGCTTTTAGGTGTTTCACTTCCTGAGCAAGTCACCGTTTCCTGAGCGCCCGCCGCGCACCAGCCTCTGCTCAATGCACTGAATCCTTGCCTTCTCTCTTCCCGTCGTTTGTGGAGCCCGGTCCAGGCCCACGGCCGTGCCGCAGACAGGAGCCTCTAGGGCCTGCCCAGCCTGCCTGCACCCTTTAGCCACGTCTCTGTGTTTTCCTTTTGTCTTAAGGTGCCTGTCCTTCCACCTCCTTTGCTGGTTCTCTTTCCCTTCTCGTAATTTTTTTTTTTTTTTTTTTAATTTCATTTATTTGACCGAGAGACAGTGAGAGAGGGAACACAAGCGGGGGAGAGGGAGAGGGAGGAGCAGACTCCCCACCAAGCAGGGAGTCCGATGCAGGGCTTGATCCCAGGACCCTGGGATCCTGATCTGAGCCAAAGGTGGATGCTTAACCATTGAGCCACCCAGGCGCCCCTCTTCTCATAATCGAAATCGCCTGGTGGTTTGGCCCTCAGGCCCCTTTTGAGACTTCTGTGCTTGCTTCTGTGGCAGTCTCACCTTCCCGCATGGTCAGCAACGTAGCTTCCGTGCCAGGAACCCCCTAATGTGGACCTGTGCTCTGGGTGCTCCCCGTGTCCTGGATCGTTCCCCTGCTGCCCTGCGTCCCCCTGGGACATGTGACAGCACTGCAGCCTGGCGTGTCCGGGTCGCATCCCCTGCTTTGCCCACAAAATCTGCCAGTCCCGGCCGAGCTCAGTTTGGTGGTGAGCAGTTCGTGTCTGCCTTCCTATCTATCCCTGGTCCAGGTACTGCTTGTCACCCGGCTGCGGCCGTCCTCGGCCAGGCACAGCCTCCTCTGGACGTGGCAGTGACTCCTGATGCTTATCCCGGCTGACGCTACACACCACAGTCAGGGCCGTCCTTGTATTTTTTCAAAGGTCTTGTTTTATTTATTTGAGAGAGAGATCACGAGCCCACAAGCAGGGGAGCAGCAGGCAGAGGGAGAAGCAGACTCCGCTGAGCAGGGGCCTTGATCCCAGGACCCCAAGATCATGACCTGAGCCAAAGGCACACAACCAGCTAAGCCCCTCAGATGCCCCTGGGGCGGTCCTTTTAAAATAAGATTGATTACATGACTCATTCTCTCGTTTAAAAGCCTCCAGGTGCCTCCCGGCTGCACCGCTGGAGAACCCGGAGCTCTCGTTAAACATGCAAGGGCCTGGGGCGCCTGGGGGGCTCAGTGGGTCAAAGCCTCTGCCTTTGGCTCAGGCCATGAACTCAGGGTCCTGGGATCAAGCCCCGCATCGGGCTCTCTGCTCAGCGGGGAGCCTGCTTCCCCCTCTCTCTCTGCCTGCCTCTCTGACTACTTGTGATCTCTCTCTGTGTCAAATAAGTAAATAAAATATTTAAAAACAAAAAACAAAAAACCAAACCTGCAAGGGCCTGAGGGCCGGGCTCAGGGCCGGCGCCCCACTAATTTGCCACTAGGCTTCCTTGCTCATTACTGGCCTTCTCGTCATGCCTCCTCGGGGCTTGGCCGTTGGCTCTGCTCTGTTTGGGGTGCTTCTCTGAGGCTTGTAGGGCCCCGAGGAACTCCGGGTGGGTCTTCTGTGGCCCCTTTTACGTGGAGGTGTGACCAGGGTCGCCTCTGGGTCAGCATGTCCGGCACGTGCCCTGCACCCCTGCGCGTGTCACAAGTCTCTTGTCAGGAGAGGAGGGCGGTTTCTACCCTTTCTTGCAGCAGAGGGTGTTATAAAAGTGTCCCGGTGTGGAGGAGTATTGGTAAGAGGAATTACTTAAAGTGGAATTGCTGGGTCAATGTATATACTTTTTATTTTTTATGTATTTGTTTGTTTATTAATTAACATATAATGTATTATTTGTCTCAGGGTCCATGTCTGAATCATCAGGCTTACACATTTCATAGCATTTGCCACAGCACATACCCTCCCCCATGTCCATAACCCTA
>CM052811.1:120972935-120982992 GCA_028533885.1 Nasua narica
TGTTCCATTGATCTATGTGTCTGTTTTTGTGCCAGTACCACACTGTCTTGATGGTTACAGCTTTGTAATAGAGCTTGAAGTCTGGAATTGTGATGCAGCCGACTTTGGTTTTCTTTTTCAACATTCCTCTGGCTATTCGTGGTCTTTTCTGGTTCCATATAAATTTTAGGATTATTTGTTCCATTTCCTTGAAATAAATTGATGGTATTTTGATAGGGATTGCATTAAATGTATAGATTGCTTTAGGTAGCATAGACATTCTCACAATATTTGTTCTTCCAATCCACGAGCATGGAATGTTTTTCCATTTCTTTGTGTCTTCCTCAGTTTCTTTCTTGAGCACTTTGTAGTTTTCTGAGTATAGATTCTCTGCCTCTTTGGTTAGGTTTGTTCCTAGGTATCTTATGGTTTTGGGTGCAATTGTAAATGGAATCGACTCCTTAAGTTCTCTTTCTTCTGTTTTGCTGTTGGTGTTTAGGAATGCAACTAATTTCTGTGCATTAATTTTATATCCTGACACTTGATTGAATTCCTGTATGAGTTCTAGCAGTCTTGGAGTGGAGTCTTTTGGGTTTTCCACATAAAGTATCATATCATCTGCAAAGAGTGAGAGTTTGACTTCTTCTTTGCCTATACTTTTTATTTGGTGGCGAACATGAAATTGCCCTCTGGGGGGTCGTCCCTGTGTGCTCCTCTGCCATGTGCAAGTGTCTGTGTCCCCACCTTGGCCCTACGTGTGTTTTGTGTTGCTGGTCTGATGTATATAAAATGGGACTTAAGAAAAATAAGAATGGCTTCTTCTCCAGTGTTGAAAAGTAACTTGTAGTTGTGTTTTCTGGAGAACTGTGTGTTTTTTTGTTTTGTTTTGTTTTATTTTATTATTATTATTTTTTAAAGATTTTATTTATTCATTTAACAGAGAGAGAACACAAGCAGGCAGAGAGGCAGGCAGAGGCAGAGAGAGGAGCAGGCTCCCCGCAGAGCAAGGAGCCCGCTGCGGGACTCGATCCCAAGACGCTGGGATCATGACCTGAGCCAAAGGCAGTTGCTTAACCAACTGAGCCACCCAGGCGTCCCATGTTTTGTTTTATTTTTAAGATTTTATTTATTTACTTGACAGAGAGGAGAGACATCACAAGTAGGCAGAGAGGCAGGCAGAGAGAGAGGGGGAAGCAGGCTCCCCGCTGAGCAGAGAGCCCGATGCGGGGCTCGATCCCAGGACCCCGAGATCATGACCCGAGCCGAAGGCAGAGGCCCTAACCTACTGAGCCACCCAGGTGCCCCGTAGAGAACTGTGTGTTTTATGTCCTTTGCTCTATTGCATTTTGGTCCTTCCCTAACTGACATGCAAGAGACTTTGGTGACACATGTCTGGTCTCAGCCGTGGCTGTCTTCTGTCTGCACATCCTGAGGTCTGCCCCCTGGAGTCCACCGGCCCACCTGCCTGACGGACACCCTTAGGGGTCCTCCCTCTGGGTTTCTCTCTTACCTTCTGTGGGCCAGGCTCCTCCACTCCCACCCCTGGCCGTTTTGGTTAAGCTGTTTCTTTTGTCCATTTCGAGTCCCGAGTTCAGATCAACAGATACAAATGTTTTGAGCTTGTCTTGATTCCTCTTACTTTGCAAGTTTCTTTTTTGTGTAAGAACCTCTCATAGCCACTGAGCCGTCCACTACTGTACTTTGTACGCAGCAGGTGCCGATGTCCGTTTGTTGAGTGAATAGACGCAGCCCTCAGGTGTCCGCCGGGCATCTGTCTGCTGGGTGGCAGGGAGGGGCACGCAGTGGCCGAGCAGACCCAGCGGGTGGGCTGTGGCATCAACCCGACAGGGCTGCACGCAGCCCCTCTGCAGTGCAAAGGCTCTCTGGGTCCTCAGCCCGTAGGAATACGTACCCCCCGCGCAGGTCAGGCCCCTGCGGCTCTGGACTACAGTTCTGCGCCCCTCTTTCAGGATGCCGAGGAGTGCGACAAGGCTGGGAGTGTGGCCACCTGCCAGGCCGTCATGCGTGCTGTGATCGGCATCGGGATAGAGGAGGAGGACCGGAAGCACACGTGGATGGAAGATGCTGACAGCGTGAGTCCGGCTGACGGGCCTGGAGTCCGTGTGTGGGGCTCCAGGCCGCAGGAAGCGGTGTTGATCTGCTGGTGTGTGAGTGTAGCTGCGGTTGGCAGGAATCCAGTTTCCTCCTCACCCGCGTTTACCTGGGGAGCTACTGTTCGCACACGCCGATCTGCAGCGGGCTGGGGCTGGGGCCGTGGCCGGTGTGACCGGGAGCCCGGGTGGACTGGGAGCCGGGAGCCGGCAGGGCGCACCGGCTGTTTCCCATCCCCTGCCCCCGGGGGTTTCTTTTGGACGTTGCAGTTGAGAGAACAGTTTGGGTACGAAGCTTTTGCCTACTTTGACATTACTTCCTTAGAATAGGCTTCCAGAGAAGAGAGCTTGGGGTCACAGTTGATACATATTTTAGGTACTTAATGCCTTAATTGTGGCCCTCATTTTTTACCTTGTTATTTTGAAATAATTTTAGATTTACAGAAAAGTTGCGAAACTATACAACGAATTCTTACTTACGTGCCCTTCACTCAGACTCCCCCAAACTTGACTGCTTCGCCACGCCTGCCTTCTCCTCCAGCCACACTCACACGCCCACATCTCTTACCTGAGTACGTGAGAGTATGCCGCAGAGGGCAAGGCCCCTTTCCTCTGAGCCCTGCAGTGCGTGTTAGAGGACGTTTTCTCACAGTCTCAGCATCGCTGTTAGAATCAGGAAATCATGTGGATACCGGACTACTACGTAGTTTGCAGACCTCCTCCAAATGTCGCCGCTCCCCTCCCCGAGCATCCTGTTAGCAGAAGGGAAGGGTCCGCAGTGCTGCAGCCCAGGGGGGCACTGTCAGGCCTCCGCTGCCCCGATACCTGCCTCTGTTTCTTGTGAGGCTGGCTTTTGTCGGGACGGGCCGGGGATGCCACGGGCCCCCCTGGATTCGGGTGTCCGTGATGTACCCGCACCGCGGGGTTGAGGCTCTGTGTCTCAGCGGGACGTCGGGGCCTCCTGGCTATGTTGGAAGGTTAGGTGCCCCTTCAGCACCGACCAGCTCACGTGGCGTCTGTCTGGTTTCTCCACTGGAAGGCTGCTCTTTTTGTGCTTTGGAATTAGTAAGCGCTTTGTGGGGAGGCACCCTGAGACCAGACCAACCAACAGGAGGCATCCTGTTTCTTGTCAGACTTTGACCTACTAGTTTGCAGGTCTGTCACAGAGGGTTGTGGCCTGTGTCAGTTACTACTGTGGTTTGCCAAACAGCGCTTTGCTTTTTTTTTTTTTTAAGATTTTATGTATTGATTTGACAGATCACAAGGAGGCAGAGAGGCAGGCAGAGGGAGAGGGGGAAGCAGGCTCCCTGCTGAGCAGAGAGCCTGATGTGGGGCTCGATCCCAGGACCCTAAGACCATGACCTGAGCCGAAGGCAGAGGCTTTAACCCACTGAGCCACCCAGGCTCCCCCAAACAGTACTTTTCTAAGTATGGTTTCTTCTCGGTAGCATGAGTTTATCAGTTGGAATTCTGTAGTAAGGAAGAGCTTTCCTCTGTCCCTTACTCACTGGGTATTTGCTTCCTTACGTCAGCAGAGACTGAGGGTCCCGGCTCTCTCCTTTCGCTTGGCCCCACCTGCTGGCCTCCTGTGTGGAGCCCACGTAACCTCTTCTCGAAGGCGGTGCTTGCCGTGAACCCGAGCACTGGGGCTGGCCGCACCGTCCTTTTCCAGGGGCCTGTGGCCGACGTGTGGCCTTGTGCACAGGGAATATACTCTTGGTTCTTTAAGGGAGTGCAAGACACAGGCCCACCATGATGATTTTTAAATGCTTCTCATAACAGTCAAGACGCAAAATATAAAGAATGACTTAACAAATTCGTTCAGTCTCTGTATTGGAAGAAAATTCCTAAATATGCAAAAGAATCCCAGTTCCTGGTTGTTGAGCTCTTTTTTATTCTGGATGTGGTGTTAAACACTTTACTTCTTTTATTTTCCTTGTTGTATTTGACAGCATCAGAGGCCCTGGCAGTCAGGGGTGGGGGGCACTGCCCTACAGATAATGGACTGTGAGAGCAGAAACCCACGTGCCACTGCAGGCTTCTCTCTCGGTCTTTGCCTCTTGCACACATCCTGGAGCGAGCTGTCCCCGAGCTGTGTGCTTCTGGATGGAGATCTAGGGTCTCTCTGCCTAGAAGCTCGGGGTGTTTTCCTTGTACTCCCATCCCTTGGGGACTGGCCCGGGTTACCCACACCCGAGACCCTGGGCTGGCTGTCGCGTGATCCTGGGGGGCCGGCTAACTGCCCCCAGAACCTTGGTCAGAAGCCACAGAGAGAGGTGCAGACCAGGCTGTGTTGGGTCTGACCCTCACTTTTCCAGGCGCTGCTGGTCAGGACACGCCCGAGGCAGGGCCCTTCCTGGTTTCTGCGGTGGTTGAGTCAGCGTGAGGCCATATGGCCAACCAGGAACCCAGTCTGAACAAGGAGATCTTAGCTTCGTCCCTGCCCCTTTGACTCCACGCCCGTGGCCACGCGGGTGGTCTTTGAGCAACAGGAGGCTCGCTAGCGGTTCTCCCGGGGAACGCGGCTGTCGGTCTGGGAGATGGCCGCGGGGGCTGCCTGTCTGCTTCCACCTGTGTCATTCGGATGATCGCTGTTGCAGAACTTGGTTTCTCACACGCTTCCTAGTGGCTTTTCACTTACCTCAAGATACGAACCCCCTTTGGGTACGAGAGTGCTTCCTGAGTCTGCAGCGTGGGGGAGAGCCACACGTTTTCTCGGGCAGTCTGCGTGGGCCGCGTGCTGGCCTTTCTTCTGGGCGAGGCTCCGTGACAGCAGCTGTCAGCCTGTCCCAGTGAGTGTCCCTGGGTCGCGACCATCTCAGAGACGTGATCACCGCGGACAGTGATGGGTTTTCTTGTGTCGCTTGGTGCTAACCAGGGAGTAAAATCATTTTATTTTTAAGATTTCATTTATTTATTTTTTTTAAAGATTTTTATTTATTTGACAGAGAGAGAGAGAGATCACAAGTAGGCAGAGAGGCAGAGAGAGAGGGGGAAGCAGACTCTCCGCTGAGCAGAGAGCCCAATGTGGGGCTCGATCCTAGGACCCTGAGATCAGGAGCTGAGCCGAAGGCAGAGGCTTTGACCCACTGAGCCCCCCAGGCGCCCCTAAGCTGCATTTTTTATTGTGCTAAGATACACATGTCCTGAGGCGCCCGGGCGGCTCAGTGGGTTAAGCATCCACCTTCGGCTCAGGTCCTGATCCCAGCGTCCTGGGATGGAGCCCCGTGTCGGGCTCCCTGCTTAGGGGGCAGCCTGCTTCTCCCTCTGCCTCTGTCCCCCCACCCCACTCATTTGCTCTCTCTCCCAAATAAATAAACAAAATCTTTCAAAAAAAAAAAAAAACCACACCTATCCTCAGCATTGCCTCTCCAGCCTCTGGCGGCGTGTGACTCGGTGCCTCCACGGTGTTGTGCAAGCGGCCCTGCCGCACGGCCAGAGCTGCTGCGCCCCTCCCGCCGGAACCCACGCCCGTTCACACTCCCATGCGTGGGGCTTGCTTCCTCGTCTGTGTTCACCTGTGTTTTCCAGGTTGCTAAGGAGTGCGTGTTGTACCACGGAAACTCCGTGCTACCCCCTTATTCTGACGAAGGAGCCCCGTGTGTGGTTTGCGGCCACACACGCGCTGCCGTCCCCCTGCACCGGCTCCCGCGGTGGCCCTGTGCGTTCCCTGTGCCCGTCCTCCCGGGGCATCCCTCTCCCGGCCGGGGTTTCTCGTTGGCTCATTCTGTTGTGTGGTCTTGCGTGGCCGCCCGCGCTGGGCTGCCAGCCCTCACACCCGTCTCCCCGCTCTAGTGCGTGGCCCACACGGCGCTGGAGTGCGCGCGCGCCATCTACGCCTACGCCCTGCAGGTGTTCCCCAGCAAGAAGAGCGTGTGGCTGCGAGCCGCCTACTTTGAGAAGAACCACGGCACCAGGTATGCGCTGGGCCCCTCTCCACCCCTGTGCGCGCCTTGACCCTGTGACTCCGGGTCGGGCAGAGCTGCGTTTCAACCACCCATCCCCACGGGGGCGGGGGGGCGAGGGCCTCCCTCGGGGATCCAGTTCCCTGCGATGAGGGGCGGAGGCTTGTACACTGTTTAAGACTGGGAGATCTGTCTCTGTGGTCCCTCTGTGACAGGGTTCTCACTGCTCTGCAGCGGAGAGGCTGAGCCGCCAGGGTGTGTCTCTGTGCCTGTGCCTATGGCCCAGCTGGTGGGTGCCCGGTGGCCCAGGGGGCGCCTGGGGCAAGGTGGGGGCCCCCGGAGCCCCGTGTCCGTGCCAGCACCGGCTTGAGCAGGGTGGGCGGCGCGGCGTCTGGGCCCGGGCAGGCATGGTTTTCATTTAAAGCTGTGCTGAATGGGGGTTTGGGCTCCTTTTGTGCTCTGAGGAGGTCCTCAACGGTTTTCTCTAATTGTAGTCTCTAATTGAAAAAAGCTCCGAGTCTGCCTTTTGGCTGTAGCTGCTGATTAAATTAGGTGTTGCAATCTCTGGTGCTCAGGGGGTGCCTCCCCAGGGCAGCGGGCCCACGTTGCTGTGCACACCCTCTGCCCGGGACCGCTGCCCTTCCCTGCGCTCTGGTGAGGCGAGGGGGGCAGGCCTTGCTCATCTCCGCAGGCTTCCGCGGGGAGCACGCCGAGGCCCCGTCTTTCCCTTTCCTGGCGCTGCTGAATCTCGGTCTGTTGAGGGTGTGTGTCCCCGGGACTGTGTGGCTGGGGCTCCTGTCCCCTCCCCGCCCCCACCCCTGGCTTGGCGTCTGGGGATGGACCCGTCTGGAGGTGCGCTGAGGTGACTGCTGGCCCACCGCCTGGGGCAGGCCAGCTCCGGGGCAGGGCCTGCGGCGGCCCTGTGGCTTGCAGCCTCCCCGGCCCTGCTCCCCTTGGTCCTGGGCTCGGGCCAGTTCCCTCGCCGCCCCTGGCACCCCTCGCATCCGGCTCACTCACGGAACAGAATGGCACTCCTGGTTCCGGTGTCACCGGGGACGCACGGTGTGCTCTCTTGGGCTTCGCTGCGCACAGCGCTCTTGAGGGCCAGAGAGGTCACCGGCGCCAGGTGCTGCAGCAGAGAGCTGGTGGCTGCGTGAGGGTTGGGGGCTTCGGACCAGGTGCCCAGCCTGGCGGTCGTCTCGCTCGGTAGTGACCAGAGGAACTTCTCTCCAGCAAGACAGTTTCTTTGGATACCGAAGAATGGGTTCGGGGTCATAATCTTTATCGGCGGATCTGTGGTTACAGATGAAAAGAGGTCCCCTTGTCACCCAGACCGAGAAGTTATCGTTCCCCGCAGGACACACGGCCATAAAAGGGCCCCCGAGAAGTCCCTCCGTCAAGCTGAGCCCTGTAACAATGCCGTGCTTTGTAGCACCCTCTTCGGTAGTTGCTTTTAGAGCCTTTACGAAGAGGCAAGATCTCCCCACGCCCTCCCCGTTGTAAAACCTGGTAAATCATTGACTGCGCCGAACTTTGGAGCAGTAACTGTCTCCTCAGCACCCTCGCTGAGGCCGTGAGCGCCCCGTGTGCCCTGGCGGTGACTGTGGCCCCCTCTCTTCCAGGGAGTCCCTGGAGGCACTGTTGCAGAGGGCCGTGGCCCATTGCCCCAAAGCAGAGGTGCTGTGGCTTATGGGTGCCAAGTCCAAGTGGCTGGCGGGGGATGTGCCCGCGGCAAGGAGCATCCTGGCTCTGGCCTTCCAGGTGGGTTGGGGCGCCAGCTGGGCGACGGGGGGCATGGGCACTTGAACCCCGAACCCCGACCCCTTGCCCTGGGCCTGTGGGGGACTGAGGGCTCCAGAGTGCACATGCCCTCGAGCCTCCTCCTGCTCGCTGACTTGAGATGACCTAAAGGAGGGGATGTGTGTGCTCAGGATGCACCCAACTTGGGGGGCTCTACAGGCAGCTGGGGTCCCAGGGGTCCCCAGAGCGGGAAAATGGCCAGCTGGTGGACCTCTGTCTTGGTCGTGGCCACTCACTGTAATCACAGGCCCAGCGTGCCAGAATGTAGAACATAGGGTCAACAGGCGACATTTCCTGGGTTCGTGGAGCAGTCATCAGAGACCACAGGTCCCCACAGAAGAGCGCCGGGACCACCTCCTCTTGCCGGTGTGGGGGCTCGATCCTCGGTCCCTGCACTCTGCCCACAGGCCGCCGGGTGCAGTCAGGCCCCTCGGGGGTGGGGGGGGCAGGGGTGGAGCCGCGCGCCGGCAGCTGCGCCCGGCCAGGTGCACGGTGGCCCGAGCACGGGCGTCGCGGTTTGCGGCGTTCTGAGGTCCTTGGAAGTTTCATCCCAGGAGAGCTCGCTTCAGTGTTACATTGGTTTCAGGAAGCGTGCGGTCCAGCGCTTCAGTGCTTCCGGGGCTAGCTTGGTCTCACAGTAGGCGTTGGCGTGAAGTGTCGAGCGCAGCAGGAATGCCGGTCTGTTGCTCCTACCCTGACGAGCCTGAGGGGGACGCTGTCCTTCCTTGAGTAAATGCCACAAGAGGGGACTGGCTTGCGTCTGGCCTTTGGCCTTCTGCAGTCCGTTGGAGGACAGCCACGTGTTGAGGACGCTGCCCCTGTCTGGCTCACAGTTTCTCCTGCCTTCTGCCTAGACGCTGCTGCTTGTCCCCAGCACCCCCTCCAGGCGGCTCGCCTCTCCGTGCCGGTCACCGTGGGCCGGCCGGCCTTCCTGGCGTGGCCGGTGGGCGGCTGCGCTTTCAGGAGGCCGTGAGGGTGCCACCCCTGGGTCTGCTGGATCCTGGGTTGCTTGTGGCCCAGTCCGAGCCCGTGGGAGCCCTCCGCACCGTCCGCGATGCCCCGGGCGCCCTTCCTTCCTGCTCCCGACACACTGACATGGCTGTGCGCGGTCGCCAGGCTTGGGAGAGGGTTGGGTGCGGCAGATCCCTGCGGGTCGTTTTGAGAGGCCCCTGAGGCTTAGGGTGGGCCCTGGGGAAGACGGCTCTGCCACTACCCATGTTGTTGCCCAGGCGCCTAGAAAGTGGACCGGCTTGTTTTTAGGTAGGTCAGCGTTCTTGAGCCAGACCCGACTTTGTCATCTGTCGGCCCCGGAGAAGGCTGGATCATATTGACCTGCAGCCGAGCAAGGCCCGGCCCCGTGCCCAGGCTGGCTGCTTTTGATTAAGTGTAACCTAGCCCTGGCCCCTTTGTTCTGACCCTCGTGACGCTGCCGCACTCTCCCCCCAGGCCAACCCCAACAGCGAGGAGATCTGGCTGGCCGCCGTGAAGCTGGAGTCCGAGAACAACGAGTATGAGCGAGCGCGGCGGCTGCTGGCCAAGGCGCGGAGCAGTGCGCCCACTGCCCGGGTGAGCCGGCTGCCTGGGCCCCACGGGGTCCCCGGGGCCCGTGGCCTCAGGAAGGTGTGAGGTGCCTGCCAAGGCCACCAAACTCTAGGCTTGTTGGTTCCTCCTTGACTTCGAGATGCGTTTGTGTATTCAGACTCGCACCTGGCTGCGGGGCATGTGAAACAGCTTACGGAAGTCTGTAGAACACGGGCAGGGCGGACGGCATTGGAGGGGAGCTGTGGTGTGACCCCTGTGTCATCCCGGTGGGGGGTGCCCGTCCTGGCGGGGGCGGGGCGGGGCCGCCTGACAGCGGGCCGCCCCGCAGGTGTTCATGAAGTCCGTGAAGCTGGAGTGGGTGCTGGGGGACATCGCAGCGGCCCAGGAACTGTGTGAGGAGGCGCTAAGGCACTACGAGGACTTCCCCAAGCTGTGGATGATGAAGGGGCAGATCGAGGAGCAGGAGGAGCTGATGGAGAGGGCTCGGGAAGCCTACAACCAGGGGGTGAGCCTGCGTCCTGGGCTGCCGCTCAGAGGGGTCCCTCGTACATGGAACACCGGGCTCCAGGGTGCCGTTTGTCTCCCTCCTATGGGAATGGGAGGCTCAGAGGCCAGGGACTCGCTTGGGCCACAGCGGGGGGAGACCCGGCCCCACTCAGGCCTGTGCTTTTCCTTCTGCACAGCTGGGTGCCCTGCACTCAGAAGCCTGGGTTGCAGCAC
>CM052811.1:120983092-121013802 GCA_028533885.1 Nasua narica
CGCTCCCCCGCACACGTGCGCCCCGCTCACGCGGCCTGGCCGCACAGCACACGCAATCCCCACGCACGCGCTCCCCCGCACACGTGCGCCCCGCTCACGCGGCCTGGCCGCACAGCACACGCAATCCCCACGCTCGCGCTCCCCGCGCACTCAGCCTGGCCGCACAGCACACGCGCTCCCCCACACACGTGCGCCCCGCTCACGCGGCCTGGCCGCACAGCACACGCAATCCCCGCGCACGCGGCCTGGCCGCACAGCACACGCGCTCCCCTGCACACGTGCTCCCCGCGCACTCGGCCTGGCCGCACAGCACACGCAATCCCCACGCACGCGCTCCCCACGCACGCGGCCTGGCCGCACAGCACACGCAATCCCCACGCACACGCTCCCCGCGCACATACACTCCCGCACACACGCTGCCCGCGCACGCGCGCATACAGCTGCACACATAAAGCCCCACCCCCTGACACTTGACGGGCAGGTCTCTGTGGACACAGGTGTCCCCCACTTTCCTGGCCTGAGGGGCCAGCCACAGCTGTCCCAACCTCTCTCTGACACCAGCCGAGCCCGCTTTTACTCATCTTTGTTGGCTGCAGTTGAAGAAGTGTCCCCACTCCACGCCTCTGTGGCTTTTGCTTTCTCGGCTGGAGGAGAAGGTCGGGCAGCTGACCCGAGCTCGGGCCATCTTGGAGAAGTCTCGCTTGAAGAACCCGAAGAACCCAGGCCTGTGGTGAGTCCCAGCAGGCCCCGCTCCCCCTCCGACGGACCGTCCTGCCTCGGTTGCTCCCGAGGAGTCATGTGCGCAGCGGCGTTTCCGGCTCGGGCCCCGTGGGAAGGGGAGCAGGTGCAGGCTGTGAGGAGGCTCGGCTCCTGCCCTGGGAGGGCTCGGCCCGGACCCTCAGACGGGCTTGTAGACAGTGGGCTGCTTTGGTGGGCGGTGTCCAGGGGAGCCAGGAGCTTCGGGGAGGGGGGAGCGGGGTGCACGAAGTCAGGAAGGTAGACCCCACAGGAGCGGCGACCCATAGGCGAGGCTTCAAGGAACGAACTGGAGGTCATCGGGTGAGGACGACCTTCTGTCTGTGGAAAACAGCTCGTGGACAGGGGCGTGTAGGGCTCCTGGTGTTGGGTGTCGGCGAGGGCCTGGTTGCCGGAGGAGACCCCAGAAAGATGGGCAGGTCCCGGACGCCGCAGATGTGGTGCTCCTGTCCCGTCCTGATGGGGCGGCATGTGGGCCGGCCCTTGTTTTGCACGTGTTTACTCACGCCCGCGTGACGTTGGGTTCCCAGGCCTCGGCCGTGAGGGCCGCGGCCGGGGCCCTCGTGGCGGGCTGGGCACCTGGCCCGGCAGGGAGCACCAGCCCTGGCGACTTCTGGGACTGCAGCTGGGCTCATACGTGGGCTTCGCGCCCGCGGGTGCCAGACCTGCCCTGTGGGCCCCGTTGCTCAGGTTGGAATCCGTGAGGCTGGAGTACCGCGCGGGGCTGAAGAACATCGCCAACACGCTCATGGCCAAGGCGCTGCAGGAGTGCCCCAGCTCCGGTAAGCGGCTCCCTGGTTTCCAGACACGCCTGGCGGCGGCCTTCCCTGGGGGAGCAGGGCTCGGACTCACTCGTGCCCGCGGAGTGTGTCATTGGCCAGAGTCTCGGCTCCCCTTGGTCTTTCAGGCATTGGGGCTGCGTCGCCAGTCTCAGCGTGGGGCCTTCGACTTCCTATTCTGAGGCACCCCCATTACTTTTTCTTCTGAAACCGAATTTCCATTATCTTCTCTTGCGTCTACACATACATGCAGTATGAACACGCTTCGGGTTTAAAACAAAAGGGGGCGATATTAAAAATCACCTGTAGGGGCGCCTGGCTCTGTCGGGTTAGCATCCGACTCTTGGTCTCAGGCTGTGAGTCCAGGCCCCACGGCGGGTGCAGAGACTGCTCACAAGTGTGGTAGGAAAAGTCACCTGTATGCCCCACTACTGAGAAATTGTTGCTTTGAACTTACTTGTACGAGTACAGCTTGCACCAGCGTACCCAGCCGAAGTTCTTTGATGTTTAGGGTTGTGCTTGTTTTAAAGCTGAGCACTTTAAGGGTTTATTTATTTGAAACAGCGAGAGAGAGAGAGAGAGAGAGAGAGAGAGAGCACATAAGCAGGAGGGATGGTTGGAAGGAGAGAAGCAGACTCCCCGCCTTGGGCTTCACTCCCAGCACCCTGAGATCAGGACCTGAACTGAAGGCAGATGCTTAACTGACTTTTGTGGGAATTTTTCATTCTCAGATCTTCAAAAAAGAAATTTTTTTTTAAAGATTTTTATTTATTTATTTGAGAAAGAGAAAGTGAGAGAGAGCATGAGAAGGGAGAAGGTCAGAGTGAGACGCGGACTCCCCCTGGAGCCGGGAGCCCGATGTGGGACTCGATCTCGGGTCTCCAGGATCATGACCTGACCCAAAGGCAGCCGCCCAACCAACTGAGCCACCCAGGCGCCCCCCAAAAGAAAATTTTTTAGCAGCTTCCTAAGCTGTGCTAGCATGGGTATACCAGAAGTACACCGCCGTGTTGGCTGCTTTGAATCTTTACCAGCATTTGTGCGGGTTTTGTTGTGATAAGCCCTTGGATGTGGAATTAAAGAGCTGGCGGGAGTGAACCTCACGGGTTTGGGGTTCGTCCAACCCAGTCGCTGCTGGAGAGCTGTGCGGCCTGTGCCGTCGGGGCTGCGGCGCGGCGGGGCCGTGGCGCTCTCTGGGCAGGCCCTGGCCGCGGTCTGAGGACGCCCCGGGTTAGGGTCTGAGCCAGGCGCTCTCAGGCTAGCCCGCACGCGCACAGGCCGCTCCTGAGAGCAGCGGCGGGGTCTGAGTGTGCTGCCCTCGGGTCTGAATTGCAGGCGTCCTGTGGTCCGAAGCCATCTTCCTAGAGGCGAGGCCCCAGAGGAAGACCAAGAGCGTCGACGCCCTGAAGAAGTGTGAGCACGACCCCCACGTCCTCCTGGCTGTGGCCAAGTGAGTGGGGGGGTCCTCGTAGGGTTGCTGCCCCTTGGGGCCTGATGGGACCCCCAGGGCCCTTGGCGCCGGAGCTCCGTGATCAAGCACTCCTGCTTCGAGCCAGAGCAGGCGTGTCCGCAGGCAGAGGCCGTGCTGCCCCGACAGCCTGGGCCGCCCGACTGCGGACGGGCCCGGGAGTGGCGTGTGTCCCGAGCTGTAGGAGACACACTCGCCAACTTTGGCCCACACGGAATTGAAGTTAAAAAGCAAAACGAAGGGCTGGAAGCAAGGAAGTGGTTTTCCTGTGAGAGAGTGAGAAAGCAGACGGCTTCTCCGTGGGGGCCAGGAGGGCAGTCCAGGGCCTGTGATGTCAGGCCCCGTCAGCCCGTGGGGGGAGATGCAAGGGCTGGAGACCGTCGTTCCTCCAGGCGCGTGAGCCCGAGAGCAGCAGGTCAGCCAGTGACCTCACGCCGTCAGCTCGAGCGTCCCGGGGGCATGTGGTGTGCGGGCCGGGGCCTTGGGCAGATCCAGGGGCTCGGGGCCGAGGCGTGGAGGGCCTGAGAGCCGGGTGGGGGTCGGCTGTGTTCACAGGCTGGGAGGTGACCAGCGGGCTGGAGGTGGAGGGTCATCAGGAAGAGCCTTGGCTGGGCTCCCAGGACCGCTGCTCAGGCCTCACGTCGGGGAGGCGGCATGTGTGGCCCCGGAGCCCCGTGCACTGCGGTCGCTGCCTGAGCTGGAGTCTGCCCCTCCCCCCGGAGGGACACGCAGTGGCGCAGGCCCCACTCCCTCGGGTCGCACAGGACACGTCCTCGCCAGCCGCTGTGAGGCTGAGGGCGCTGCGCGTGGAGGCCTCCCACACACCGGCTCCCGAGGCCCAGCCGGCTCCCGAGGCCCAGCCTGCGCCCGGCTGGGGCCCTCCCTCCAGCCTGTGCTTCCGCCTCGGGTGACTGTTCGGTTCGACGCTGTGATAGGCCGGCCATAAACCCTCGTAAAAGGCTTTGCTAAAGTAAACAAGTCACTCCTTGCCGTTCCCAGGTCGGGGCTCTGCATACCTGCTATCTGGGTTCGTGCTCTTGAAGTCATAGTTTATCTGACACCGAGCAATTAAGAATACCACAAGGCTTAAAAAACAATCAGGCTATCGGGGCAGGAAATCAGTCCGCAGTGTAACCGAGGCCGGTCCTAGCTGCTGCCCGAGCGGGGGGCTCGTGCTGCGGGGGCCGCCCTGGGGCCTGTGGCTGTGGGCCGGAGAAGCTTGAGGAACAGCACCCCGGAGCCCCCCGGCCATCAGAGGGTCACCCCGCTGCCCCTCCCGCCTCCTGCTTGCACCGGTGTGTCGGGAGGGGTCCGCACGGGTCCTTCGTGTGGTCTGACCGTCCTCGCTTGTGGCGTCTAGCACAGGCCTGACTTGAGGGTGTCTCTGCTGCGGGCCCAGGCTCCGGGGCTGCGGGGCCCATCTGGTCCGTGTCGGCGGGGCCCTGCTGGAGGCGGCCCGGAGCGGGCACAACGACCCAGAAGGGGTCCGTTGAGGAACAGACTAAAAGTTCCCTTTTTTTGCTAAAAGTCTTGATTTAGGTTTTTGTCAGGCTTATTTTCATCCTCTTCTATTTTATCCAGAGGAAAATAATTTTAAGGCAGTTGAAGTTTTTGCTCTGTGTGGACTTTTTAAGAAACAGCTGTGTAGACTCTTGAAGGACAGTTGAAGGTTAATGACCTCGAGCGACACCCAGGGAGCCAGGCCCCGTTCCTCGGGCTCCTGTTGGGAGCCCAGGGACTTGCCAGGGAGAGGAGGAAACTGTGCCGTCCGCAGCGGGGCTTGGGCTTGCCGTCCGCCTCCCGCGCGGGCAAGCTGCCCCCGAGGCCAGGGCTGGGCCCCGCTCGGGCCCTCTGGGGCTTGTGCCGGATGGGGCCGCTCACTCGGCCCCGCACTGATGCATCCGGACAGGCTGTTCTGGAGTGAGCGGAAGATCACCAAGGCCAGGGAGTGGTTCCACCGCACCGTCAAGATCGACTCAGACCTGGGGGACGCTTGGGCCTTCTTCTACAAGTTTGAGCTGCAGCACGGCACGGAGGTGAGGCGCCACACACGGTGGCCGGTGACTGGGGCGTGGCATCACAATAGGAATGGGGGGGTCCAGCCCTAACGACTAACCTTGTGCCCCAGGGAGTTTTGTCCTACACACAAGCCCGGGGGTGGCGTGGGGGGAGCCTGGGCACCAGCCACCCGTCCCCCACTCCCGGCCAGTGCTAGGCATTGTCAGAGTTGTGCTCGAGGGGTCGGAGGTGGCCCAGCCTGTCCTAGGGTCCCCACGGGAGGTGGGAGCCGTGCCACGTGGGATCGGGGCAGCTCCTTGTGCAGAGAAGGCCAGCTCGGGGCATTCGTGCGCGGCACAGACGTGGGGCTTGCCCTCGGCTCCGCACCTGTGTCCTGAAGCTAGCTCCGGGGAGGGTCCATGCGTGGGCCTCCCCGCCCCTGCCATGCCGGGGCTCTGGAGCTGGGTGGGCATGGTGGGCTGACCCAAGGTCCCGCCGGTCTCTGCCCAGGAGCAGCGGGAGGAGGTGAGGAGGCGCTGTGAGAATGCCGAGCCCCGGCACGGGGAGCTGTGGTGTGCTGTGTCCAAGGACATCGCCAACTGGCAGAGGAAGATCGGGGAGATCCTCGTGCTGGTGGCGGCCCACATCAAGAACACCTTCTGATGACCTCGTCCCCGTGGGGCACGGTCCTCGGAGCAGCACGTGCCGGAGCGCGGGGCGGCGCGAGCGGCGTGGAAGGGGCCCCAAGCTGTCCAGCCTGTTCTTTAATTAAAAGTGTTCCTGGTAGCGTGTCGGGGTTGGTGCCCTGCTGGTTTTCTCCGTGCCCCTCCCGCCACGAGCAGACTCAGGCCCGCGGCCCCAGTCGGCTCACTGGGGTTCCTGTTTTCTCGGGGGCCACTTGCAGATGGCCTCTGTCCCTGTGTGGGTCCCTGGGACAGACTCTCCTGGTGACTGACTTGTCCCCTCTGGGTGGGGGCGTCTCCCAGGTCTGCCCCCCAGGGCAGATGACTTTCCCGAGCGGGTGCAGACGGCAGGCTCAGCGTCCTCGGCTGCCTGCCAGTGTGCTGCTAAGGGATCACCGTGAGGCCCCTCGGGTGTGGGTGAAGGGAAACGTGACCAGGGAGAGATTTTCTCACATTCGCACGTGAACGTATTCTCGTCAGTTTATGATCAGCGGCTTTGTCCTAAAGCACTTGTAAGGGCGCTTGCTTCTGGATCCAGAGGCGCGTGACCGGGGAGTCTTAGCGTGTTCTCACCGCAGACGCCGTGTGAGGATGAAGGCCTTCCCTGCACTCCGGACGCCGTGTGTGTGGCCAGCTGGAGCCCGCGGGCTCTCTCACCGGGGCCACAGACACGTGGCCAGAGGCCGTGGGTTGCAGGGAGGCCGCGGGCCGGGGCCAGGAGATGCTGATGGCTCCAGACGGTGTGGAGAGAGGAGCTAGCGGCTCCTTCCACACGTTCATGTATAAGAAGATTCTAGAATGGCCCCGGGTGACACAGATGAGGGGCCTGTGCTGGGACTCCGTCGCTGACCCTTGGCTCGGCCCTCCCCCGACAGCCCGGGCTGGGGAGCGCTTCCCTGGTCGGCAGCTCCTGAGGCACGGGCGCCTCTGCCTGGAGGGCGCAGGCCTTGCTGGGTCCGCGTCTGACACGCCGGGAGCCCCAGGGACGCCATCGGCTCAGAGTGGGCGGCAGACTACCTGTGTGGCGTGGGTCCCACTCACAGACCGGGGGTCTGTTCGCGCCCTCTCTGCCTCTCACCCCGAGGAGGACCAGGCTTGAGCAGCGGTGCAGGGAGGCTCACAGGGTCTTCCTGGAGACTTAAGCGTCACCTTCGATCTCCTGGAGGAGGCGAGGGGGATCCTGCCTGTTGCACTGAAGACGGGGTCCTGAGGTTTTGAAGACCTTGACGGCTGGCGCGTTCTTACCCAGACCTAGAAACCCGGGTCCCGGGAGGAACAGCAACTCGCCACGGTCACGGCGGCGACCGGCAGTCTTCTGTGCCTAGAGCTGGACGTGGCTTCTCCCCCACACTCCTCTGACCTCACAGAGCCCTTGGAACGTTCCACTGCGTCTGGACCATCCGGTGTGAACGTCTTCTCCTTTGCATAGGGGTCTTTTGCTCCGAGGTGGTGAAACCACTTTCCTCCCTGGGAAAAACGGATCTTAGTTTTAATGCAGCTGACGTTCCTTCAGTTCCAGCTCAAGGCAAGTTGGGTTCTGGAGGCTGCCCTTGTTCTGAGGTGCTGGCTGCAGGGGTGACCACCCGGGCACCACCAGGCAGGGGTGTGGTGGCCCAGCTCCTGGAGAGCCTCTTCGGGTGAGCAGCCACGACCGCCCCAGCAGAAGACCCCTCAGCCTGGGAGCAGAAGCCTGGGAAGTCCCGTGCCGGGGACCTGCTGGGGCAGGACCCCTGCCTGTCGGGGCGGGGGCCGGGGGCTGTGACAGGGCTCGGGGACCTGCTGGGGCAGGACCCCTGCCTGTTGGGGCGGGGGCCGGGGGCTGTGACAGGGCTCGTGGCTCAGGCCCGGCTCCCAGGGTTCTGGCAGCAGCCAGGCTCCCAGAGGAGGCAGCACCTACTGACCACTGAGGAAGGCCCCGTGGAGAGGTGCCCAGGCCCTCGGCCTTTTCTGGCTGGGCTCTGCCCAGCCCTCCGGACACCCCGCTGCCGCCTCAGCAGTGCGTGTCTTCCTGGGGCTGGTGGCTCAGCCCGAGCGAGACCCACTGGATGGGAAGAGAGCCCGCAGCTGCCGGGCTCCAGGGTCAGGTTAATTGAAGAAGTGATTGGATAGGAGGTGGGGAGAGGGAGGGGGTAGGGCTGGGATCCTGGGGCCTCCCTCCTGCTCCCTCCCTCCTTTGCTCAGAGGAGCCAACTTCAAAAGCCTCTGCTGCCTGCCGCCAGCCCGCCTTGCTGCAGCCCGTCCTGGGGAGCCCTGCTGGCCAGGCTTGGAGCAAGGGGCCCTGGACTGGCAGCCACACTCGTTACCCGAGAACCCAGGATCATGTGCAAGGCCCCCTGGCGGGAGTGAGGGAGGGCCTCGCCCCGAGAGGCCCATGGTGAGCAGCGTTGGGCCGTTGGGGAGGGGGCTCGCCCACTGCCACAGAGGGTTTGGGAGTGAACATAACCCGGGGAGGCTCTGCGACCTTCTGGGCTCTACGGGGAAATCCCCCCTGGTTCCCGTCACCTCGGCCTGCCGAGCCTGGCCCTGGGTGCTCTTGGCCATTGTCCCCGGCAGGGGCGGGGGGGTGGGGGGGTGGGGAAGGACGGGGTCTGCTGGGCCACCCAGGTCAGCCTCCCCGTGCCGGGGCTGCGCCGTCCCCCCTGGCTGGCGGGGAGGTGGCCAGCCGCCCCACGTGGCTCTGCAGCACCCGCAGCCCTTGTTTGGCTGGGACCTCCGACCTGCTGGGCCGGGGGCAGCTTCGCCTCTGCTCCTCCCGCCAGTGCTGCCCCCCAATTGTCCGTGCGGGTCCGGGCGCTGCTCAGTCAGGTTCACTCCCGGGGCTGGGAAGCGGAGTCGAGTCCTGCGTCTCGCTGGCTTCACATGATTAATTTTCCAGGGGCTGTTGGCCTCCCGCCTGGGGGCCTGAGGGTGTGCGGCCCGGGGTCTGGGGCCCGGGGTCTGGGAGCTAGCTGGGTGGGGCTGGGCTTCTCCCTGAGCCAGTCCCTTCTGGAGGGGGAGACCTGGAGAAAGAATGGTGGGGCCACAACATGGCCCCTTCTTCCCTGGCCTCTGGGGGTTTCCCCAAACCTTCCCCTCCCACAGGGGTGTGACCGTGAGCTCCGAGCCCTCGGCCGTGTCCTGGTCGGGCCGGAGGTGCAGGGCTACCCGTCTCCATGGCTGTGGTGCATCTGTTGACGTGTGGGAGCAGGTCGGTTCTGCCCCTGCCGTGGGGACCCACAAGTGAGCCCTGTTCCGGGGGGCAGGGGTGCTCGGGGGAGGAGAGCCGGGCTCTGCTGGGGGCTGTGGCGGGCAGTGTGGGGATGGCCTGGGGAGAGGCCGTGCCCCCTGGGCTCCCGGGCTCCCAGCCCCCCCACTCCTGCCTCTGGACCCAAGCCCCTGCCCCCTCCTGGCTCAGTGGGCCTGCCTTCTCAGCCCCCCCGGGGCTCTCTGCGTGAGCGTCGAGCCCTCCCGCCTGACCCAAGCCTAGGTCCTGAGTGGCCCAGCAGCAGCTCCACTGGGCACCTGCTGGGAGGCTCGGGGGGGGGGGGGGGGGACGACTGTCCAAAGCCAATTGCCTGAGGGCTGCCTAGAGGGGAGGCGCACTGCACAGGCCGCCGCCGCACCCCACCCTGACGCCGGGTCCCTTCCAGGTGCCTTCCAAGCCTGCGCTCTGGGCGCTCCTGCTGACTCTGCTGGGGATGGCGCCAGGCCAGGCGGGGCTCCGCGCCTGCCGCGTCCCCGACGTGCTCCGCCACTACCAAGCCGTCATCTTTGAGGACCTGCAGGCCGCTGTGAGGCAGGGTGGGCCCGGGGCAGAACGGCCGGGGCCGGGCTCCCCACACCTCCCCTTCACTCACAAGAACCTGACTGCGGCTGCCGGCCCTGCGTGGCGGGGGCGGGGGGGAGCTGCCTGCGGGGCCCAGACGGTACGGAGCCCACGCCCCCACCCGTGCCCTCCGGTCCCTTCTTGGGGGCCTCCCCACAGGGCTCTCCCCTAGTCCCCACTTTCCTCCCTTCCTTCCCCAGGAGCACGGTATCCTACTGTCCATCGCGTCCCTGGGTCGGACCCTGCGCAGGGTGGTGGCCCGGGGCCGCCGCGGGGCCCTGGAGAAGGCAGCGTGGACCGTTGCCTTGCGCACGGAGGCGGTGATGCGGCGCCACTGCGGGATGCTGCTGCGCCAGGTGCGCGGGCCCACAGTCAGCTCCCTCCCCTGCCGCGAGTGCCCGCGGCCCCACGGTGGCACCGTCTCAGAGCTCTGGGGGCGAGACGCGAGCCTGGGGGGGTGGGCACCGTGGGCGCTCGCTGACCGTCCTGTCCCCAACAGCGGAGCCGGCAGCCCAAGAGGCGCCCTCCCCGGCGTCGCAGCGGCCGGAGGCGGCTCCTTGTACGTGCCCTGGACGCCGTCGCCACCTGCTGGGAGAAACTCTTCGCGCTGCGTGCAGCTGTCACCGAGGGTCCCTAGCGCAGGTCCTGCGCGAGCCTGGGAGCAGCCGGTGGGGCCGCGGGGCCTGGGCGTGAGCTTCGGTTGGGGCCGAGCGCAGTCCCTCCCTCTGATTGGCTCACCACGGGGTCCCGGCCCCTTCCCCGCTGCGGCCCGCGCTCCTCGGAGGGCCCGAGACCTGGAGATGATGCTCCAGGCGCCAAGCCAGGACTCAATAAACTGCTGGTGCTGCGCGCTGGTCTTCCTCCCTTCGCCCGCTGGCGGTGCGGCCGCCGCCCCGGGATCTGCAACCAGGCGGGGAGCGGGCGTGGGGGCCACACGGCACCTGCGGAGGGGTGGGGGCTGGCCCGACCCGCCACACCTGGGCGAGGATGGCGGCGCTGCGCTCCCGGCCTTGGGCAGCAGGGGGCGGCTCAGGACGCTGGGCAGACTCACTTCCTCGGCGGGCAGCCCCAGGCTGATTGCGGGGTGGGGGCGGGGGCTCTAGCGGGCCCTGAAATGTCCGACATCCGTCCTGCTCCACTCTGGGATGGGGGAAGGAGGGGAAATGGAGGGGAAGGGAAGGCTGAGCTTTGTGAATTCAGAGCAAAACAACCGGATAAAGGAAACGGGCCTGAAGGGAAGCCAGAGCTGGCCCTGGCTGCAAGTGGGGCCAGGCCGTTTCCTGCGGCCCTGGGAGGGGTGGCCACGGCCCCCTCTGTGGACCTGGACAGGCTGGTCGGGCATCCACTCGTGCCCGGGGACCGAATGTTTGCTCGGCAGGGTGCAGGGCTGATCCTGGATCCCCGGCCCACAGCCACGTAGACCTGGGTGTCTGCGGCCCCAGTCTTAGCCGATGGAGGGTGGGGGCAGGTAGAGCAAGCTCCTGGCCAAGGAGGATGCCTGGTGGGCTCGGCACCCACGCTCTTCTGTGCCGGGTGGACGGACCCAGCACAGCAGGCCTTGCCTCTGGGATACCCTGGCGCAGCAGAGATAAGCTGGAGTCCAGAAGGGCCTTGGTGGTGGGGCGGTCCGCACCAGCACCAAATGAACTAGCCAAGCTGACCGGGACCCAGCCTCCCGCTGCACACGAGTGAGCACGTTTCGTCTGTGCAACAGGAACGAGCATCCCTGATGAGACCCAGGCCCTGGGTGGCCGTCCCTTGTCCCAAAGCGCACAGCCCGGAAGTGTAAGAGCTGGGGTCCGACCCACACCCTGAGCACGGTTACAACTCACGGGCGCCCTGTGCACGGGGTGGGGAACCAAGCCTCCCGGACCTCAGCGTGCCGTCAGCCACCTGCTGCCAGAGGGTGCAGCTGCCCTGGGGGCCGCGTTGCGGGGTGAGGTGCAGGAACCGCGTGCCCGTGGAGCATTGCACGGGTCCGGTGTCCGCAGCCCATGCTCCGTGCGTGTGCCGTGGCTGGAGCCGGCCGGTGCGGGGGCTCCCGCTGGGGCTAACGGCCTCCAGGAGGCTCAGTCGGGCTGAGGAGGCGGCACGGGCGGGGAGGGGCTGAGCAGAGGAGGGTACTGGAGTCAGATCAGGAGAGACCCCCGTGCCCGCATGGAGATGGTACGTGGGGTCTGGGGCCCGCCCGTGCCGGAGGTGAGGTTGGAGGAGGTGGGCTGGCCCTGGAGGGCTGAGGAGTGACCCGGGCAACGCCGGGGTCCTGGCCTGAGCGCCTGGATGCATCCGCGTGAGGGGCTCGAGAGGGCAGGCGGGGGGCAGACGCGGGTGGTGCGGCTCCTGTCGCTGGGCTTCTCCGCCTGCGCCCGCGTTCCAGGTGGGAGCGAAAGGCCCAGTTTGGGTGGAACGTAATGTGGGGGGCCGCCGAGCTGAGGGCTGGAGGTCAGCAAGAGAGTGCGGGGTGGGGGTGCAGGGACAGGAGGGGGCAGGCTCTCTGTGGGGCCCCCCACCCTGCTCCTGTTCCCCACGGGCTGCTGGCACTGAGGTCTGGCCCAGACCCAGAGCCCCGGGGATGGCACTCCTCTCCGGGGCTGTCAGGCCCGCGGCCAGCCCACAGCGCCCCCTCCCCGCCCCTGAGAGCAGCCAGGCTGTCCTGGGGGGTGGGCGGGCCGCGGGGCAGCCTCTCCATCTGCCTGAGCAACCGCCTGGGGGGGTGGCCTAGAGTTTCGGGGACACAATCCCTGAGTCCTAGACCACGGGCACGCTGACCCCACCGTTCGTCCCTCAAGGCTCCTGTCAGGGCCCACGTGTGAGTGGGGGGGGGCACCCGGGTGTGCAGAAGGGCTGCCCGGGAGGACACACGGGTGCGTGTGCCCTGGCCCAGCTCCCTGGGGGTGAACTCCTTGGGGCAGGGACCGCGCAACCCAGTGCCCCCAGGCTCACTCCCGAGTGTTCTCAGTGTGAGCCCCAACCTCCACCCGACCCTGTCCTCCTGCCCTTTCTCTGGACTGAGCGGCCTCCATGCCAGGCGGAGGCCCCGGGCGTCTTGCCAACCCCCCGATGATAGGCCAGCATTGTGGGTGTGGAGACCTGGGCCCTTGTCCCCAAATCGATTGCACACTGTCTATATCAGTGTCCTGGGTCTGCTGTGATGGTCACAAATGGTCACAGTAGAGATGAGTTCCTTCACGGTCCTAGAGACCGGAAGCCTGAAGGCCTTGCCAGGGGCCGGAAGTGAGGGTGTCGTCGGGCTGTGTGCCCTCCTGGGGCCCAGCCCGGCTTCCCACAGCCTCCGCGGGGCCTTCTCCTCCTGGGCCGGTTTTTTTTTGGTGAAGATTTTTATTTGACAGAGAGACACAGCAGAAGAGGGAACACAAGCAGGGGGAGGAGGAGAGGGGGAGGCAGGCTCCCCGCCCAGCAGGGAGCGCGATGCGATGTGGGGCTTGATCCCAGGACGCTTCACCGACTGAGCCCCCGGGCTTCGAGGGCTTTGCCCCCTGGCTAAGGGCCACCTGGGTGGTCCAGGATGATCTCCTCCCTCAAGATGCTGAGTCACATCTGCCAAGACCCTTTTTCCTAAGCAAGCTCCGCCCCACGGGCTTGGAAGTGGCCCTTTCTGTCCCGGGGCTCCCGTCCCACCACGGCCACGTCATGGCTCACGCAGGATGGCAACAAGTTGGGCCCCTGGGACAAAGTCCACTTGTCCAGGGTGGGGACAGCCCAGCCAGAGCAGGCCTGGGGCAGGAGGCGGCAGAGGGAGAGCCGGGTTGCCGCTCAGACCCCACAGGGTCTGCTTGCGTCTTCGGCACCGAGGCCCTCCCTTGCGGCTTGTCCACCACCGCACAGAACTGCTGGGCGGCGCTGACCGGAGCCGGCGGAGGTGGCGGGACACAGCCAGGGACAGGGCCGTGGGCCTGTGCCACGTGTCCCTCCTTGCCGGGGTCTGGGCAGGCGCGTGGTCGGCTTCACCCAGTGGCGTCCTGTCCCGACCATGTGCCTTCTCAGCAGCTTCCCGGGAGGTGGGGGCTGGGTCCCCGAAGGAGAGGCCGTGCCAGGGTGGGAGATGGGGCCGCGGGGCATGGGCCAGGGTTGTGCAACTTCCCGAAGCCAGGGAGGCAGACCCCCCATGTGCAGCGCCAGTAGGGGGGGCCAGGCCGACTTTGAAGGGGGGCCCGTGTCCCACAGCCTCCCCAGACGGGGAGCCTTTGAAAGAACATCTGGAACACGGGCGACTGGCAGACTCGGCCCCGGGTTGGAAAACCAAAAAGTCCATCCCGACTTTGCCGACTTTGCCACTTGTGTGTTCCCCACCCCTGCCCATGAGCTCCTCTCTCCCCACCTCTGCCTCTTTGCAGGCTGCCAAAGACCACACGGGGGTGGGGTCCGTCCAGCCCCGTGTGCTGACCCTTCAGCGGGCCCGGGCTGCCCTGCCCGGCCCCTCCCTGCACGTCTCCCTCCCTCCTTCCCCCTGCGCGGCCCTGTGGAGCAAGGGGAGGTGGTGGGAGCGACGACGCACCCAGACCCTGGGCAGATGCCGCTCCCGTGCTCTCAGAGCCCGGGCGACGGGACCGGATGGGAGCTCGCCGGGCCCTGCACCTGGCGCTGGGCGCCAAGGGAGCGCGGGGTTGCGCTCGGCCGGAGGAAGCATCTGCGCCCAGAGCTGAAGGGTGCGAGGCTGTGCGCGCCCGGCCGGCCTGCAGGTGTGCGAGGAGGCGGCCTGCGCCAGCTGCGGTTGGTGCGGGAACAAACAAGGCCCCCACTCCAGGAAGCGGGGCTGGGGCTGGGGCGGGGGTGGTGCCAGGTGCTGGAGCCCATTGTCCCCGCCTGCAGGACCCTGGGGGCTCCTAGGGACAGTCCCCATCCTGTCTCCTCCGGAGGAAAAGACCCGGCTTTGTAAACACAGATGCAAACAACAGCCATCATCCCCCCAACCCCAGCGAACCCCACCTCCCGGCCTTCCAGGGTACACACTTGCGGGGGGAAGTGAGTCCTTGTTTGGAGGGAAATGGGAAGGTCAGGATCTGGGAAGGGGAGTGTATTGTGGGGGAGGTAGTCCAGCCTGGGATTGGACGCTGGCCCCTGGGTCACCTCTGGGCTGTGGGTTTTTTTTTTTTTTTTTTTTTTAGGTCATTTTTTAAAGTAATCACTCCATCCAACGTGGGGCTTGAACTCCCGACCCTGAGGTGGAGAGCCACAGGCTCTCCCCACTGAGCCGGCCAGGTGCCCTGAGCTGTGTCTCCAGGGGACCTCTGCTCACATCTGTGCAGCGGCCCAGCCGGGCTCGGTGAGGCCCTGCCCCAAAGCCTGCAGGGGACCGTCGTCGCTTGGGGGAAGGGGGCCGGGGCTCCTCGCCAGGTGCGCAGGCCCCGTCCTCCGGTCCACCAGCCCTGTGTGGGGCGTGAGGCCAGGGGTCCCCGGCTGGGGCCCAAGATAAGCGCCGCACCCAGCGGCCACTTCCTGCACCTCCTTGCGTTGCCGCCGCCGCGCACCCCTTCCTGTTTTCTCGGTTGGTCGCGTAGGCTGGCAGGAGCGTGGGATACGGGGCGGGGTCCTGGGGCGCAGGTTTGGGGAGGAAGGGTTGGGGATGAGTGGTGATCATGAGGCAGGGTCATGGAGACAGGGCTGGGTCGTGGGGGACAGAGTGGGGCCGCAGGAGACATGGGGGCGGGGACCTCCCACCGTGCTGAGCCGGCCCGTTGCACCCTGCCTGGTGTCCACGCAGGCCTAGAGGTGGGGAAGGAGCCGGAGCCGACCTGTGCATATAACGAGGAGGAGCCTTGGCGTTCCCACCGCTCTGTCCCCAGCCCTGGGCCAGGAATTCCCACACACCTGGCCAGCCCCTCCGTGGACTGGAGCCTGGTCCTTGGGGCCCCTCCCCAGCCTGGGGCAGGACTGGGGGAGGACGGAGCCTTGGGCCGGGCTGGCGCGCTTGCAGGTCAGCTGCTCCGGACCCCCCTTCTGGGGAGCAGCCGCTCTAGCGTAGGGCTCTAGAACCTGCTCACACGCTGTCATTAGAGGTGTAAACGTATGCGGTTTCTTCTCATGAAAACTCGTGTCCACACAAGACCTTTGTGCGCGAACGTTCGCTGCAGCGTTACAATCGTACACCACGCAACAACCGAGCGGCCATCGGCCGGTGCGGCCTAGTCACACAGAGGAATTTCGTTGAGCCTTACGACGGAATGAAGGACACGACGACGTGGACGAACCCCGAAGACATTCCGCTCAGTGAACAAAGCCACACTCCAAGCGTGCGTGTGCCTTCGTTTCTGTGCCACGTCCCGAGCAGGCCAACCCACAGGGAAGGGGCTGGGCCGAGGAGGGCTGGGCGCGGCCGCGAGCGAGCGAGGGCTTCTTGTCCAGGGGACGGGCGAACGTCGGGGGCACAGCGCTGCCGGCTCTCCCCGGGACGAACCACTGACTGCTGCTGAGTCCCTCAGGTTTTGCAGGATGTGGGCTAAGCCTCTGGACTGCCCGAGGTGCCCGTCCAGCCGCGGGGAGCGTGGTTTGGGTCTGTCGTTGGCCGCCCAGCGTGGCCTTGTTAGGGTCGGACATCCGAGCACGGCCTGGGCCCTGACGTGTCTCCTGGCTGGCCGTGCGGCTGCAGGTGTGTGTGGTGTCCCCAGGCGTCTCAGGGGATGAGCACCTGTACTGGGGAGAGGGGACCCGCTCCCCGCCCCCACCTCCCCGACCTCCTCCCCTGGGCTGTTTGCTGGGGAGGGCACGACACCTGGGTCCAGGTCCTTCCCGGTCCCGGCCGGTCCTGGGCGTGGGAGCATAGCCCGTGCCAGCCGCGGCTGCTGGGACTTCCCGCCGGGCGCTAGGCTGCCGGGGGCTGTTCCTGGCCGGCCTGACTCAGCGGGGGCCGGGGGTGGGGACTTCCCTTCCCTGAGCCTCCTGGAAGCAGGTGGGTGGAGCCAGGAGGGGAGCGGTGGGAGACCTGGCCAGGGCTGGAGCCGCCCAGGCCCCGAGCTGCAGGGCGCTGGGCAGGGGTCCTTTGAGGAGACCCCTGCCCGCCGTCCCACAGCCGCGGTGGAGGAGCCGCTATTGGAAACAGCTGCGCTCTGTGGGGGGCCCCTCTCCTGTTCCGCTGCTCCCGCCCCCCAGCCCCTGGCCGCAGGGACTGCGCCACCTGGGCGCGGGCCCGCTGGCCTCCTGCCCTGCCACTGGGGGAGGGGCTTCTAGGCGGCAAGCTGCTTCGCCTTCTCCCTCCTGGGCGTCGGTGCGTGCTGTCCCCCAGGGGCACCCTGTGGCTCCTGGTCCTGCTGACCCCAAGGGGCCTGGAAGGGTGGACCCTCTGGGTGGGGTGGGGTGGGTGAGGGGCCCAGAATGGAGGGGAGACATTACTCCGGCCTGTGCCAGAGAAACGGGAGACACAGCTGGCTGCGTCTGCTCGTCTGTCGCCTTCCCCTGCGTGTCCACAGGTGTCTCTGCGGCGAGGCGGCAGGTGGGACGGTGGACAGTGCCTCAGCCCAGGCAGGGAGGTCCTCAGTGGGGCTCGTTCTGCCTCCTCCCTGCCCTGGCCAGTGGGCGCCGCGAGGGGAGGGGAGGCCCACATGGGTCAGAGGCTCCTAGGTCCCCCCAGCAGGGCAAGGTTTGGCTCAGCGGACGCAGGGCGCTAGGGGACGGGTCAACTGTCCCGGCCCGGGGGGGGGGGTGGGTGTGGGGAGCAGAGCAGGAGTCGGGCCGTGAGAGGGGGTGACCTACAGCTCTCCACGCGCGAGCCCAGGACTCAGCACCGCGGCCTCAGTGCCCCACGTCCATGCCCGAGACGGAGGTGGCTGGGCCGGACTAGTGCCTCCGCGACCCTTCGGGGCACCATACTTATTATGCAGGCTCAGAAGGAGCAGGCAGCGTCCTTGGAGTCCTGGGGGCCCCTTCTGTCCCTCCGCCCACCCTGGGTGTGTTTCTCCACGCGGGAGCTCATCTCCTGCCCTCCCCAGCTTGTCCGGCTCTGTCTTCGGGTTTTCTGGACCTGGCTGCTGCTGGGGCGGGGCTGGGGCCTCAGCGACCACCCCGCTCTGCCGGCTCGGGGTGGGGGGGGGGCGCCTGCCAGTCAGTGCAGAGGTGACGTCACTGCCCCTGAGAGGCAGGATACCTGTAAAAACAGCCCCCCAGCCTGTCCACCGTCCCCACCGCACTCAGGCAGGAGCCCCGTGGGCCGGGCCACGGGGCACGCCCAGCCGCAGGCTCATGGGACAGCTGTGTGCACCCGGACACACGGGGCCCCGTGGTCACAAGGTCACTGCCGTGCTTGGAGCCTTCTGCGTGCACACACGCCCGGGTAGCCGGCTCACCGCTGTCCCGGAGCACAGGCAGCGTCGAGAGAACTCGCGACTCCCAGACACGTGGGACACTGAGCTGCATGTGACCTTCCACACCAGGGCGTCAGAGACTGGCTCCCAGGGAGGGGCCGGGGACCAAGGGGTCCAGCTCTGGGGCAGGTGGGGAAGGGCGACTGTGGGAGGTCTGAGCCTCCCCACCGGCTCGGGTCCTTGACCTTCTGTCGGCCGGCAGAAGCGGCAGCGGCCACTGGTAGGGAGCGGCATGGCCGGCGTGGCGCCGCCCGCTCTGGGGGCTCTGGGTTAGAAGTGACAGCCAGGGCCCCAAGGAGCCCTGTCTGTCACCGGTGTCACCAGCCGATCTCCCTTGGAGAGGACAGACCTGAGCAGTAGCCCCTGAGCTTGAAGAAAATTTTAGTTATGTGTTTATTTTTATTTTATGTTTGTATGTATTTATTTAGAAGAAAGTTTTAAAGAGGAGACGAGGATGAGGAAACACAGGTGGGGTGTGGGGGGATTTCTGACCCCTATTAGGCTACAGTTAAAATTGGGGACAGGACAGGAGGAGAATGGGCGGCCGGGAGGGTGGGAGAGCGTCCACACCTCCTGCGTCCCGCCGGCTAGCCTGGGAGGATGGAGAAGTGGGTGCTTTGGGGCCCAAGCTAGGGAGTTGGGGTCCCCTTCACCCAACGACCACAGACTTGGGTGTCAGGGGAGAGAGCGAGTCACTTGATTGTGGCCTCTCCCGGCTCGGGGCCGACCCAGCTCCTCCTTCAAAGCGGACAGACAGTGGTATTCGTCATATTTAAAAAGCCTCGCTACATGGTGCTTCTGGTCCCTGAAACCCCTCGGAAAAAAAAAACTTTAAAAGTTTAATTAAAAATTAAATATGTTGTATTACGTATATAAAAAAGGCGAAGTAAAAAATACAGCCTGGTTCTAGAAAATACAAGGCCAGAAAAGACTGAGACGCTTCAAGAGCGGCCCTGGCTGGGCCGCCAGCGGGTCCTAGGCCTGGGCTTCCTGGAAGAGGCACAGGGCGCGTGGGAACGGCCCTTGCAAGGCGCCCCAGCGCGGCGGAGACCCAGCCTGCGAGAGGGACAAGCGGGAGTGCACAGCAATACAGTCGCGCGGGCGGCGGGGGCCAGCGGGGCAGGGCCGGCCGTCACCTGGCCAGAGATGGGGCGCCCGAGGAGGCCGGGGCCAGCGGGGCGCGGGCCGGCGGCGGCCGCCTAGCCCGAGATGCAGGCGCTGTAGTAGACTGCGCTGCTGGCGTCGGACAGCGCCGCAATCAGGCTGCTCTCCTCGGGGCAGGACATGGCCCGCGGGCCCAGCTTGGCCAGCGCCAGGTGGTACGGGAGCCCGGCGGTGTCGGGCCGAGTCCGGCTGCAGTTGAGGTACTGGTCGAACTCGGTGAGGTCCACGTCGGCCCACAGGTCGGCGGCGGGCCCCAGCGGCTCCGCGCCCTCGGGCGGGGGGGCCTCGGGCGGCGGCGACAGCGGGCCGGGGTAGGGGCCCGGGCCAGGCGCGCCCAGGGCGCCGTAGTAGAGGCCTGAGAGCGGCGCGGCGGGCGCGGTCCTGAGCGCCTCGGCCAAGGGCGCACCGTAGCAGCCCCCGGGGTCCCGGGGCAACTCGGAGGGGGCGTAGGGCGCGCGGAAGGCTCGCAGCGCGCAGTCCTCGGGCGCCGCGGGGGGCGGGAAGAAGGCGGCTTCCCCGGGCTCCAGGCCGTCCAGCGGCGAGCGCTCGGGCGTGGGCAGCCCCAGGCCGTCGAACTCGGCGCCCAGCGGCGGCAGCTCGCGGAAGGCGCGCGCCGGGCCGGGCGCCGCGGAGAAGGGCTCCGGCGGCGGCGGCGGCGGGGGCGCCAGGCCCGGGAGCAGGAGGCCGGGCTCCAGCCGCCGGGCCTTGCGCGCCTGCTTCTTGCGGCGCGGCCGGTACTTGTAGTTGGGGTGGTCTCGCAGGTGCTGCACCCGCAGCCGTTCCGCCTCCTCCACGAAGGGCCGCTTCTCCGCCGCGCTCAGCTCCTTCCACGCCTTGCCTGCGGGGCCGTGGGCGCGGGTCAGCGGGCTGCCGTCGGGCGGGCGGCCGGGCCGGCGCGAGCCCCGGGGGCGCACCGCGAGGGTGGGGCGCGGCCCCCGCCCGCCCGGCCCAGCCCCGCTCCGGGTCCCTCCCCGCCCCCCGCCCGCCCCCCGCCGCCCGCCCGAGCCCCTCACCCAGCATCTTGCTGAGCACCGCGTTGTGGAGGTCCGGGTTCTGCTGCGCCAGCCGCTTGCGCTCGTCCTTCGCCCACACCATGAAGGCGTTCATGGGCCGCCGGATGCGCGACTCGTCGGCCGCCTGGCGCTCCCCGCGGCCGGCCGGGCTGAGGCCATAGCGCCCCGGCTCGGGGCTGCGCGTCGGGCTGCGCTGCGGGCTGGGCGGCGAGGCGGGGGCGGCGGGCGCGGCGGGGGCGGCGGGGGCGGCGGGGGCGGCGGGGAGGCCGCGCGGCTCAGCGGCGGCCCCGGGTCCCGGGGCCCATGCACAGTCGCGGCGGGCGGGCGGGTCGTCCTGTGCGCCGTAGCCGGGCGGCGATCTCTGCATTCCAGCTGGGCGCGGCCTGGGCGGAACGGAGCGCGGGAGCGCGGCGGCTGGACAGCGGGCACTCAGGGGTCGGGCGCGGCGGGCGGGCGGCGGAGACGGCGGTGGCCTCGAGCCGGGTGGGCGCCCAGATATAGCGGCGCGGGGCCAATCGGCGGCAGGCCGGGCGGGGCGGGGCGGGGCCGGGGCCGGGGCCGGGGCCGGGGCCGCCCCCTCCCCGGGGGCTCCCTTTCTTCTCGGGGCCGCCGGATTCCACCGCAGCCTCTTCCGCGCAGCTGGCCCCCCGACACCCTCTCTGAAGGAGGACCCCCCAGCCGCCTCACCCCGAGTGGGAATGGGCCCCTGATGTGGGCTGGAGCTTGGACGGGGGCGTCCTCCTGGGGGCTGTCAGACTTTCAGAGGCAAGCTGCCGTCCCCACCCACGGAGTCAGACCCCCCCCCCCACGGTCACTGGGGGAGGGTGGCTGCCCCCTCATGAAATTACACTGGGAGGAGGACAGGGGCATATTTTAACCCGCTTTCTTGGGAGGCTTCCTAAGAAGCCTTCTTGGGGTCTAGCTCAAAAGGACTGGGCACTCCGGAGAAGTGCCCTGTCTCTCCTGGAAGCGTGTCCTGGGTAACCGCAGGGCATTGTGTCCCCCACCCTCTGCAGGCATGTGGAGTTTTCACCGCCGGGGGCTCTGAGCACCCCTGTCTGTCCGTGGGGTTCCAGAAGGCGGACTGGGTGTTCCCTGCATCACTCCCGGGGCCCGCTCCAGATAGGGCGAACCTCAGCGTCGGACGCCCTGGACCCACAGAGGAGTGAAGGGAGACCAGAGGGCACAGGGACCTCCACCGAAGGTGCAGAGCCCCAGGCCTTGTTCCTCCTCCGGGGGCCTGCTGGGGTCAGGGGATGGGACCAGTGGCACCTGGCGGCCTTCCCCAGCTGGGGCCGCGGCTACTACAAGGGAGTGAAGTCAGATCCGGGGCTGGGGCAGGGGGAGGGCAAGGGGGGGCCTCCCCTGGGCCTGGGAGGGTTTTCAGAGGAGCTCCCCTGGAAGGAGGGGACCTGGGCTGCAGAAACTGTGGGGTCTAAGGGGTCTCCCCCAGGACTGTTTCCCTGCTGAGGATGGGATGAGTGGTCTCAGCAGCTCTGGGGGGCTTTTCCCTCCCATATACCCACTTACAGCCCGGGAGCTGGGCAGCCCTGCTTACCCCCGCAAACCCCAAGTGCTGGGAGCTCCGCGGTGCCGGGCCCAGGTTTCGGTGACCCTGGGCTTCGTGACCAGAGGCTCTGGGTCCCCTGGCCCTTGCAGTGCTTGTGAAGGGGGCGGGTCCTCCAGCTCCCCCCCCTCCCCCCGCCACCGAAGGCGGCTCCCGAGCTGCCCCCAGGGGCCCTCCTGGTTTGAGGAAAGGCCAGCACTCCTCCGGGGGGCCCTCAACTTGAGGGCTGTTGGGTGTCCCTCCCGCCTCTGCATGGGATTCTGTCATGTAGGGCCTTGTCCATCGGCTGGAGGAGTAAAGCCCTGGTTTCCAGACCGCCGAGGCCCCACAGCCTCCTTTGTGCTGTGGACCTGGGCTGGTGTACTGGGGGCCGTCAAGGCACCAAGACACGGATTCTCTGGGTCTGGGGGAAGCTCAGCTTTTCCTGGGAGGCAGGCAAGGCTGGGGGGCTGGAGTCGGGCGCACAGGCCTCTCCCAGTGGGGCCAGCTCCGGCCTGAGCAGTGCTAGTGGGGGCTCTGGGCACCCTGAAGCGTATGGGGAGAGAAGTGTGAGGACGACTGCAGGCTGAAGGGAGGGTCCAAGGAGCCAGCACCTGGTCAGACTGCCACTACCCCTCTTGGTGTGCTCTGGGTTCACCGGGCCGGCTTAGCCTGGCAGGTAGCAGGTCTGGGCTGGGGGTCCCTGGGGCTGGGGAGGGGGGCCTCGAGGGCCTCCACTGCAACCTCCCCCACATTAGGGTGGATCTTCAGTTCCCTCAGCAGCCCCGCCCGGCCCTCTGTGGCCCCGGACAGCCCAGACTTGACCAAGGCCTCCCAGTGCCCTTGTGGGCTGATGACTTCACTGCGGCCCCGCTCCCCCGGCCCCCCCCCCAGCCGCCCCGCCCGGCGCCGGCCACGACCCTCCCTCTTGGCTTGGCGGAGCTGTGCTGCTCAGGTGCCCAGCTGTCGCGTCTTGGGGGCCGAGGCGGGGCAGGGCACGAGGAGAGCCTCCTGCGGTGGCCCTCCACCTCTTCGGAGTCAGGCTGTCTTCCCGTGTGCGCGTGCGCGCTGCCTGCTCAGGGTGAGGACGGCGGCTCTGACCCACCGTCCAGGTGGGAAGACAGTGGGGGTGGGGGCTGCAGTCGGGGTGGCCCTGACCCCAGAGGCCCGGGGCTGGGGACGCCCCTGGCTACACCAGGGCTGGTGTGGGTGTGGTCAGCTGTGCCTGGGGGAGGGGCAGTCCGATGCGTGTGTCTGCGCGCTTGTGTGTGGTCCGCGTGTGTCTCTGTGACGGGAGTGTCTGCCCGCCGGAGTATCTAGTGCGGGAGGGTGCCCAAGGCCTCAGGAGCCAGGCGGCGGCTGGACTCTGCCACAAGAGGGGGTCCCACAGGGTAGAATGGGGGTCCTGCTCAGTGAAACCCTCACCCTCGACACCCTCCAAGGGAGCAGTCCCCAAGGGCACAGCTCCACCCAAAGTGGGGTGATTCGTGAGTCTGGGGCATTCCCGTGCGTGTAGAGCCCACCTCGGCTGGCCCGGCCCAGGTCGGCTACTGCCCACCTTATGGGGGCCCCGCGCGCAGCCCCCGACCCCCCGGACGGAAAGGTAGAGTAGCGGGGCCCGCTTTCTCTGCAAGTGGGGGGCCGGGCTGAGTGCTGGGTGGACACTGCCCTCCCTGGCCCCCACCCACTCCCTCGCTCAGCCAGGACCGGACCCCCAGGCTCCGGGGGAAGCCTGCAAAGGATGCTGGGCAGCCCCCCTCGGTGGCTCTGGGTGGGGGTTGGCTGGGCGCTGGGAGGGGCAGACCTCCCAGGCGCTGCTGCCCGGGGCACAGACCTCACAGGCTCCCACCCACCCGGCCCTGGCTGCTGCAGGGAGCAGGAGGCTGGGACCAATTACGGAATCCCTCGGGCCGGACCCTCCTTCTGCTGGAGGGTGGGGGTGGGGTCCCTGGCAGAAACAGGTCCAGGGGGAGGGGCGTCTTCTGTCTCCTGAGACCTTGGTTTTGGAGCTGGGCTGCTCAGTTGGGACCCCACCTCGGGGTCCTTGAGACCAGGGCTCTGGGCCCGGCCCTCACCCCGGTGCTCCTCCTTCAGACCCCGCTGCAAGGGCTGGGGCGGGAGGGCGGGAAGGCAAGGTGCGAGGTCAGCCTCCACCTCTGCCCCCGGGGTCAGGACTTCGGAGGGAGCTGCCCAACGGCCTAGAAGCATCTGTGCGCATGTCCCTCCGCAAGGGATGGGCCGGTCCAGGTGAATGCTGGGACTCGCGCCCGCCCCGTGCCATGCCTTCGCTGGGCCTGGTGTGCGCCGGGCCACCCGGCTTCCCGAACGCTGCGGGCCCTGCTCCTGGGCAAGGGTGGGCGGGGGCAGCAGCCGTCACAAGGGTCGGGCTTGGCGTCCACGGGTAACTGGCCCGTCACGTGGGCCTGGGTCGCAGGCCGAGCTAGGTGTTTTGGGAGCAAGGGGCGTCAGACCGGCGGAGGGTCTGGGGCAGAGGGGCCCCTGTCGCTGCAGGCGTTTGGGCATGTGGCGAGGCCGGGGGGCCAGCAGGCTGGGGGCTCCTGGGGAGGAGGGGCGCAGGGCCCCGTGGGCCCCGCGGCTGTGGCGAGCTGTGTGGGCCCCGCGGCGCAGCGGGGGCTCCATGGGAACCGGGCTCCGGGTTTCCGTGGCAACAGCAGGGCGGAGCCAGGAAACGGCCGCTCAGGAAGGAAGGCCACAGCTGTGCTCGGGAGCCGCCGGCCTGGCCCTGCAGGCGCCAGACGCCCCGTCTGTGCAGTCGTCCGGCGGCCGGGAGCGCCTGCCCCCAGCCCGCCTCCCCCGCCCCGCAGTGCCCCCATCTGCGCCCGGGGCCGCGGCTGTCTGGGGCTGCAGGCGTCCTGGTGCCCGGGGCGGCTCTTGGAGGAGCAGAGGCAGGGCCGTCTGGTGTCCCGGGCAGCGCCCACCCTGACCTCCTCGGGGCCGGCCCGGCCTCTCTCTCTCTCCTGCCAGGCTCCAGCCCTCAGCTGCCCTGGGAACGATGCAGAGAAGGAGCAGAGCCCCCGCGGGCCTGCAGCTGTGTTTCTTTTCTGCCGCTGCCCTAGCTTTGTGACAAGTGGCTTTGATGGCCCAGCGGGCTGGGGGGCAGGTCTGTGTTCTCGGGGACCACCCATCCCGTCCCAGTCAGGGGCACGGATTGTCCGCTCGTGCTTTCATCCGTCTGTCACCGAGGCCCAAGCCCTGGCCTGGGGAGCGGGGCTCCTATTCTGTCGGAGGGGACGGACAGTCAGCAAATCCAGAAATGCCGCAGAGTTCGGAGTTGCCGGCTGTGGGGCAGGGCGGGCCGTGCCACGGGTGCTCATGGCCTGTTGCTCCGCGACCTGACTTTTGAGCCAACCCCAGAAGGGAGCGTGTACAGGGGATGAGGGAATACCTGGAGAAGAGCGCGGTACACAGTGGGAGCTGCACATGCAAAGGCCCTGGGGCAGGTGTGCTGATACAGGGAAGAGCAGGGAGTGCAGAAGGGAGTGGGCAAGGAGCCCAGCGAGGCCTGGGAGGGTCTCGGTCTTTTTCTCTGAGGGAGAGTTGATGACTTAGGAGGGTTTTGAGTAGAGGAGGGTGTGATGTGACTTAGCTTTCTAGTCTCAGCTGAGCTGCTGTGTGGAAATGGGCCTGCACAGCTCAGGAGGGATGGACTCACCGCCAGGAAAGGAGGGGAGGGGTCTGCTCCTGGAGCGGGCCTGGCGGCCCAGCAGAAAGCTGCCTCCCTGAGGAGTTTCCAGGAGGGCAGTGGGGCGGCGTGTGTGGGGGGACCCCTGGGTTTGGTGGCCTGGGAGTCGTACCTCCTCCTTTCACCCAGGGGCCCGGGACCCCCCCCCCGCCCCCTCCCCCCGCCCGGGGCCCCTCGGGATGGGGAGGGTGGAGTGGCCGCCAGGCTGGCTGGCAGGGCAGGGAGGGCTGCATTTCTGGGAATTGTGTGGGGGAAGCACATTGTTCGGGCCTAGAGCAGGCGGCCAGGGCTGCTGCCTGCCTCTAGGGGATGCCTCCTGCCTCCCCCAAGTGCTGCCTCTGGGGGAGGGAGCTGGGACTGGGCCAGGGTTCTGGGCCGGCCTGGGGACTTTCCTGAAGATGCTACCGTGGGTGGGCAGGTCTTCCCACTCTGCAGACCAGGAGACTGAGGCTCCCAGGAAGGGCTGCGGCAGCGGGGGAGCCGGGGTGTCTGCTAAGGCCTGGGCCGGGGGGCTCCTGCCGGACCTCAGACCCTGGTCACTGCCCTGCCTGACCTCAGAGGCCAGGGAAGCCGCGGTGCCATTGGCCGGGGTCACAGCCCTGCACAGCCCCTGTGGCGGCCGCCGTGCTGGGCTGGAGGGTCTGGCGGGCGAGGGGCTGAAGCAGCTGGGTGCCCAGGCGGGGGGAGAGCCGCCTAAAGGTAGCACGGGCTGGGTGGGGGCTTCTGGGGCCACGGGAAGCGAGGTGGGGCTCCCTGTGAGCGCGGCAGCTCGGGCCTTCCCACCGAGGCCCCTGTCTCAGCCAGAAAGGAAGCGCGGATGGGACCGGCCTGGGTCATGGCCGGCTTTGGGCAGGCAGGGGGCGGGGGACACAAATAGAAAAATAAATGGCCTGAGCTTCCGCTGTTTCCGGACCTGGGATGGGGGAGGGGCAGGCCTCTAGGCCAAAGGTGTGGTCCAGTCTGCGGGTCGTGGACCTTGGGGGTGTCTCTGGGGTGTCCCCAGGTCCCTGTCAGGGCTGTCTCCCCCTCAGAGGCCCCAGGGCAGGGCCAGGCTTCCCGCAGAGGCGGCTCCTGAGGGCGGGCCTTCGATCTTCTGTCCTCTGGGGGCTGCCCCGGTAGTGGGTACTGAGGGAGGGCCCCTGGCAGTGGGCCTGTGGAGTGTCCGGGAGGGCATTCAGGGGCAAGGTGGGGGGATCTCCCATTCTCCCGGGGGGCTCCTTCTCTGCTCCTTGCTGACCCCTCTTCACCTCTGACCTCTGAGCAGGAGCCCTCCGGCCTCCCCTTGCGCAGCTACATTTTCAGGGCCTGGTCTCCCAAGCCGGTGGCAAGGCTCTGCCTTGACTCCCCAGCTGAGTCCCCGCCCCCTCCTCGGGTCACCTGGCTCTCAGCTCTCTGTCCCCCGCCCCCCTTCCTCTGCCTAGACCATCTCAGCAGGAGAGGCCGCGGGTCCCTGGGGGAGGGGCCCTCTGGTTCTGGGAGGGTGTGTGTGTCAGGCCTTTGGCCCAAAGCAGCAGGGAAGGCCAGTCCTGAGCCGGCCTCCCTGGGCGTTGGGGTGGGGCCTGTCTTTGGGGCTCCCTTGCGGGGCGCGTGGCTGGTAAGTGTGGGTCCCTTCCTGCCCGCCCCCTGCCTGCTCTTGTCTTTTCCTCCCTTCATGAGACACGTATTTCCTGAGCAACTCCTGGGGGTCCCAGGCCAGGACCGCGGCAGAGGGGGGATGGGAGGCCTTGTTTTCCCAGCCGAGCCGCCCCTGGGAGACACAGCTCCCGGCAGTCCAGGCTGTGTGTCCCTGTGTGTCAGGCCCGCCGTTGTGCGCACTGGGGAGCCTCTGTGCCCCGCCCCCCGGACTGCGGCTGGGCTGCACGTGGGGATCGGGGAGGAAAGGAGGTTCTTCATTTGCGGCGGGGTCAGGCTAGGGTCTGGAAGGCCGGAGCCCCGGGGAGAGCCCTAGTGGGTACAGCAGGTTTACGTAAATCTCGGGGAGAAGCCCATGGTTGTGACGCTGCCCTCTGGGAACAGTTTGCTGAGGGACGGCTGGGCACGGGGCCCCGGCGGCTTCTTGGAGGAGGAGGTTCCCAAGGTCGGGCTAAGGTCCATGAGAGGTGCTAGGGTCCATGAGAGGTCTGGGGTAGGCTGTGCACATCCTGAGCAAGGTTCCCAGGGTCATGAACTCGCAGGGCCCCGGACCAGGACTCTGACAGTGGAATACTGAGTTTCGGGGCTGGTGGGTGCCGCCCCAGCTTGAGCCCCGGTGAGGGTGAGAGCCCCCGCAGCCCCCACAGATGAGGGCCTTTCTGTCCCACTGGGGCTGCTTCACAGCTGTGGCCGGAGTGGACCGCCCGTCCCTAGGAGGAGGCGGTGGACACCTGGCTGGACCCTGGTCTGTGGCTCCCGCCTGCCACCTAGAGGCCACTGCTCATCATGGGACACACAGGCCACGCAGCAGGGTCCCCCTACCAGGACCCCAGGCTTTCCATTCATGCTGCATGGGGCCCTACCCGCTCCATGCAGGGCTGGACCTGCTAGGGTTCAAGGCTCCTGTCGCAGGGGAGCAGCTGTGGCCCCCAGCTCCCCAGCTTGGAAGTACCCCGCCCCCTCTGCCCCCTACCCCCGACCTGTTCTGTCGACTCCCTCTTTCCCATCACCAGCCCTGCCCGGGGCCAGGCTCCTGGGACACCCCCCAGCAGGTCCCCAGCCCGGCCTGCCTCTTGCGGGGCGTCCCCACCTCCTGGCTCTCACCCTTCAGAGGTCCCAGTGTCTCGGTCTCCGTTCATACGCAGCCTCAGCGGGCCTTGGGGAGATCCGCAGAGGAGACCTGCCAGGCTCCTTACGAGCTTTGTCGCTGGAGCCCCTGGAGGTGGAGACCATCTGGTCCCTCACGGAGGAGAAAGGGTCCCAGGCAGTCAGGCCAGGATCTCCATTCTGGCCTTGTGGGGGAAGGGCTGACAGCTCCCCTCTGCTCCGTGTCCTCACTTTGGGGCCACGTAATGGGGCAGTGGAGGAGGGAAAGCTCGTAGGGTTACAAGGGAAACCAGTTACGGTGAAACACAGTTATCAAAATGCTCCCTAAAATGTGTGATATAGAAAAACGAAAAAAGTGTGATATAGAAACCTAAGCATTTCTTTCTTTTTTTTTTTTTTTAAAGATTTTATTTATTCGAGAGAGAGAGAGAGAGAGAGAGAATGAGAGGGGAGAAGGTCAGAGGGAAAAGCAGACTTCCCGCAGAGCCGGGAGTCCGATATGGGACTCGATCCCGGGACTCTGGGATCATGACCTGAGCCGAAGGCAGTCGCCCAACCAACTGAGCCACCCAGGCGCCCTAAGCACTTCTTTTTAAATAAAGATTTTATTTATTTGAGAGAGAGGGCACGTGCAGGAGGTGGGGAGAGGAAGAAGCAGGCTGAGCAGCGAGCCCAACGCAGGACTCGATCCCAGGACCCCGGGATCATGACCTGAGCGGAAGGCAGACGCGTCACTGACTGAGCCCCCCGGGCACCTCTAAGAGTCTTCACTCTTAAGCAGTTCCCTTGTTCACACTTTAGTCACATCTTTGTGGCTTAACCCATCCAGTCAGCCCCGTGCTGGGAGGCGCTCCGGATGCTGAGTCCCTTGCACAGACAGTGGGACAGTCCGTCACTGGCAGGTCTCCCAGGCAGGGTCTCCCAGGCTGCCTACCTGCCTGCTCTCCTTCCCAGCACCTGGTGCTCATCCGTCCCGTGGAGAGCAGATGGGGACCCACCTTGAGGCGGGGCCTTGACAGTGACCTGCCCCAGGGGGCTGTGCTGATGGCGCAGACCCTGCCCCAACTGATGCCTTGGCCAAGGTCGGGTGTCTGGCCCAAACCCTCTTGACAACCGGGCGATGCTTCTGGCGGGCCTGTGCTGACCTGACTCCAATCTTAGGGACCTTAAGCTGTTCCGAGTTCTCTTGGACATGCACCTGCCTGCTCCAGAGGGTGGAGGCCGAGGGCTCCGTGTGCCCTCCCTGCCCTGCGGTCCGGGCTTTGTCAGGCTTGGCTCAGCAGCCCAGGCTGCGTCTGGAGGGGACGCTAGATCTGCCCCTTCTGCTGCCCCCCGCCCTCCCCCGCCGGGGCCAGCCCGCCAACCGAGTGCAGGCGGGCCATTCCCAAGGACCTCCAGCAGCAAAGGTGACAACTGATTGCCCATGCTGTGTCCCCTGGCCTGTCCTCAGTGCGCGGTGTTCATCGACTGACCGCATCCTGATAGGAGCCCTGTGAGGCAGACAACATTATCGTCTTCATTTCCAGATGGGGAGACTGAGGCACAGAGCGGTCAAAGAACTGTCCGAAGTGCAGAGCCCGGGACTCGCGCCCGGGCAGGTAACTCCAGAGGCCGGGACCTTGCCCTCGCAGCCCGTCCAAGCCCCCGGGCTCCTTCGGACCCTGCACCTGGCCACTGCCTCCTCCCACCTGCAGGCGCCACGCACCAGCGCTCAGAGGCCAGCATCCAGGCCTGAGCGCGCAGGGGGTCCGCGCAGCCTCGGGGCGGAGTGTGGGGGGCGGGGGTCTCCCGCAGGGTCCCGCGGTTCCGCGGTCCCGGGGCAGCGGAAGGTGGAAGAAGAGGGCTCCAAGCGGGTGGGGGCAGGCGACGGGCCCGAACGCGCCCCTGCTGGCCCGACTGCGTCGGACGGAGGCGGAGGGTCAGGGACCGACAAACCCGGGGTCGCGTCGTCGGCCCGGCACGCACATTCGGCCTCAGTGCTACCGCAGCGCCCCCATCTGCTCCCCGGCTCGCGCGGGGGCTTGTGGGACTGCGAGTCTTTCGGCCCCGTGGGTCTCCGGCGACCGCCCGCGTCCGGACTACACTCCCCAGGAAGCCATGCGACTCTGCGTGTCTCCTGGGAGTTGTGGTCCGGCGCGGGGCGAGGCGCGCGAGGCGGGCGGCCGCGGGAACTCCATGTCCCACGATGCAGCGCGGCGACCGCGGGGCCGGGGGTTTGAACGGAGGGTCTCCCGCCCGCGGTAGGGCTGCGTCGTCTGCGACGGGTGCGGGCGACGGCGGCGACCGGGGCAGGGGTCCAGGCCGGGAGGCTGAGGCTGGCGCGGCGGGCGCTGGGGGCCCTGCCCCCGAGGCGATGATGGGCAAGGAAGAGGAGATTGCGCGGATCGCCCGGAGGCTGGACAAGATGGTGACCAAGAAGAGTGCGGTGAGGGGCGCGGGCCGCCAGGACCTCGGGACCCCCGCCCCGCCGACCCCCGCCGAGCCTGCCGAGCCCCCTTCAGGGTCGGGGAAACCACCCGAAGGGCAGGACGAGACCCCGCCCCGGCAGAGACTCCCGGGACGTGGGGAGACCCCCGTCGGTGGCCGAGACCCCTGCCCTGGGCCAGCCCTGCCCTTCACGCCCGCACCCCCGGCAGAGGCCCGGACCCGGTCCCGGGAGCCGCCCTCTCAGGACTCAGACCCCAGCTACCCGGCCGAGAGCCCGCAGACCTGAGATCCGTCTGGTTCCCGCCCCTAACTGC
>CM052811.1:121013902-121041320 GCA_028533885.1 Nasua narica
CCCCCCCCCCCCCCCCCCCCGAGCTGCAGCGCTTCCCTTACCTCCGTTCCCTGGGGCTGTAGCCCTCATCATCCGCCTTCACAGCAGGCCGGAGGCCTTTCCTGGTGGAGCGTCCCCCTTTTTACCCTGTATCTGTCCCGCCCTACAAGAACCAGGTTTCCCTAATAAATTCTTTCCCTTCCTAGCCCGGACTCAGCCGGCAGCAACGGGGGAATGGGTGGATAGGTAGAGACCCTTGGGATAGAGCCCTGGGAGGTCGGTGAGAGAGCCCCTGGCCAGCGGTGCTCGGTGCTGCGTGCATCTCTTGTCCTTGGCCGGTGAGCCTTTGGAGGGGACTGTGCCGTGATCTCTAAGAGGAACCAGGCAGATGGGGTTCCAGTGCCAGCCCCTTTTCAGCTTTGAGATTCTGACGACTTGCCTGGCCCCGCATGGAAGCACCCTTGGTGGGTGGTACCTGACTTTGGGATGTCGGGAGGGGCCCCGGCCGGCTCCCCGAGAGGCTCGGTAAACAGCCCGCTTCCCCCCCCAGACCGTGAGCACCTGGTTAGGGCGGCGGGGGAGCTCAGTCATGGGCCGGAGATGCTGGGCAGCCCCTCCACGACTGTCTGCTTGCTCGGGCCTCTTGGTGGCTTTTTGGGTTAAGCAGACTTGTCCTGGGTTCCTGATGACTGGGTTCTGGACAGGGTTTGACACTGGGGCCTCCAAGAGGGCTGGCTCCCGCCCATTCGTTCATCCAGCAAAGGGCAGCCCCTCCACCCACACGCACACTCGCGCACACACATGCGTGCACACACGCACACGCGCACACTGTGTTCATGCCCTGCGGAGGCCGTGGGCAGCACCGAGCAAGGGTGGGGGAGCAGCGGTGACCAGAGAGAGAAGCTCTTCCTCTCTTGAAGGAGACAAAGAACGCCCCCCGGGTGGGGTCGCACCGGCCAGGCCAGGTGGCGCCGGGGAGAGGGCATCCAGGCGGAATGCGAGGGGCACCCTCCGGGCCGGAAGGCACCTGGGCTTTGAGGGCGCTGTGGCACGGGCAGTGAGAGCTACAGGGTTCCAGTGCCTGGGAGGCTCTTTGGGGATCTGGGACCCATGACCGGGAAGTCAGGAATGGGGTTTCTGCTCTGGTCTGGAGCCCACAGACGACTGCTCAGTGAGCAGCACTGTCTTTGGGTTTGATGACCACTTTTTTTTCTCTGAGGAGGTCGCTTCGGGGCTGAGGGGCAGAGCCTGCTGGGGGTGACGTGCCGCGGGGGTGGAGCATAGATGTCACCCAGACTGGGGGCTGGGAGCGGGGCAGGGCCAGCCCTTCGCACCGCCTGGGCTGCAAGACAGGAGGGTCTCCCAGCCCTGAGTGGCTGGGTCCCTGGTAACTGGGTTCTGGACAGGGTTTGACGCTGGTGTTCCTGTTGCCCCCTTCATGTCAAGGGAGAGACCCACACATGACAACGCCAGGGTGTTAAAAAGTGAAGCCTCTGTGAGGAAGGCAAGGCAGGGGGGAGGAGGGAGGTGCTGCCTGGGGTGTGGTCACAGCTTTGGATGGAAGGGGCCTTGCCAAGAGGGGTCCTTTGAATAAACTTTAGAAAGAGGGAGGGTACAAATCTCTAGATATTTGGGAGGCGTTTCTGGTAGTGGAGGCAGCAGGTGCAAAGGCCCTGGGGCGAGCAACTCGGCACACTTGAGGAACCTTAGGCTGAGCCTGGAGTGGAGAGAGCAGCCCATTTGTGCATGGCCTTGGTGTGGGGAGGGCTTTGAAGAGACAGATGTGGGGGGAGGGGGCAAGGAGGGGAAGGCGGCCGGCCTGTGGGTTAAGGCAAGGCCTGGAGGGATCGATGAGTCTGGGTGTCCGTGTGGTGGGAGTGGTGTTGGGCCTCCGCAGGGGACGCCGACCTTGCCGGGTTGACCCCTCAGCTGGTGGGCGAGCCGCTTCAGGGAGAAGCTGCCCAACGCCCCACAAGGGACAGGAGACTGGCCGGGGGAGTGAGCACCCCTGGGGCCGCACCTTTCCCTGGGCGTGGCCCTCCTGCTGGGGAGCAGCTGCGGTGTTGGGGCTGCTTCCTGCAGCCGTGGTTCTGGCGGTGAGACAAACCCTGGGACTGAGTTGGCCAAGCCTCTTTCCTCCTCATCCCGGCCCTCCCCGGGAATCCCCCCGGGAATCCGGCCCCAGGGCTATCTCCGGAGTGTGACTCCTTGTGCTCCCACCCTCTTGTAGAGGAGGCGGGGGCGTTGTCCCCAGAGACCGCGGAGTCATTTATGAAGCCCCCCTTCTCCTTCCAGGAGGGGGCCGTGGACCTGCTGCGGGAGCTGAAGGCCATGCCCGTCACGCTGCCCCTGCTGCAGGTAGGGCTCCGCGCGCCTCCCGGGGTCTCCGGGCGCCTGCCCCGGGGCCTCGGTACTAAGGTCTGTCTTGGACGGCGCCTTCCGCGGTTGTGTGTTGCTCAGGAAGACAAAGGGGCGTCTAAGGGTAACCCACCCTGCTTCTCACTGATGTACCTGGCTTCTGCATGGGGCAGGAGCCCTCAGAGGGGGCGTCCACCGCGCAAGCTGGTCCCCAGCCCCTGGCCCGCGGGAGCCTCGGAGGGTCCACGAGGAGGCTATGATTGCCGCCCCCCAGCCCAGGCTGCTTGCTTTGCAGTCTACCCGCGTTGGCATGTCTGTGAACGCCCTGCGGAAGCAGAGCTCTGACGAGGAGGTCATCGCGCTGGCCAAGTCTCTTATCAAGTCCTGGAAGAAGCTCCTGGGTGCGGGTCAGGCGGCGTGGCTGGGAGCTGGGGGGCCGCCCGGGGGCGCGGGGCTCCAGAGCTGGTCCGGGAAGGCTTGGGGCTGGGACGCCAGGGGATCCATCGAGAGCGAGGAGGAAAGAACGCTGAGGGTAGCAGGGGTGCTCTCGAGGGCGGCCAGGGGCCCCGGAGGGACCTGGTGTGGGTGGGGGGGGCCACACGGAGAGCGGGGTTAGCGCAGCGGGCCGGGGGAGATGCGGGGGGAGGAGGAGGAAGCTGGGGTTGCAGGGATGCCCACCCCGGGACCCTGGGGCCCCCCACCCCTTCCCAGCCTTTCCTGGGTTTGGGCCAAACCCTTGCGAAATAGAGCTTGGTGCCCAGGTCAGTGTCTAGTCTGTGGGGCCACCGGCCTGCGTGTCGGGCAAGTGTGTTCATTCTGCTGGCGGGGGGCTGTGCCTGGTCCTGTGGGATGGTCCCCCAGCATCGGCTCGGGCTTCAGGAGCCTTGGGGGGGGGCGTGCTCAGTGGACCGCGGTTCGCTGTGACCCCGAGGCCCAGTGGGGGAATGAGCACGCCGGTCTTTGTCCAAGCTCCAGCACTCCGTCTGGGGGGCTGTCCGGCAGGGGGCTCCGGATGCAAGGGTCACTTCGGGCAGGTGGCCGGGCTGTCTGCCGGGATGGCAGACCCCAGAGAGGCCTCACGGGCGGCCTGTTTGAGGGGGTAGGAAAGGGGTGAGGGGCTGTCTTGGGACCTTCTGAGGAGGGAGGACAGAGGGCCCCAGGTGCGGAAGGCTCGGCAGCGAGGGGCCCGGGTGGGGTTGGGGGCGAGCTAGGGCTGGTCTGACTAAGGCTGTGCCTTGGCGGTGACCCGTTCCCCTCCTTGGCCCGGCCCCGCCCTCTGGTTCTGCCCCCACCTTTCCTGGCACCGCAGATGCATCAGATGCCAAAGCCAGGGAGCAGAGGAGGGGCGGCCCTCTGGCCACATCGTCCTCGAAGGAGGCCCCCGAGGCCAAGGATCCCAGGTAGTGCACCTGGGAGACTCGCGCTCACCCTCCTGCCCCCGCCCCTCGCCCCGACCCCCACCCCGTCCCTCCTGCTCAGCACAGGAAAGGGTGGGACTCTCTGCCAGGGGGCTGCTGAGGCCATGAAGTATCAGCCCTTTGCTTCCTTGGAAGGGACCTTCCCGGAGCCATGCCTGGCCTGGGGGGCCTCTTGCTGCTTGCTTTTCTTCCAGAGATCCTCCAGACCCTGTGTCTTCCCAGCCCCAACCGTCTGCAGGGCGAGGCTGCGTCCACCTCCGCAGCTGTCCCCCAGCTCCACAGCCGTGTCCTGAGGTCTGGTCCTCACTGGCCGACTCTGGCTGAGCAGCCCCCTTAGCTGGGGCCACACTGCTGCTGAACCCTTTTCCCCCTGGGGTGCCCCTGGCTGCAGCAGGGTGCGAGTTCTGGGGGCCCTGAGGCCTCGCTGCTGCGGCCCCAGGGAGGGCAGTCGTGGAGACTGGGGGTCCTCATGGGGACAGGCTGTGGCCCATAGGCTGCTTTGCCTTTGACCCCACGGGGCGGAAGTGACGGGAGGCCAGCCACGGCTGATCTCTAGGCTCAGCGTAGCTGTGCGGGGCTGTGGGCTCATCAGCCTGTCGGCACCTGTTCCCTCCAGGAGGCCCCTGCCCCCCGACTTGTGTGGGGCTCAGGAGATGCAGGGGTGCGAGGGGAGGGCTGCGTAGGTGCAGCTTCGTCGTGCGCAGGCAGCTTGTGGGGAGTGTCCAGCCCGTCCAGGGCATCCGTGCCGGATGGGGCCACCTGTGGTCTTGGGCGACCCCCGCCACCATCGCCTCTCCCCGGAAGCGGGCCCTGAGTGGTGTGGCCCTGCGTTCTGGCCTCCTGGAGGGCAGGGACCCTTACAGGGGGTGCTGGAAGGAGCCCCCGCCCGGTGGGCTTTCCTTCCTGCCTCTGGCCAGCTGGGCGGACCCCTGGGGCATGCTGGGCTGGACCGCAGGGGGCGGGACTACGGGCTGCTGTCAAGGTGAGAAGGGACAGGATCTGGGGGGTTGTGGCTGTCCCCTTGGCTTTTCTGGGACCTGTGTGTCCCGGTGGTGCACATGGCCCAGGGGGGCCTGTCTTTCTCCAGCCGCAAGAGGCCCGAGCTGCCCAGGGTGCCGTCGGCGCCGAGGATCACCACGTTCCCGCCGGCGCCCGTCACGCGCGACGCCGTGCGCAACAAGTGTCGGGAGATGCTGAGCGCCGCCCTGCAGACAGACCGTGAGTCCTGCGGCGGCCACGCCCGCGGAGGGCGCAGTCTGGAGGGGCCTCAGGGCCTGCCTTCTCCCCTAGCCCGTTGCAGCTGAGCCCAGGTGGGGGACCGGGGTCTTTGGGGCCAGCAGAGCGCCTGGATCCTGGGCCTCGGGCTGGGCGGCTGGCGGTCGGGGAGGGGCCGGCGGGGTGGCTAGCGCGGGCTGCCTCTTGCAGGGGACCACATGGCCGTTGGTGCGGACTGCGAGGGCCTGTCGGCCCAGATTGAGGAATATATCCTTTATGCAGGGCTCTGGGCCCCAGGGCTTTCTGGCGGAGTCCGGACGACAGCCAGGCCCGGCTCCCCCTGGTGGCCATGCCCGGCGGTTGGTCAGCTGACCGGGAGGGCCCTCCCTGGACCTGCTGAGGGACTGAGTCGGCTTGCCCGTGGGGCCTGGGGCGGCAGCCAGGCCTCAGCCAGGGGCGGGTCCAGCGGGGGCCCCGCTCAGCAGCCTCTCCCGTCGCAGCCAGGCGCGGGTGGGCAGACCGCGTCACTGGGCTCCCCTTGCCCTCGCTGGCCTCCGTCGGCTGGCCCCGGGGGGTGGGTGGGAGGCAGCAGCACTGGCCTCCGGATAGGTCCTTAAACACCTGCACGCATCTTCCGGGACGTGGGGAGCACGGACATGAAGTACAAGAACCGCGTGCGGAGCCGCATCTCCAACCTCAAGGACGCCAAGAACCCCGGGCTGCGGCGGAACGTCCTGTGCGGCGCCATCACACCCCAGCAGATCGCGGTCATGACGTCGGAGGTGAGTCCTGCTGGAGGGGTGTGGGGGCCCCTCCCCCGTGCACAGCGGTAAGCACGTGGCCCCCTGCCCAGGAGATGGCCAGTGATGAGCTGAAGGAGATCCGGAAGGCGATGACCAAGGAGGCCATCCGAGAGCACCAGATGGCCCGCACGGGGGGCACGCAGACGGACCTGTTCACCTGCGGAAAGTGCAGGAGGAAGAACTGCACCTACACGCAGGTGCGCCCGGCCCCGGGCCTCGTGCTCCCGGGGCTGGACGCCTGCACCGTGAAGGGGACCGGGCTCCAGGGTCATCTTGGGCGGCCCCCCTGGTCCCCAGGAAGCAGCCTTTCGGGGGGGCCTGCTCTGGGCACCAGCACGGAGGGGCCCCGAGGGGTGTTGCCGCCGGCTGGTGGGCGCGTGTGCTGGGCTGCCTGGCGGCGGCCGCAGGACGATGCTCGGACCCACGGAGGTGGACACTGACGTGGGCCTCAAGATCCGACAGGGGTCCCTGGTAAGGTCCCTGCTGAGGGAGAAGGGTTGGAGTCACTGGAGCAGCCTCCGCGGGTCAGCCAGGGGGCCGAGGGTCCACGAGGCCAGCACTGCCCCAGCACACGGGCGGCTTCCCCGCGTTGTGACTCCGGGGAAGAGCTGGATCTCGGGGCCTCCTGCTCCGAGTGACTGAGTCCCCGGGGTCGGGGGCGGCCCCTCTCACCGTAGCCCTCCCCACAGGTGCAGACCCGCAGCTCTGATGAGCCCATGACCACCTTCGTCGTCTGCAACGAGTGTGGAAACCGCTGGAAGGTAGGTGGGCGGGCCTTCTCCAGAGGCGGGTGTCTCCCTCCTCCCAGGTGGGACCCACGTGACGTGGAATGGGGGACAGCCGTGCTTAGCCAGCCTCCCGGGGCTTGAGAGCAGGGGTGGAGACCCCAGCCCTGCCGCTCGGCCTGCGGGGGCCTGGGGGTCCCCGGGGCTGACGCCGCTCCTCCGTCTGCTGCAGTTCTGCTGAGCCCTCCTCGAGATGCGCGGGAAGCCCTGGGATGTGGCCAGCACACTGCCGCGGCCTCCCCGTGTCCTCCGTCGACAGACGCCGCTTCCCGAGACCCCCCCTGTGCCCAGCTGACCTTCCCCCGAGGGCTGTGCGCCCTGCTCCCCGACCTTGCCTGCAGTACACCTTTCTTCCTCTTTCCCCCAAATTATTAAATGTTTCTTTTTGCCATTGTTGATGTTTCTGGCGCTTGCTTCTGGTGGACCCTGCACCGTCTTGGGCTGTGACCTGGGTGTCTTGCTCCCATGGGTGGCTCTACCCTCCCCCGCCCCATGGGGGGGGAGGACGGCGACCCTCCTTGGGATCAGGTGACACTTGGGTTTGGTCCCGCTGGAAGGGAGATGGAGGGGAGGGAAGAGCCCGCGGGCCCTCAGAACGCTGGGGCAGACTCTGCCCGTGTGTGCCCGTGGGGGGCGGGCAGCTGCTAGGCGAGCACAGACGCGGGACCGGGCGGGAGGGGGCCTCAGGCTCACAGAGGACCCCGGTCTCCCAAGCCTCCCCGGGCACTACAGCTCCGGGCCCGGGGCTCACGGGCAGGAGGCTGCGTCTCCCAGCCGTTCAGGACTTGTCCTCACCCCGGCCCTCTGCTCCAGGTGATGGAGCGGACAGGGTGGGCCCTGGACCCGCTGCAGCTCTGGGTCGCCGTGCCTCCCGGAAATTCAGGTGATGGGGCGGCAAGTGCACGGGCCTCCTGGAGGCCACCCCCGCCCCCGCCCCCTCAGCGGCCCAGCGCTGAGCGCGGCCGGTCACTGGCGCCAGGTCCCCTCCGCCCCCCGCACTGGGTCTGGGCCGATCTTTCATTCTTGAATCTCCCCCCAATGTGGAAAGGAAAGAGAGACGTTTGCTTTAAAAATATCTTCAATAATAAGATCCTATTTTGGATGAAGAAGGAATGGAGATAAATATGAAAATGTCTTTTTCTTTTTTTGATAAAATACAGTAAAGACATGTTTTCAGGTTTAAACTGAATGAAAATATAAAAAAGAAACTGGCTCCTATGGCCTTGAGCCTAGTTCTGAGGTTCCGGGTCTGACTCCGGCGCGGACAGCTCGAGTCGAGGATCTCCTCTTGTCACAACTAGACGACACAGAGGCTCTGCTTCCCGTCAGAGGCATTCCGCAAGCTCCCCGGCTGCTGCGGGGTCCGAGAGCTCTCCTGGGAGGGCCCCTCTCCCCCGGCAGGAGCCCCGGGCCTGCCAGTGGGGAGCCGGTTGGGGAGGGGCCGCCCGGTCCCAGAGGCCCTCACGCCTGCCTCTTGGTACCAGGTCCCTCGGGTGGAGAGGGGGCTCGAGTCTGGGACTGCCCCAGGGGTGCTGGGCCCCCGCGGGTGTGCCGGAGACCTGCTGACACACGCTTGTGCGGGTCACCGAGTCCTTGCCCGCCGGAGGGGTCCCGTGTCTGTGCCGCCGCGGCGGGCAGCCTAGGCCTCGCTGGAGGACTGGGAGCCCCCCCGGAGCAGCAGGGCGCGGTAGGTGGGAGAGCTGAGGAAGCGGGGGTAGGAGTCCCGGTGCATGAGCGTGTAGATCTGCAGCTGTGCGTCGTCGAACGTGTGTGCCGAGGGCTCCTGCATCTTCTTGTTGATGCCTTCCCGCACTCGGGAGTCCAGGCTCACCTGCGGGGACGGACTCCAGGGTCAGGGGCCCGGGAGCTGCCCGCGCCCGCCGCCCGCCCCGTCCCCGCCCCAGGTCCCCACGGCCGTGCACCTCCTTGGGGGACAGGATGGACACGTAGTCCTCATAGATGAGCCTGGCCTTCTCGTCCACCACGTGCTGGTTGGCCTCGGCCTTGAGCTCCTCACAGGCCAGCCAGAAGAGCATGTTCTCCTCGCTGTACTCCGTGCGCAGGAACTCCCGGAACACGCTCCGGCCCGCTGGGCTGTGCATCAGCTTGTCGAACGACTGCGCCCAGCTCCGCACCTCCTCCGGGCTCGGCGTGGCGCTGTGGGCATCCCCCCAAGGCCGGTCAGGCCTGCACCCCCGCCACCCAGACGCTCGCGCGCGCACGCGGTTGGCCACACCTACCATGCGTCGCAACCCGGGAGCGGCTGCAGTTTGTTCTCCCGGGAGACCCGCCACGCTCGCCGCCGCTCTTCAGCCCTACCCGCAGAGAGAGAGGTGGCACTGGCCTCCGCGGTACCCCCGGCCCGGGCGCGCGCCCAAACACGCACAAGCCCGTGGCACAAAAACACATGCGCGCGCACCCACTCCCACGGCACAGACACGCACACGAACCGGCGCACGGCACGGGGGCTCTCAGCTTGTGTGTGAAGCCACCGCCCAAGGGCCGCTCTGGAGTCAGCTCCTGTCCCACCCTCCAGGGAAGGGAGCCTTCAAGTGCCACCGTGTTCGCTCAGATGTGTGTGTATGTGTGTCCACAGTACCCATGTGCACAGCAGGGAAACTCCCTGAAACTAAGTTGTGTCTATTTATTTATTTATGTAATTTTAAAAAAAGATTTTATTAATTTATTTGAGAGAGAGAGAGCACAAGGGGGGGGGGAGGAGCAGAAGGAGAGGGAGAAGCAGGCTCCCTGCTGAGCAGGAAGCCCATTGTGGGGCCTTGAACCTAGGACCTCCAGGATCGTGCCGAGCCAAAGGGCAGACGCTTCACCAACTGAACCCCCCAGGCGCCCCAAAACTATATTGTGCTTAAAGTGTCCCTAAAGTAACAGCATCTTTCTTTCATCAAGACCCAAGTTTTTGCGTGTGTTGTTTCCAAGACACGGCCAGCCAGAGCACGCCCCCCGGCCCCCGAACGTCCGACACACATCTCCAACCCAAGCAGCCAGCCACACTCCTCCTCTCTTACCCTGCCTGCTAGACCCCACACTGTCTCTCGGACCCACAGGCAAAGTCTTAGTGAGCCCTAATTCTTCGTGGCCACCCCTCTCCTGTCTCAGGCCTGAATTGCTCACTGGTCAGCAGAACCCCTTTGAGGGGCGCCTGGGGGGCTCAGTCGGTGAAGCGTCTACCTTTGGCTCAGGTCATGACCCCAGGGTCCTGGGCCTGAGCCCCGCGTCGGGCTCCCTGCTCAGCGGGGAGTCTGCCTCCCCCCACTTGTGTGCACACTCTCTCCCTCAAATAAATAAAGAAAACCTTAAAAAAAAATCCCCCTTTGAGTCCCCATGGCGCTGTCCACTCAACAGCCAAGGGCGGGAAGCCTGAATAGGGCCAGGTCTCTGTCACATAAAACTCCCAACAGCTTCTCCGCAGGCCAATGGAACCCCGTTACCACCAGGGGGGCCATCCCCACCCTCCGGCAGGCTGCTCTGGAAGCTCGTCCCCCCTGTCCCCAGGCCAGGTCCCTGCTCAGTGTCCCTCCACCTAACAGTGTGGAGGACGTGCTTCTGTCCCGTCCCTCCGTGGGGCCCCAGGGCCAGCGGAGGCGGCGTCCCAGCGGCGCCCGCACGTGCCCAGTAAGAGGACAGACGCGGCACACCTGGTGGGCGGCCAGGCGCCTGCCTGCAAGCCGCGGGTGCAGAGGGGCCGCGGGGCCCAGCGGCCCCTGGATGAGAGGGGGCACAGGCCTCTGCCTTCAGGTCATGCCTCGGAGGCCGCCGAGGGTCTGGGGGCAGGACCCGGGCCCCCGCGTCTGCACAGCCCCCGCCCCGGCCGCCCCCCCCAAGCCCCCACGTACCAGGAACAGCCGCAGCAGCAGCACCAGCACAAGCAGCAGGGGTTGCGGCTGGGGGCAGCCGGGGGGGCCGCGTCATGACTGGACATCGAGGGGGGCTGGTCTGCCTCCTTCGGCCCTACGTGCTGGGGACATGGGGGCTTCCTCAGCTCCAGGCCCACACACCTCTTCCCCGACTCCCCGGGCTGGTCACCGACCGCCCGGCCTCCCAGGCGGTCAAGGGTCTCCCCACTCTTGCCCCCCCGCCCCCGTTCCCACAAGGGGGGGCAGAGGCAGGGGTGGGGGCGGTGCACCTGCTTCTCAGTCTCATGCGGGGTGGGCATGGGTGGGAGGAGGTCGCCCGGGCTCCGCGGTGCTGGCTCCGGGACCCTCAGCACAGCCTGGGAGTCTGAGAAGAGAGGTGGAGGTTCTCACTGAGAACCTGGGACTGTTGCCTCTGCTCGTCCCCTGGAAGGGGTCCTGAGAGTCTCTCTCCTTCCGAGAGCCCTGGGGGCCTGCTCCCCTGCCCCCCACCCTGTTCAGGCTCCTACCTCCGCCCCAGCCTTCGCCAGCGCCGTGAGCAGGGGCAGGGGCAGTGAGGAGGGGCCCCAGACGAGATCTCTACGGGAGGTTCCAGGACACCCCATTTGCTTGGTCCCTGGGAAGCCGGAAGTCTGGGTTCCTCTTTCTTGGTTTCCGGCTCCTGGCCCCTCCCAAGGGGGCTGGGGGCCCCGAGAGTCTGGGGCTATCAGGTTAATGCGTAAGGGTGGTGGCCGGACGTTTAGACCCCCCAGCTCCCTCCATTCTGGGTTTTCTGCAGTAGGTTTGGGGGGGGAGGGTTGCTCCCCACCAGGAGTCCAGACCTACGGGCCAGAGGGTTCCTACCTGTCAGGCCCGCAGCATGGAGAGGAGTGGGCCAGGACTTTCTGAGGGTGTGAGAAATGCAGCAGGGGGCGGGGGGAGGAGGGCCATGAGCCTCCCAGGGACCCATGACTCCTGGGTCCTAGACCCTGCCTCCGGCACCCCAGCCCCCAGCTGGTACCTTACCACGCCCAGGGTCTCTCAGCCTCCCTTCCCCCCACCCCCACCAGGCTGTGGAAACCAATGCGACCTGGGGTGCCAGTGGCGGAGGGGCGTTGGGGGAAGCAATGGGTTGGGTGCCCTGCTCCGGGGGTCAGAGATGCGGGGTCGCTGGAGGGGGTGAGGGTCAGCATTCTTTTCGGGATCTGTACCCATGTTTCAGGGTGGAGGGACGCAGGGGGCCCGGGGCCCTGGGCCCTGGAGCCCCAAGACAGGGTGAGGTGTCTGAGCCTCCCACCTCCACCCCCCATCCCAGAGTCCCTGCCATGGCTGGGGCGGGGGTGGGGGGTGGAGAATCCGTGCCCTGGGGGCAGTTTTGAATGCTTTCCCACCACGGCCCCTGCCTGCACCCACCTTGGCCTAGGTGAGGACCCACAGGGCCTGGGTTGCGCCCCTGCTCGGCTCACAAGGACCGTCCTGAGCCATCCAGTCCTGCCCCTCACCCGCATCCTGGCGCCTGGAGGCTCATGACTTGCTTTCACTTTATTTTCTCATGTCATTCCCATCCTCCCTGCTGCTCCCATCCCTCAGCTTGTGGACTTTGAATCCCCATTTAGGCCATGTTGGCCTCTTGGGGTCTCCCAGGGTAGGAGGGAGGGGGGCTCTGGGCGGGCACCACTGCAGAAGCAGGGTGAGCAGGCCCTGGAGCAGGGGTGCCGGGACCGCGTGCGCACCGGAGCACCACTGCCTCCAGGGCCTGGGGACGCAAGGGGTGAGGTGCACGGTCCTTTGGGGCTGAGGCCCCTGACGGCTGCCTGGCTTCCCCTGAGATCCTGGGGGAGGCGACCCTCAAACTGGGTCCCCGAGGCTCCGGGCACGCAGATGGGGAAGCAGCAGCTCGCAGCTTGCCTTTCCCTCAGGGGTCAAGCTTCTAGGGAAAGGAAGGGGTGTGGCAACCTCTGAGGTCTGGTAGCCAGGCAGAAAACTGCTCTTCCTCCTCTGCACCCCCACCCACTGGGAGTGGGGGCAGGGCCCGGCCCCTCTCCCCTCCCTAGCACCCAAAGACTCAGCTCTGAATCAGAGGAGGGGCCCTGTCTTCGGATGCAGATCCACCGGGGCCCCAGGGCTGGAGGCTGCATTTGGGGTCCGTGTCTTCTGTCCCAGTCGCAGGACTGGGCCTGCCCCGACACCCCCCTCCCAGGCTGGCTGGGGTCACCTGTGCACCCGCTCGCTCCGGGGCGCTCTGGGGTCTGAACTGGGGTTCCGGCCCCGCATCCTTGCATTTGGGAGGGGACTTGTTCCCCTTTCCCAGCCCCTTAGGCTTTGGCCCCCAAGTCTGGGATGGGAGAAGATGGACAGGCAGCAAGCCTGGCCTCTGGGGACAGAGGTTCCCTTGGGAGCCGCTGCTACTCTGCTCCACAGAAGGAAAAAGAACGTCCCTGAGCCCGCCCAGTCCAAAAAAAGAAGAAGAAAATGTGACAATCCCAGAAAAAAATGCCATGACCTTTGGGCGGAGGGCTGGCAGAGGGGTTCCTTTCCCTGCTTCTGAAGGTCCTCAGTACCCTTGCTGTCTGCTCCCCCCATTTGATTGGTGGGGGGAGCCCCAGCCTGACTCCTCCAAGACAGGCCAGGTCTTTCTAACCCTGGTGACCCTTGCTCCGACCCCACCTCTATTTCTCTCTTCCTCCTGCTGCTGGCAAGGTCTGGCCTGGTAGAGCTGGTCTCCTTCTTCGGGGGCCCCTTCCTCCAGCCTCTGACGCCCCCACCCCTGTCTCAAGGAACTCGCCATGGCGCCCCACTCACCATCGACCCAAAGGCGAGGTGGGGGCGGGAGGGGCCAGGTTCCCTCTGGGCCCCACCCTGGCTGCCGAAGGGGCGTGCACTGCAGCAGCAGGGACTCGAGTCAGACGGCAGGAGGTACTCCTGCGGCGTCCTGGAGGGAGGCCGGCGCCGGGAGCCCCCCGATGAGCTGGGGCCGGGGGCGCAGCGCCTCCCCTGCGCCTTGCTGCCAGATCCAAGGGGGTGGGGGTGGGGGCGGACAGGGTGTCCCGCCTTGGCCCCTCCCCACCAAGCTCGGGGGGCGGGAGACGCGGAAACCTGGGTTCTTCCGGCCCCCCCTTTGAGCAATCACTTCCCCAGGCTCTGAGCTGAAGAAAAAGGGGAACCGGGTTGCAGCGCCCCCTCCCCCACGCGCGGGGGACTGGCTCCAGTCCCGCTGCGGCCCAGGGTCCACGTGGACCCCGCGGCTGGAGTCCTTGGGGTGCGGATCCGGGCGCCAGCTCCCGAGGCTCCCGCCCGGAACGGCCCCCGGGCCCCAGCCGGGAGGGGCAGAGCCGCCGTCCTCGGCGCCGCGCGCGCACTCACCGGCCGCGCTCCCGAGCCGCTCGCGCCGCCGCCGCTGGCCCGCGCGCCCCGAGGTCCGGCAGGATCGTCGGGGAGGGGGCGCAGGGTGCAGTGCGCAGGCGCCTCGGCTGCACTTCCCCAAAGCGCGGGGCCGGGACTTCCTCGCACGGGGAGGCGCCCGGCCCGCCCTACCGGGCGCGCCCCGCCCCGCGCCCGGATGGCCTCGTGCCCCTCCCGCCCCCTCCCCAGGGCCCAGCGGGTCTGGCGGGGCGCCCAGGTCCCCACCATCGCCTAGGGTAGCCCGTGGAGATGAGGGGCTAATAATGGGGCCGCTGGACCCAGGGCGGCCTGAGCTGGCACTGTAATAGACGCGGGGGGGGGGGTGTGGCGGTGTCCCCCCCCCCCCCCCCCGCTCTGTTCAGGGGGGGCCAGTCCAGCTTTGCCATTCTTGGGGGTATTCATGAGACTCTGGTCCAGTGTCTGGTCACAAGAGCCCTCAGGCCCCGGGGGTCCGTCCAGGCCCAGCCTTAAGCGTCTCTGCGACTGTGGCCTCTCGCCTATAAAGTGGGGTGAAGCGTGTGCTGGCTCCGAGCTCCAGGGGCTTCCCAAGGAAATGGGGTCGGATGCCGCGGTGCTGGTGCGTGCTGGGGGTATGGGTTCTTACATCTGGAGTCACCGAATGTTCCTGTCTGTGGGGCCTGGCTGAGTCTCCCAACGCCTCCAGTTGCCCCATGATGTCTTAAAGTTTAAAACCACACCCTCCCTTTTGCCACGATGCCCTGTCCCCCTGATACTTTACGATGCGTTACCGCTGTCGATGAGCTTTCTTATCCCAGCATGCTTTGGGCCAGTGTCAGCGTGGCGGCGACCCTGCTCTGGAAATGGTCTGCAGGGTGTCTGTGCGCCCGGCCTTGGACCACCAGCGTCTCCGCCCCGAGCAGACCCAAGGCCCGGTGGGCTCCCAATGCCTGAGGCCGGCTCACGAAGTGCCTTCCAGCTGCACAAGTCGATACGCACACGTTTCTCAGAACTCTTCAGGATGGAAAGGGAAGTGGTGATTTTACACGTGCTCTTCATTCATTCAGCAGTTACCTGGGTGCTCCCTGGGCCCGACTGTGGGCCCCAGCAGCGAGGAGACCGGGGCAGACGAGAGACACGCTGGCAGACTGGGCTAGGGGTCAGGAGGGCTGAGGAGGAACTCGGAGCAGAGGAGGGAGGTATCCCTCAGCAAAGGAGGGCGCTGGCAGAATGGCAGGGCAGGGGCCTGGGGAGAGGGAAGGCCAAGCTGGGGGAGAGTGTGGGACAAGGTCAGAGGGGTGAGGGGCCCCCGCAGACCGGGTACTGCCCGGCTGTCTGGCTGCTGAGCCCCCAGCCAGGCCAGGGCCGAGGCCGGAAGCCTGTGCAGCCAGGAGGCGGCTGCTCCTTGTTTAGCCTCGGTCACCAAACTGAGAGGTAGGCCCCACAGAGCCAGGCCACAACTGTGTCTTGTCGCACAGCCAGGCTGCTCCCAGAGCCTGCTGTGGTGTCTCCGCCCGCGGCCCCAGCAGACCCCGGGGCCGCTCAGCACACTCACGCCGGGCCCTACTGCCCTGCCCTCCCAGCCCTCCGTTCACCCGAGTCCTCTGGCCGCTGGGGCCTGCACTCCGTTCCCCACGCCCCAGCCGGCCTGGGGGTCCTGCGTCTCCCCTGGTGAGTCTGTCTCTGCACAGAGCTTACCCGTCTTCCGTGGGCGGAACCCAGATGGGCTGGGCAGGGGCTTGTTGCAGCGGCTGTGGGGTCCGACCCCAGGGCCCTCTGCCCAGGGGATGAGCATGGCCCCAGTATGCTGGGCCTGCAGGCCTCGCTCTCCCACAGCAGAAGCCTCCTCTGGGCCCCGGAGAAATGTCCTCAGCCACCTGCCCTGGCCTCCTCTGCAGACCTAGGGCCCCCCCTCCCTGGTGGGGGCCCCAGAGGGCCCCCATGTGTCAGCTCCGTGCCCAGCGCAGAGCTGCCCTCGGCCACCCTCTGGCTGGCCTTCTCCGCAGGGCTCTGTGTGGTCGCCCGAGGCGAGGGGCCCTCCCGGTGTGCACTCACCGCCCAGGCGAGACCCTCAAGATCTCGATTTTAAAGATAAAGAAATGGAGACTCAGAGAAGTGATGGAATGAGATCGCATTTACGGAACAGATGAAACGGTCCTAGGTGGTCAGTCCATCCCCAAGAGACAGAGGGCCGGGCTCCTGGGGAGTCAGGACTGGCTGCCACCCTGTTCAGGACAGACAGAATGCCTCCCTTTCCCTGGCCATTTGTCCGCAGCCCAGGCCCCCTTCTCCCCCTGTTCCTCCTGCCCCAGGTCTGCTCGACCACGGCCCGCCCCCCCCACGGCTGCCACGCACCCCCCTCCTCCTCGAGTGGCTGCAGACCCCAGCTCCACACGTGGTTCTGGGCTCGGACTGAGGCCCAGAAAGGGCGAAGGGTCAGGTGCAGGGGGAGAAGGGCTTCCTGAGGGCCACGCAGCAGCCTCCCTGGCCCCCGTGGGAGGGTGTCTGAACCCTTTTGCCCACCCCCCCCAACCGTCTAGGGACCAGGAGGGAAGAAAAGGGAGCCGTGGCCAAGTTCTAGGCTCACAGTGTGTGTCAGTGAGAAGAGGAAGTTCTCCACGGGAAGGTCCATCCACAAAGTTGGGAGACTCTTTAGAGCTCAGAGCCTTTGCGGGGGTGGGGTTTATCAGAACAGGGGGGTGGGGGTGGGCGGCGGCTGCCTTCCCGTATCTGCGGCTCGCCGGAGGGGGGCAGGGCAGAGCTGGGGAGCTCATTCAGGATGAAAAGGTAATTTTCTGTCTGGAGAAGGGCCTTCCTTTCCCTGTCCCCCCCCCAGTCTCAGTCCCCTGGAGGACCCCCAGGCACAGCTGGCTCCAAAGGCCACCTTTGGCTTGTGCAGCCCCTCGTCCTGCCCAGATTGTCACCCTCCTCTCTGACCCCTGAAGGAATGACCTACAATGTGGGGTCCCCCTTGGGCCCCACTTTTTCCCTGAGCGTGTGTCCTTCACTGCTGGCATTGGGACAGTCTCCCCGCCCAACTCTCACTCCTGTCCCCTCAGACTGGGTGTTGCCTGATGGGGGCAGCGTGGGATTTGAGGGATTACCAGAGTCCTCTGTTTATCTGACACCTGCCCGTCCTTCTACTTTGTTGGAGGGGCCCCCGCTCTATGTATCCAGATGTCTGTGACGTCGGATGCCGGGGAGGCCGCGTCCACACTCTCCCCTTTCCTCCCGGGGAGCCTGGAGAGAGGCAGCGGAACGACCAGGGGGCGCTTGGACAATGAGAACTTTATGTGGGAAGGTGGGGCGCCAGTCAACGTGGGAAGATGCTGCCATCAATTTTCTCCTCTAGGATGGTCTCCACGCGCCTCCTCTGAGGGTGAGACGGGCTGGGGCCAGGTTGCGGAGAGGGGGGCGGGGGCGGGGACCACCCCCCCCCCGCCCCTCCCCGGGCTTCTGCGCACCTCTTGACGGTCCAGGGGGTCCGGGATCCGAGTCGGCTTCAGCCGCGGCGGCAGGAACAGCTCCAGCCGGATGGCGGCGCGCGCGGACTTCTGCTGCAGGATGAGGAGCGAGATCTCCTCCTCCTGCGGGTCGCGGGGTGGGAGTCAGGGAGTGTTTCTGAGTCTACGCCTGGTTTTGCCTTGCTCCGCCCTCCCTGTCCTGCGGGGCGCCCCGGCTGGCCCCTCCCAACGTTTGATCCTCCCCGCCCTTTCCTCCGCGGACCGGCCTGGGTCTCCCCGCCCCACCTGCCCCCCAACGTTCCCGCCCGCGCGCCCCTTCCTTCCGGGCCCCGAGCCTCACCCGCATGCGGATGTAGCGCAGCCGCAGGGCCCGGATCCGTCCTCGGGCCTCGGCTGCCTTGAGGACGCCGAGGAGCAGGTCCTGGCGCACCGCGGGCAGCTCGAGCGACTGCGTCCAGGCGCGCAGGTCGGGCATGCGGTTCCCCAGCTCCACTGACTCGCGGGGGAAGATGGAGGCGGCCGCGCCCACGTCCTCCAGCAGGTCCCCGAAGAGCATGTGGCGGCGACGCTGCGGAGGGCGCATGGCCGCCAGCCCCTCCAGCGATAGGGTCCAACCCTGCTTAGGAGACTCGGCCGCGGGCGGCCCCTTGGCGCGCACCTCACCGGACCCCTTTCCCGCTCGCTCCCCCGGGCCCCTGCGCCCGGCCTCCTTCCCTGCCGGCGATGGCATCCTGGGCCCTGCGGAGGGAAGCCTGAGTTCCACTGGGCACCTGCCAGCCCCTCTAGCCTGGCCCCTCTCGATTCCCCGCAGCTGGCTTGAGGCTCCGCACCTCCAGCCTTTGCGCCTTTTTTTCCCTTTAAGATTTATTTCTTTGAGAGAGAGAGAGAGTGGGCGAGCCAGGGGGGCGAGAGGCCGAGGGAGAGGGAGCCTTAAGCGGATCTCCGCGCTGAGCTGGGAGCCCCACGCCCATCCACTCGCGACCTCAGCAGAAACCCAGAGTCGGTTGCTAGAGCCACGGCACCACCCAGGCGCCCCCAGACTCTGCACCCTTGGGCGAGCCTAGCACGCGTCCTATTGATCCTTGCAGTCAGCCAGAATTTCTGATTCACCTAGTTTAGAAAATTCCCTTCCTGCCCACGGGTTGTTTCTCTGTCCACTGAGAAAATGCTGAGACCCCCGAGTTGACCTCCGGCCCTACGCAGGAGTGGAGACCGTGTTAGACCGATCTGGGTGGGGCTTGGTGGACCCTTCCCCACAATTGTGGGACCCTTGATGTGTTCCAGGCCCCCATGTCTGTGGTTGCCAGTCTGTCAGCACCCCCCCCCCCACCCGGAGCCCCAGGGCTGCTCTAGTCTGGCCTTAGGGTTTGGGGCTGGGGACGGAGGGGGTGGGTGGAGGCGAGGTGTGTGCGAGTGCTCGAGCCGTCTCGTGTGGGCCTGTCTGTGTGTCTGCGGGAGGTCCCACACGTGTGCCAGGGGCTCTGAAAGCAGAATGGACAGCTGGCTTGCTGCCCACGGTGGGGCGGGTGGGGGTGGGGACGCGCCCTCCTAGCCTGTCCCTGCTGCGTCTGGATGCAGGAGGGGAGAGCAGAGCCCAGGGTGGTGGTAGACCAGTTGGGGCCCACAAGTGGGGAGAGGGAAATGACCCTGGGTCCTGGCTCAGCCCTGCAGGGCGCCTTCCCAGCCCACAGCACCTCAGGTCGCAGACCCAGGCCACATCCTGGGCGGCTGTGAGCGGGAGGCAGAGCCACAGTGTGGCGACTGATGGCGCCGGCTCCCTCCTCCACCCCATTCTTAGCTACCCCTCCACCCCTTCTGGACACCCCATACTTTCCGCTTTCTGGGGTCTGAGCCTCCAACTGAGCCCTGATTCCCTGGGGCTTGTTGACACGGTTGCCTGGCAACCAGGAATCCCGCCCCCTCCGCCCTCCGCAGGGGGAGGGGCACTCCCCAGGCGGGAGGGGGAGCGGAGTTGTCCCAGGGAAGAGGGGGCGTGAGCAGAGCCAGGGGTCAGGCGCTTGGAGGGAGGGCCCCTTCCTGACTGGAGGAGGTGACTGCCAGCTTTTCCAGCCCACGTGCCCTTTCTTTCCGCCCCGGGAGCCTCTAACGCACTCCTCCTCTCCTTCCACTCTCCGCTGGGGCTGTGGGTCCGGATTCCTAGCTGGGAGGTCTTGTGGGTTAGTTTTGGGGGCTGAGGGCGCAGCTTATGAGACCTTTCTGATAAGTTTTCCCTGATGCATGAGCCAAAAGGGCTCCTACAGCCCCTGTTGTTCACAGGAAAGGGAGACTGGGGCAGAGCTCAGGACCCCTCACCTCTTCCAGGGCAAGTTTGGGGTCTCCGGGGTCCTGCAAGGTCCCAGATTTTGCTGAATTCAAAATTTCTGGGTCCTGGGACCTAGATTTCTGTGATCTATTTGCATATATATATATTTTTAAAGATTTTATTTATTTATTTGACAGAGAGAAAGAGATCACAAGGAGGCAGAGAGGCAGGCAGGGGAGGGGGGGGAAGCAGGCTCCCCGCTGAGCAGAGAGCCCCATGCGGGGACCCTGAGATCATGACCTGAGCCGAAGGCAGAGGCTTTAACCCACTGAGCCACCCTGGCGCTCCTACTTGTGTATTTGTTAATGTCTTACTATTTTATAACCAATTCACTTATCAGTGTATTAATTCTATAACACACTCATGCAGTCACCAGTTTATCTTAGAATTCATGAATTCGTATGCTCAGGCTACAGTTCACATTAGGTCAAAGTTAGTGCATTAAATCCATAATCTGTTAATGCACGGATGACCTCCAGGGCACCCTCATAACTGTCCTCTTCATTCATGGATGTGTGCCCAGGGCAGTGGTGCCTTTTGGGGGCTTAGGACCTGCACCCCTGAGGTGGGAACTGTCCTGGCTTTGGGGGTGGGGGTCTCAGCGGAGCTTCTGGCCTTTATGCCCCTATATCCCAGAGCCGGCACCAGCTCCAAGCTCCCCAGAACCACTGTCCACCCTTCCGGCCACCCCAGCCCTGGCCCCAGCTGTTCCCTGGTGCTGCTTGTTCCTGCCCAGCAAGTGCCTCTGGGGCGTGGCCTGGGCCTTGGGGTTCAGCACCAGCCTTGGGGCTTGTTGAAGACAAGGGTCTCTGGGATCCAGAAGCAGTGAGGGCTTAGGGAGTCTGACCTAGCCGGCAGCTTCCTCCAGGCAGGCCTCCTGGAGACATAGAACCCAGGCAGGGGCTGCTTCTGGCTCAACTCTGTGCTCCCACACTGGTCTGGGGTCTTCTCTCAGCTTCCCAGGTCTGGCCCAGGAGGGCTCACAGAAGGGGAATTGCTTGCTGGCTCCTGGCAGTGGGGTGGGCTGTATGGGGCGAGCAAGGGCATGCTTTCCTACAAAAAGGGACTTGTAAATTTCCCTCTGTTTTTGTAGGATTGAAAAATTTTGGTGCCTTCCTCCCTAACCCTCTGTGGGGTTGGAGTCCACACGGCTCACATTCCTGCAAGCAGCTTCTTCCAGCTTCTGCGCACCCTTGCTGTTTCCTGGGGCCCGTGGGGGAGATGCCGCCCATGTGTGTGGGGCCCAGCACCTGCGAGAGACCACCAGGCAGGTGTCTTCATCTATCTGTGTCCCGGGTTCATGTGTTGATTGACTCCAAAGCCTGAAAATAAAACCTCAAAACAAAATTCAAAGCTTTGTTAAATAACTACAGGATTTAGGGACACCTGGGTGGCTCAGTTGGTTGAGCAACTGCCTTTGGCTCAGGTCATGATCCCAGAGTCCCGGGATCGAGTTCCGCATCGGACTCCCAGCTCCATGGGGAGTCTGCTTCTCCCTCTGACCTTCTCCCCTCTCATGCTCTCCCTCGCTCTCTCTCTCTCTCAGATAAATAAATAAAATCTTAAAAAAAATAACTACAGGATTTAACATTACATTGAAAATCCACACAGCTCAATTCTCCTCTGGCCTCATGTAACTACAATAAAGTTAAAATTACACAAACTAATTTATTATGATGAAACTCAGAATTGTTAAAATTCTTTCACTTTTTAAGAGCACGAATGGGCTGGGGGCTGACCTTCCCTGGATGGGCTACTCTGTGCTGGGGACCCCTGAGCGCAGCCCGGGGATGGGGAAGCAAAGCAAAGCGGAGGGGGCAGGGAGCAGAGGCATGTCTGCCGGACGTGGGGCCGGAGTTCCAGCCCCGACTCACTGGGCAAGAGTGAAGTGCACTCGCTCCACATCGTGGGTGGAAATCTTTCCGCGAGCCAGGTCTTGCCACAAATGCCATGACTCCCGAGTGCAGCCCAGGCGGCTGAAGCCACAGTTTGTGGACGCACGTTCTGTGCTCATTCATGTGAGCTGCCGGCCTTGGGCTGTCCCCGGTTTCCCTGTGACGTGGGAAACAAAGGCCCAAGAAAAATGAAATGTCCTTACTACTTATGACCCATCGACAAGTCCTTGACCTTCCTCTGGGAGCTCAGATGCCTTGATGTGGACACTTCACTAAAGGCAAAAGACTATCTTAGCTTAACCCCCCAGGATCCTGGAAGTCTACTTTTTTTTTCTGAGAGAAAGAAAAAGAGGGTGTGTGTGAGCAGGATGGGTGGGGGTGGCAGGAAGGGACAGAGGGATAGAGAGAGGGAGAGAGGAGGATCTCTCTCCACATTCAGGCTCCACACTCAGCATGGGGCTCGAGCTCATGAGATCATGACTTGAGCTGGAATCGAGAGTCGGTCGCTTAACCGACTGAGCCACCCAGGTGGCCCTGAGTCTACTTTACACATATAAAAATCCCTTTGGAGGGGCACCTGGGGGGCTCAGTCGTTAAGCGTCTGCATTCGGCTCAGGTCATGATCCCGGGGTCCTGGGATTGAGCCCTGCATCGGGCTCCCTGCTTGGCGGGAAACCTGCTTCTCCCTCTCCTACTCCCCCTGCTTGTGTTCCCTCTCTCGCTATGTCTTTCTCTGTCAAATAAATAAAATCTTTGAAAAAAAAAATCCCTTTGGAAACATCTCTAAGATGTATGTTGGCAGTCACCCCCTCCCCCCAAGCGTATGACCCACCAGTATACATCGGGAAGGTCCCACAACTGAGGGTTTACTAGACAGTAATAAATGACCTTTTCCTGATGATAGCTGGCCCCCTCAGGTCCTGGAAACTTTGCTTCCAAAACACCTCGGAGGCTGTGCTGTCCCTAACCCCCTCCCAAAGTAAAAGTGTAAAGTCGGCCTGTCCTCATGGGCCCCGTGCAGCAATTTGTGGCCACGGGTCTCATCCCTGTGTTCTAATAAAAACGCTTTTTTCCGCTGAAGACATCTCAAGAATTCTTTCTTGGCCGTCGGCTCCAAACCCTAACATTTCCGCATCACCTGCGTGTTTTGTTTTGCCCGCATGGGACACAAGTGCTCTTTCACGGAACACATCCCCTGCTGTCCCGTGTGAGACACCTGTGTTCGGTGTCTTACCCTGGCTGCTCAGGGGTCCGGAGAGGCCTGGGTTGTGTCCTCTGTGCGGCTGGCTTCCTCTGTGGGAGCCCTTTAGGGTTTGGGGAGTACAGTCAGCCTCCTAGCCTGGCCACCCACAAGCCGAGCCTGCCCTTTGGCTGAGACTGTCCCTGTAAGGGCCAGGGACCTGCCTCTGGCTGTTCTCTGTGCCGGGCCCACTGGGCACGCTTGCATGGGACGTCTTTCCAGACTGGCCTTGTGGCCTCCCCTTTCCCCAGTCTGTGCCTGAGCGGGGAGGCCACCGAAGGCCACCATGGAACGCGGCTCTTGTAGGCTCCTGGCCGGCGAGGAGAGGCTGCAGGGGGCCAAGCCTCCTTGGGGTCCCGGCCCTGCTGGGCTCCTGGGGCCAGCAGGATCCAGCTTCTAGCTTCATCTGGAGGGTGTGGGGCACGTGCCTGTCTCCTGGGGGTCCGAAGGCCTCCATCTGTGTCTGCCCACTCTTGCCCATCTCCTCGTGTGCCCCTAGTGCATGTCGGCCTGGCCCACGTGTTTGTGCCTGCGAGTGTGTGTGCATTTCTGAACCCATGTTTGTGTTCAGTCATGTGTCTATTTGGGTGTCTTTGTGTGTGTTTGCAGGCATGTGAGTCCCTGTGTGTCCCTGCATGTCCCGAGGGACTGTCTCTGTGATCGTGCCCTGTGTCTCCATACTGTCCCCGAATCCGCTGCGGTGAAGTTGCAGAGGAAAGTCCTGGGGGACAGCTTGGGATGCTGGGTCCTGGGGCATCTTCCTGCGCCATCCTCTCCTGATTTGCCAGGTATCCTAGCAACGCTGCTGCCAGTCGCCTAGCAACCAGGTCCCCATCCTTGGAGACCAGGGTCTGGGCTATGTGAGTAGAGCCTGTGCAGGAAGAAGGACCCCATGACTTGGAGGCTGGTGACTCAGCTCAGGGGTGACCCACACGGCATGTGACCCCAGAGCAGGGAAGGAGGCAGTGCCGTGGGAGCTGTCCAGCTTCATGGGTGCTGGGGGCCCAGGCTGTGAGGGAATGAGCCTCAGATGGCGCTCGGGGACCCAGCTGGGGCAGAGACGCCCTTGGTGTGTCTTGAAGCCGCAGATAGATCCGGGTTTGAGCCCTGTCTCTGCCACTTTGACGGGGGCCTTCCAACGCTGAGGCTTAACGCTCCCGTCTGCACAAAGCTGATGCCGATGGCAGGGACCTCATGTGTGGGGCCGGACCTGTGGAGCGCGTGCTGTAGGCACGCAGTGTGCACGGCGGCGCCGAGGCACCTGCCCGTCCGCTCGGCTCTGATCCACTTAGGGCTGGCCAGGCCGGGCCCTGCTGCGTACCGCCCTCCTCTTGGCCTGCCCTGGCTCAGCTCCCCCTGGGAACCTCAGCTGAGGGGGCCCTTCTGGGCCCAAAATGCCAACCGGGGCTGGTCTGGGTCCACCCGAGGCGGTGTCTTGGTGTGTTAGACGAGGCCCCGCCTCCGTGTCCCGGTCTGGGCGTCTTGTGGGCCCCCCGAGTCTCTGTCCCAGGTCTGTGTGTGTCCTTGTGTGTATGTCTGTCTGTCCCTCGACTCCCGTGTGGATGTGCGTTCCCGTGTCTGTGTGTGGGAGCCGCTCTCTGTAGTTCATCCCGCAGCGTGCGCCCGCCCGGACGACCTCGAGCGCGGTCCTGGCGGCCCCTCCCCCGCCGGCGGGGCCCCGCCTCCTCGCGGGCCGCAGGCTCCGCCCCATCCCCCCGCTCCGCGCCGGGCTGCGGCGTCTGGTCTGGCGTCTGCCGGGAAGGAGCTGGGAGCAGACCCGGGCGGGCGGACCCGCGGCTGAGCCGGCAGTGGGATCCCAGCCCCGCTCCGCCGGGGCCAAGGGTTAGAGTCGCCACGGTCTCGGCTCCCACGGAGGTTGCTAAGGTAAGGCCTAAGCTGCCCGGGTCTGGGGTCGGGGGTCAGGGGTCGGGGGTCTGGGGTCTGGGGTCTGGGGTGCGGACCGACAGCAGCCCTCGGGCAGGACTGGGGAGGGGCAGGAGGGAGTCGTGTCCTGCGTCCCAGGGGTTTCTGGGTGTGTCTCCGTCCCTTTTGTGCCTGTGTGCGCCCGAGGTCAGGTTTGGATGTGTCTGTGGGTGGTGGGCGCACCTGGACGGCCGTGTGTCCCTCAGCCCTGTGGGTGGACACGTGTGTCGGTGTGTGACCGCATGACTACAGGCGCTCGCCCCATACGGGAGACTGCCGCCCTGCAAGACGGCGTCCTTGTCTGCATGCAGGCCTCTAGATGCATCCCAGTCTGTGCACACAGGTCGGCTTGTCTCCATGGTTTCTGTGTGTGCGCCTCTGCGTCCCTGGGGGGCGCTGGGGGGCCGCACACTGGGTGCGGGTCGGGTGCTGCGGTCACGTGTCCCTGGTCTCTCCTAGGTACCAGGTGGCTTTGCACACAGGGAGGCAGCATGGAGCCCCTCTTCCCTGCTCCGTTCTGGGAGGTCCTCTACAGCGGCCACCTGCAGGGCAACCTGTCCCTCCTGAACCCCAACCACAGCCTCCTGCCCCCCCACCTTCTGCTCAACGCCAGCCACGGCGCCTTTCTGCCCCTTGGGCTCAAGGTCACCATCGTGGGGCTTTACTTGGCCGTCTGCGTTGGGGGACTGCTGGGGAACTGCCTCGTCATGTATGTGATCCTCAGGTAGGCTGGGGGCCCGCCCACCCCGCTGCAGAGGGGAAGCAGGCAGGGGCTGTGTCGGGTGGGCCGGGTAGAGATTCTGCACCTTTCTCGTTCAGTTTCCGGTCATCCCGTCAGGCGGTGTCAGGGGCAGGGTTGGCCTGAGGCCCTGGATGCTCACGTCTTCACAGCTGGGGCACCGGATGAGGGGAAGAAGGAGAGGAAGGGATCAGCCCTGCTCACCCCGGTCCTGGCAGGGGGTGCAGCCATGTCCCAGACCGAATGTCACCCGGACTCCTGACAGATCACACCCCCGAGCCCCCGTGGGAGGATCTCCTGGATCTCACCGGGACCCCGAGGGGCAGCTCAGGGCACCTGCGGCAGGTGCCCGAAACCCCTTCCCTTCGGCTCCAGGCTGGGCGGACTCTGGCATGTGCTGGTGCTCAGACGGGGGAAGCCCGTGGGGTCAGGAGGGCTGGCCAGGCTCCGGGAGAGGGGACATCACAGGAACAGCGTGGGCACAGTGTGAGGACGTGCGTGCGTGTGTGTGTGTGTGTGTCCATGTGTCCGCACACACACGTGCACACACAAATGTGTGAAATGGGTGGGCGCACCACAGTGCACACACATACACGTGTGCCTGCACACATGTATGCGTGAGAGCATGCACACATGAGTTAGTGTGTGATATGGTGCGCCTGCGTGCATACATGTACCATAAAGCTGGGCACACATGTGTAAGCACACACATGCAAGTGTGCACATGAACACACGAGTGTGAATGCACATGTGTGAGTGCCCACGCATGCAAACACATGTGTGAGAGTGTGCGCATGGACACGTGCGAGGTATGTGTGTTGGTGCACGTGCTTATGCAGGGGGCGGGGTGAAGCAGCTGTCTGTCCCCGGTGCCGAACCCCAGGGGAGCAGACTCAGGGCCCTCTGCGGCTGGGAGGTGTGCCGCGGGGGACGAGTGTCCCAGCCTGCGGTGCTCTGGTACACCTTGCTGTCGTCACTGCTTCTCTGGGTCTCTCCTCCACCCTGGGACGTCCAAACCCGGAGCCCCGTCCTAGTCAGAGAAGACAGGGGAGGTCCCCAGACACACTGATGGACGGGGGCCGGTCCACGCGTCAGGACGGTGTAGTCTGACCCTGCGCACTGGGGTCGGCTGCCCCAGGGGTCAGGGACACCGCTTCCAAGCTCTACTCTTCTTAAGAGACTTTATTTCATTTATTTATTTTTAAAGATTTTATTTATTTTTTTTGACAGAGAGAGGCAGCGAGAGAGAGAGAGAGAGAGAGCATAAGCAGGGGGAGTGGGGGAGCGGGGGAGGGAGAAGCAGGCTCCCCGCTGAGCACGGAGCCGGACCGGGGCTCGATCCCAGGACCCTGGGATCATGACTGGAGCTGACACCAGGAGTCGGACGCTTAACTGACTGAGCCCCCCAGGCGTCCCAGGTTGTCTGTTTTCTTCTTGTTGAGTTTTCAGGGTTCTTTGCATGTTCTTGGCAGCTGTCCCGTATCACAGGGTCTCTGGCAAATCCCCGTCCCTGTCTGCGGCTCGTCTTCTAGTTCTCTTGGTCCTCTCTGCTTCTCTTTACCAGCTCTTTTCAAGACCACTTAGATCCTCTGAGCCGAAGTGTCCTCCTGTATGGAGTGGGAATCAATATAGCATTTCTGAAATCTTAAATGGCATAAAAATCCATGTGACGAGCTTGGCACAGGTGCCTGCCATTGTGGTCACTGTGCTGTTATTCGGTCATAATTAAGGCCTGTTTGTACTTATTCCTAATCCCTCTCTAGGACGCAGAACTGAGCCTGGATCCCTTTATGGCAGCTTCACTGACACGGAGCCGTGTCATCTCTGGTGCTGCCGCCAACACTGTCACCCCCGCCATGACTCGTCCCGCCTCTACCACCACCATCCCAACCGCAACCATCACTGCGGTCTCCACCTCTGCCCCGCAGCTACCACCCCCCAACACAGCTACCCCCCACCACGCTACCACCCCCCCACCACACTACCACCCCCCACCCCCACCGCAGCTACCACCCCCCACCACGCTACCACCCCCCCACCACACTACCACCCCCCACCCCCACCG
>CM052811.1:121041820-121066534 GCA_028533885.1 Nasua narica
CCCCCCACTCCCCCCCACCGCAGCTACCACCCCCCCACTCCCCCCACCGCACTCCCATTTCCACGACCACCATCACCACTATCATACTATTAATTCTATCAACAAATATTTATCAAGCAGCCATAATGTCCCCAGACCTGTTCCTCGGGTCCAACCAGACCACGTGAGCTCCCATCCCATTTCTGTCCCCAGACCACGACATGGGTTCCTACAGACTTTGGAGCCCTTAGTAACCTCTGGTGTCTATAAGGCCAGCATGTAGTCTGCGAAGGGTCTTCAGGAAGACTTGAAACGGAGGGAGGACGGGTTCTTTTTCGTTTGAGTTCTCCCCCTTCGTTCCCACGGGGAGTCAGATGTGTGCTCTGCACGCCCGACTTCTCCAGAGCAGATCAGTCTTCGGTCTGCAACCCTTTGCCCCCTGGCCCCATGGCCTTGTGCTGGGCCTAGGAACCTGCATTTTAACGAGGGCCTCCGAGTGGGTGCTTCTCGTGGTGGTGATAAGAAGGGCCCTGGGCCTTTGCTGCCGGGTCCCGCCAGGGGCACTGGACAAAGCCCTCCTTCCCCTGTGCCCCCTGCAGACACACCAAGATGAAGACGGCCACCAACATTTACATCTTTAACCTGGCCCTGGCTGATGCTTTGGTGCTTCTGACACTGCCCTTCCAGGGCACAGATGTCCTCTTGGGCTTCTGGCCATTTGGAAACGCCCTGTGCAAGACGGTCATTGCCATCGACTATTACAACATGTTCACCAGCACCTTCACCCTGACCGCCATGAGCGTGGACCGCTACGTAGCCATCTGTCACCCGATCCGAGCTCTCGATGTCCGGACGTCCAGCAAGGCCCAGGCCGTCAACGTGGCCATCTGGGCTCTGGCGTCCGTCGTCGGTGTTCCCGTTGCCATCATGGGCTCGGCGCAGGTGGAGGATGAAGGTCAGAGAGTGGCCCCCTGCCCCGTGCTGCTGTCTCCTGGATCCCAGAGGGTCCCTCCTGGTCTCCCTGCCCTGACCCTGCCTTTCTCCCTGCAGAGATCGAGTGTCTGGTGGAGATCCCCGCCCCACAGGACTACTGGGGCCCCGTGTTTGCTGTATGCGTCTTCCTCTTCTCCTTCATCATCCCCGTGCTCGTCATCTCTGTGTGCTACAGCCTCATGATCCGGCGCCTGCGCGGCGTCCGCCTGCTGTCCGGCTCCCGCGAGAAGGACAGGAACCTGCGGCGTATCACGCGGCTGGTGCTGGTGGTGGTGGCCGTGTTCGTGGGCTGCTGGACGCCCGTCCAGGTCTTTGTGCTGGTGCAGGGCCTGGGGGTCCAGCCCGGCAGCGAGACCGCCGTGGCCGTCCTGCGCTTCTGCACAGCCCTCGGCTACGTCAACAGCTGCCTCAATCCCATCCTCTACGCCTTCTTGGACGAGAATTTCAAGGCCTGCTTCCGAAAGTTCTGCTGTGCCCCTGCCCTGCGCCGGGAGACGCCCATGTCCGACCGCGTGCGCAGCATCGCCAAGGACGTGGCCCTCGCCTGCAAGGCCTCTGAGACGGTTCCGCGGCCCGCATGACTAGGCGTGGACCTGCCCATGGTGCCCGTGAGCCCGCAGAGCCCGTCAACACCCAACACGGAGCTCACCCAGGTCACCGCGCTCTAGGCCGGCAGCCCACCTGGGTCCTGAGCGTTGCCCGACTCGCGGACTTCCACACGGCCCCAGAGGGCCCAGTGACATCATGGGACAGGTCAGACCGAAGCTGCCCTCCGGGTGCGGAGTGGGGACAGCCACCCGGGAGTGCGCCTGGCCAGAGCCACCACCCACACCCTGACCTTCGTGGACTCTTCCGGCCTCTCCCCTGCCTGCTCTTGGTATGGGCGACCTGGAGGTGTGCCAGCAGCGTGCCACCCGCTCCCTTGGGCCGGGTGCTCTCTGCGGGGAGCCCTGCGGCCCCTCCTGGGGGCAGCCAGAGAGCTGGCGGGCATCTGGGGCCGCGGCGCTTGGAGCTGCTGATGCGGACTTGCCTGGGCCTCAGGTGCTGTCACTTCTGGGTCCCCGCTCCTGCCTCTGAGAGGCTTCTGAGAGGCCTTCGCTCCCGAGCACAAAGAACTACCGGCCACACAGGTTCAGAGGTGGCCCGGAAGGACGGCGGGCTGCTTGGTCATCTCAGGCCACTTTGTCATTCTGGAAACAGCCCCAGGGGCCTGGCCTCAGCTGCGCTGCGCTGGGGGGGAGGGGTGCCCTGCTGAGCTCTGTCTAGGGTCCCTGGGTCCTCTCCAGCTGACAGGACCCTGCACCCTCTTCGGATCCCGGTGGCCTTGGAAGAGGAGCGGCTGTTGGGATGGGCTCTGCTCTGCCAGCCTGGGGACCGGCCCGGCCTCGCGGCCTCACGGACGAGCTCCAGGCGCCCGTGGGGGAGCGGCTCCCTGGTCTGTGGATGGAAGCCGCAGTCCGGTGACTTCCTGCGGATAAACCGCCGGGGTTCGACACTGGAAAGACCATCCCGCCTCCGCCCGGGAGCCGAGCGGCGGACCTCCGCCAAGTGGCCTCCGGCAAAGAAGAGGACGCACTGACTTTGGGCTTGGTTCTCCTGCGTCCGGGAGCCCTGGCTCTGGGGGGGCTCATGGGGGGACGGAGCCGTGCTGCCTGCGGTGCGAGGCCCTGGGGCCTGTGGCTGCCCCAGCTGGGGCATCTTCGCGACAAGGCCGAGGGACGTGCTGGTGGAGCGTGTGTCTTCGTGTATTTAGGTGACTCCCCCCGTGCGACCAACCCTGCTTTTGCCTCCAGCGGTCACTGGGGACCATAATAAAGCCCCGCCCACTGAGCAGGTGTTTCCGACTCCTGGGGGGTGGGGCCCTCGGGGCGATGGGTCCTCCCGCCTGCTCTGCGCTCCTCACCTGGCCGGGCTCTGTCCTCCCAGGATGGCAGCCCCTGCAGGTTGCGACTTCGGGAAGGGGTGGTTTCATGACGCGCTGGGGGTCTGTCACCTTTCCTTCAGCACAAATAGTTTCTCCTTGAACAACCAACCCCAGCAACTCCATCCTGCCCCCACGGCTACAGATTCCCTGCGGATCTAGGGTGGGATGCTCTTCCCTTGGGCCCCCCGCTTCTCTCACCTCGTTTAGTGGTGGGCCCCCCTCCCTGCCCCAGCCCTCTTCCCCTTCTTTGAGTAGACCTGGGGGAGTTTGGATGGAAGACCGACAGAGCAGCCTTCGTTGGTGGCCCCGAGATGGGGCCATGCCTCTGGGCTCCTGTGTGGACCCAGTTCTGTCCAGGTTGACCCTCGGGTCGGATGACCCTCTCAGAAGGAGGGGCGTTGGAGGGGGCAGCGAGGCCGAGCTGGGGGTGGAGGGGAGTGCTCGGCACCGGCAGGGGGGCCGGTGTGCCCTTTCACACCGGTCTTAGGCACTTGGCTGTTCAAACAAACATTTAGCATCAGGGGAAGTTTGGGAGCGAGGGGCCTACACGCGGGATCAAGAGGAATGCTCTGGAGACTGTGTGGCGGGCGGGGGCTGGAGTGCGGGTGCCCGGGGTGCTGACCATCCTGCCGGCCCCACGGTGAGCACCCGCGGGGATGGGCCCTGAGGGTCACCTCCTCCCTGCCCGCTGCCCCTCCCCGCCTCTCCCCTCCCACGCCCCTCCCCCTCAGCCCCGCCCCGCCTTCGCCCTCCCCTGGGCTCCCACCGCCCCCTGGATTTGGTCTCCCGGCTTCTTTGAGCCTCTGCACAAGGGTGGCTGATCCTTCCTGGCAGGGCTGTGGGGGAAGGGCCCAGGTGGTGGAGGAGGTGGGGCGGGGGCCGTGAGGACGACAGCCTGTCTGGGGCCCCGTGAGCCGCGGCAGGTATCGGCAGGTGCCAGTGACTCCGAATAGCGTGGCCTGAACCCCCGGCATAGAACCAGCTGGGAGCCATGTGGCCAAGGGTAGGGAGCCCGGCTGAGGCCCGCTAGGGCAGTTTCCGGGACTTGTCCCCCCTCCCCGCTCCTGGCGGAAAATGATCTCTGAGCGGCCAGCACCTCAGTGTCCCCACTCTGCCTCCGGAGGTTCAGCGTGGAGCTCCTTATGGAGGAATCTAGGCCCCAGGCCACACCCCAGCCCACCCAAGTAACAGATGTCCTCTCCAGACGGTGGGTGTCCAGGGGTCCTTGTAGAAGGGCCCTGGGTCCTAGAGCAGGATTTGAGGGCACCACAGGCTGAGACATGGAGGCACGAAACAGGTGTGGGCCACAGCAAGGGGGGTCAAGAGAGGGCACGGGGGGCACGGGCTTTCTGGTGAAATGCCAGCCAAGTTTCAAGCGATGCGAGTGCATTCCGTGGCCTTCTTTGAGGGTTGAGTCTGTGGCTTTTGCGGCGTTCCTGCTTCTATCCCGGGCTCGCACTGTCTTGGAGGGAGCTCGCCTGAGTGCCCCCGGGAGCAGGTCACGGCTCGGCTTTCTTTCCCTCCAGATCACGGCTGTCAGGGCGGGTGGGGAAGGAGCGTCGGGGGAGGGTGTCCGTCTGTCTGGGAGTCTGCAGGTGAGTAGACTCAGGGTGTCTGTTGGGCCAAGAACTTTGGCCTGGGTCAGATCAGCAAGGGGGGGCCGGGACCTGTCCCCCCGCAGCCCTCCCCCAGGGGCTGTCCAGGTGGCAGGCGCGGGCGGGGACAGGCTCTCGGTCATCTCCGCAGGGGTGGTGGCTAACCTCTCTCCGTGTGGAGAAGGTGGTGATGGGCTGTGAATAAGTGGGCGGTTCCTCCGAAGCCACAATGCTTGTCCCGACAGAGACCGCGGGGCTCTGGCCCCCCGGACAGCGGAATGTGCCCTCATCCAGGGAGGCGGAGGAAAGCGTTGAGACAGGAGCAGGTGTGGCCGGGGCTGGCGATGGCGTCGGGGATGCTGAGGACCAGGGACATCTGGGGCCGGTCTGTGGTCGGGGCCGTGCGGGGGCCAGGTGGAAGGGCGTTCCGAGTCACAGGCCCGCGGCCAGCACAGCCGGGGCCAGGGGGTCGCCTTCCGCTCGGCCTTGCCAGCCTTGGCTCTGGAGTGGCGTGTGGGGCCCACCGCCAACGAAGCAGGTCCCCGAGAGCACACACAGGTGCCCGTGGGCACCACGAAGCCCAGGAGCAGCGCGCAGACGCGGCTGGCCCTGACCCAGGGCCTGTCGGGCCACGGGGAGCTCAGCTCAGCCCGAGGCTCGTGACCGGCAGTGCGTTGCTGGAGACCCTGGCCTGGACACACAGACTGGTGACCTTCGCCCCCGGAGGGCGCCCCGTGACGCAGGCGGGCAGCACCAGCGTGAGGAGGCCGTCGGCAGTGGCTCCCGGAGGGTGACATTGGGCCTGGTGCCGTTGTCTCCAATGTGGCCTGGGAGGGGGAGCCTCTGCTTTCACGGGACCCTGAGGTGGCACCCCGGGCCATGGGCGGTGCCTGCGAGTCGGGGCCCTGGGCGGGGGTCTCCTGGGGCTGGATTCGGAGAGACAGAGATTTGGGCTCTGACTCAGCTTAGAACAGCACCCCTCAGCTTCTCTGGTGGAGGCTGTGGCCACTTTGCCAGCGTTGAGGACACGCGGAGTCTCTCTCCAACCCCCCATCCTGCCCCCTACCCGGGGCGTGATCTGCGTGGGATCAAGGCCGTGCCTTTGTCAATACACATGCGCACCACCGCCCCCTTCAAGTCCAGGGGTCCTGAAGCCAGAGCCCCCTGGCCACACCCCTGCGGGCCACTGCTCTTCGCCCCACTGCCTGTCCTATGACAGTGGCCAGAAGTTGGTGAACCTGGTGGGTGTGCGAAGGAGGCCAGTGCCGGCTGGGGCAGGAGTGGCGGAGGGAAGTGAGGCCCACTGACGGGCTCCCCCCGGGGTCCCTGTCGGCTCTCGCCCGTCCGGGGGCTTTTAGGACCTGCCTGGCAGCCCCGGGGGGGGGGAGGGGCTCTGGGGCCTGGGTGTGCTCCAGGCTGGGAACCTGCAACCCCCCCCCCCACCCCCCCCACCCCCCCCCACCCCCGCCGCCTGGAAGTCGGGAAGCGTGAGGAGAAGGCTTCTGGGCGTCTCCTTCCTACAGTCTGGGGCTGGAGTTCGAGACCTGGGGACACGTGTGTGGGGCATGTGAGGCGCTGGGGAAGTCCACGGTTCTGAACACCGGAGACGGGCCGGAGAGGTGGGGCCCGGGGTGTGCGCGGCCCCCTCCCCTGGCCGTGTAGCCTGTGTTAGTAGGCGTGTGGGCTGGGCCTGGTTGTGGGCCTTCCCTGGGAGGGGCGCTGGGGGTCCCCACCCCCCGCTCACCTTAGGGGGGCCCGGGGCTCTGTGTGCCCTCTGGCCGGCCTGGAGCCCGTCGGGGTCCTGTCTTGTCCTGAGCACCAGACCTGAGGCGGGGGTTCTTCCTGCAAGTCTGCCCCCGAGGGGACCCTGTACGCCTCCCGCCTGCCCCCCTGCAGCAAGACCCCGAGCACCGCCCCAAACTCTCTCTGCAGCTGGTAACTCCAGGCAAGTCTTTTCTCAAGTCCTGGGTGGGGGGGAGCCTAGTATCAGAAGGACAAGAACCCTCCTGGGGCTTCCCCCTCGGCCTCGGGCTCCCTCTGAGGCGACCCGAGTCTGGGTTTCGCCCCACCAGTGTCTGGGGCTCTGAGCCCCTCCCAGACCTGCTCTCTTCCCTCCTGAGTCTATCCTGGGGGCTGGCCTAGCTCCCACTCAGCCTTTCACACCTGCGGCGAGGGGAGATGGGTTAGGGGCTGTGGGGGCCCCAGGATCCCGGGAGCCGGCTCCAGCCTCGCAGGGCAATGACTCCCAGATGCCCCTTCCCAGCCTGGGAAGCCCCTCACCAAGGGCCCACAGCAACGCCTTGGCCCAAGGGCCACGAGCCTCAACCCTACTCCCGCAGCCCCTCGTCTGCCCTGTGGGTGGGTGTCCCTCCGTGGAAATGATTTCCATTTTCAGAAAGGAGTCGAGCGGGCACTTCCTGCCCATGGAGAGGTGCCGTGGAAGGGGGCGTGTGTCGTGTCAGGTGTTGGTGAGCACAGATTCGTGCATTGCTGTGCAAGTGTCCATGTGTTGGGCGAAGCGGAGGGAGTGGAGGGGTGGGGCTGGGAGAGGGGCAGAGGGGAGGGAGGGGGGCAAGCCGGCTCCCCCGGAGTGTGGGGCTCAGCCGGGCGCGCTCGTCCCCAGAGCTTTATTCTCACTGTCGTTTCCCTTGGGTGTGGCGGTCACCTTCCGCCCTGACTAAACCGGTTGGCTTGGGTCTCCGCAGACACACACGTGCACTCACGCACGCGCACTGACACAGCATCAGCAGACACAGGGACAGACGCACGGAGACAGGTAGACACACGCTTATGCCTGGGCCTCGGCCGGATCTCAGCAGCATAGTTCACTGGAAACACAAGCGATTCAGGGGCCATCTCCCTACGACAGGAGCCAGGTTCTCCCCCTTCTCCAGGAAAGCAGAGAGAGCTCTGGATTTAGGAAACAGAGGGGGCTTCTCCCCGTCAGGGCTCCCTCCCTGCCGCTGGTGCCCAGCTTCCCTCTGCCAACAGCCAGGAGCTGCTGAGCTGTGCCCAGGAGGCAGTCATGGCTCAGGAACATGAGAGAGGCTTGGGGCAGCCGATCGGGGTCCCCCGGGGGCTTTTGCTCAGTCTGCCCTCAAAGACCCCCACCCTGTGGAGGGGAAGCCTCAGGATGGCGTTCAGGACGGCATAAGCTGCGGTCCCGGACCAGGCTATGGGGAAACAGCACAGGGGGCCTTGCAGGTGTGTGTGGCCAACAGAGGGGCACAGGGGGAGGGAGAGGCCTTCGAGGAGGAAGGGGCCACGGCTTTGTCCTCTCTAGCGGGGGCACTGGCTCTCATCTGTGCGGAAGTTTGGAGGAGGGAGGGTGGTCCTGCCGGGGCCTTGGGGAGAGGGTCTGGGAGGTGAGGGGGCGCAGAGGGCCGAGGAGGCTGGGGGGTCCTTTGCAGGAGCCCTGCCCTGGGGGTCTGGAGGGGCAGCCGGGGCAGAAGGGAGGGCAGTATCCAGAAAGTCCAGCTGGCTGCGGGCAGCACCAACCCCACCTGAGGTCTTCGGGAAGCAGGCTTTGGGGCAGCGTCGGCCGGGGCTCGGGGCGGCTTGCTCATGGCCTGCCGGGGCTCTGGCACCTGCCCTGCCTGCGTGCCCTGCCCCGCCCCCTCCAGACACCAGCCCAGAAACGCCCACGCAGGAAGGAGGCCGATGGCCCCCCAAGGCTGCCCTGGCCCTTCTCAGCCTGGGAGGGTCCCTGAGGCCCGTTACCAGAGCGTCTGCTACGTCCTGTCCCCCAGAAACTCTGATCAGGAGGGGTGGGGGACTCAAGTGGAGACCGGAGCCACAGGTGCAGAGGGCTTCGTGGTGGTGGCTCCCCCTCCTTCCTGCCCAGGCTCCAACGACCAGAAACAGGCCCTACTGGGTGGGAGCTGGGGGCCTGTCCCGAGTTCGGGGGTGGTCTCCCGTGGGGTCTTGGGGCACTTGGGGAGGGAGCGGAGAGGTGTCTTCTCTGGCCTCCGGCAGAGTTCCTGGGGTCCTTCTGAGAGCCTGGGCAGGGCAGGGAGGGAGGGTGCGGCCCGATGTGCCTCGGGGTTACCCGGGTACGTAAATACGCACGTGTGGGTCCGGCACCCGGGGCCAGAGATGGACCCAGGGACAGACCATCTGTGTGCAGCTTTACGTCCGGGGTCAGCGGGCGGCACAGCCGGTCCAGGCTCAGAGCCAACCCCTGCAGAGCCATGGTTCAGGCCAGAAGGCCAAGCCGAGGTGGGACCTGGAGGCAGGCAGGCCTCGTCCCTCTGCGCAGGGTGGTTCTGGTCCCCGAGAGTGAGGGCCGCCGGCCTTTCCCACAGGAGGGGCCAGACCGGCTGACCTTGGGCCACACTCTCTGTGAGCCGGTCGCTGGGTGGGAGGGGGTGGGCCGGACTGAGGGGTGAGGCCAGGGCGACGTGGTCCTCCCGTGTCCCGGGCAGGGGAGGATGGACGGCAGCTCGTGGGGCCAGAGTGGCGGGTCCTGCTGGGTGCAGCGGCTCGTTCCTCTACCCTCTACCCCTGGCTCCAGCCCCAGGCTCCGAGCACTGGCCGGCGGAGCTGGAGAAGCTCTGCTGACCCCGCGCCCTGTACCAGGCACACCGCCCACACCGCCGCGCACTGGATCTCAGCACAGCCGTCCTTCTGCCCCCACAAGCGGGATGGGCCCCGCGGGCTGTCTTTAGATCGGAAGTGAGGCGAACCGCGTGGGACAGTCCCCGAGGCGCGGCTCCCGCCCAGCGGGCAGGAGGGCCATCGGTGATGGGGCCCCGGGTCCCACGCTCGCTGGCTGCCTTCTCGCTGCACAGGTGCCGGTGAACACGCGTGTGCTCCCTGGCCTGCGTTCACGGCTCTTGCTCGGCCTTGCTCACGTGCACACCCTGGAGACCCCAGCCCGGGTCTGCGCGCGGCCGCTGCGCACGCTCCCGCTCCCGCTCCCGCGTCCCCTCTGTGCGTCCTGGGGAACCTTTTCCAGGGGCCCCACCGCCACCCCCGCCTTCTCCTCCGCCCCTTGGCCAGTGCACCGGGTGCTGCCGCGGGGGCGACCGGGGCTCCGGTGCAGTGGGCGGTGCGGATGCTGGGAGGGGGCTTGAGGGGCGGTGCCTGGGTCCGCGGGAAGCTGTCCAGGGTCGGGGAGTCTGGGGAAGGGGGCGGGACTCAGCTGGGGGGCGTGGAGCCGGCCTCTTCCTCCCAATCCTTGTCCTGGGGCCGGCCCTGGTGTTGGCTGCCAAGGAAGGGTTCCTCCGGGAGAGGAGGGGGGCGCCTCTGCCCAGTGACTCCCACCAGGGCCCTGCCCCACCCTGGGCCTCCTGCTGATGGGGCTGCCCTGGATCCCACTGAGCCTTGGGCTCACCGGTCCCTCTGCCGTCGAGGAGCAGACCTGATACTGGCCCGCACTGCAAGCGCCGGGCCCCAGAGGGAGGGCTGCGCCCGGATGAGGCTGCTGCCTGGGGGGCTGGGCCAGGGCCTGGGTCTAGGGTGTATGGGAGGGGCCTCTTGCTACTACCCTGGCAGTGGTCAAGAGGGGGGCTGAGCGGGGACCCCCAGACCAGCTGAGGACGGAGCAGTGCCAGGTCAGCCCGGGGATGGGGGACGGAGGTAGTGAGGGGCCCCGGGGTCCAGTGTCATGGCAGAGGCTCTGGTCTAGCTTCAGGGCGACCTCCTGCCCTGATCGGGGTTCCCTTCTTGTATGCAGAGTCCCTCCAAGTGCTTCGTCTCTGTCTTGCCACGGGACTGGAGGCCTGCGGTGTAGTTAGTGTGTCCTCAGGGCTGTGTCTAGACAGCAGGCCTGGGTGCCTTTCCTTACCTGGCCTCTTCTGGAAGCTCCAGGGGCGGCCAGGCATGTGTGCCCTGCCCCTGCCCGGGGTGAGCCAGCGGGGACCCAGCTCCCACCCACCCATAGGCTCTCTGGTCGCTGTGACAACCTTGTCCAGACAGGTCACACCCGGTGTCCGGCTTGGCTGCGCCCTCTCGAGCCTCCTCACCCCACCTGTGACCCTGTGGCCTTTAACATCCCATTTGTGGGAAGGAGGACGACCAGCCCCCCTCTCCCAGGAGGCCCTCTCAGATTAGTTCTGTACCACCCAAGAGGGGCTGCCATTTCCCAAAGGCTGGGGTCGGGTTAGAGGGGCAGGATCCCCTCCATCTCCCAGGCCAGGTGGGCTTTGTGCAAAGCAGCCCAACCCTGACACCCAGTGGCCAGTTGTGGGCACTGCCGCAGAGAAGGCAGGACAGCTGGCGCAGCAGGGTGACCCCAGCCCCGGGTACCCTTCCTAAACAATAACCTGGACAGGCCCTACAGGGGCCCCAGTGGCGGGATCCCGGGCTTGGTGACGGGACTGCACGTGGTTCATCCCACACATTTGTGAGCTTCCCGGGGGTGGGGGGCTTTCCCTGAAGATTCAGGGACACGTGGGTCTCACCTCCAAGTGGTTCTATTCTGGGGTTGATGTCGGTCGTGCTAGTGGCTTGTCTTGGATGCGCCAACACTGGTGGGGTCTTGCCAGGAGAGCCGGCGTCTTAGCTGCGCTTCTGGGCTGGGCCGCGGTACCTGGGGAGGGAGGAGGAACGTGAGAGGGAGCAAGCGAGGCTGGAGATGGGGAGGGGTGAGGCTGAGGGCAGGCAGGGCTGCAGCGAGAACATTAATGGGTCTCTGTCCGGGCTTTGGGGGCTGCAGAGAGTTTTAGGCACAGGAGGGATGTGTCCACATTTGTGCTTCGAAGCAATCATTCTGGCTGCTGGATGGAAGGTGGCCAGTGGGAACTGGAGCCTCTGAGACCCCAGGCTGGTGGGGGAGGCGGGCCCTGGCAGGAGGGGCCTGGGGACAGGCTGACCTGGAGGGGAGCGGTGGTCACCGGTCAGGTGCAGGGGGGTCCACGGGGAGGGGCTGTGTTGTAGGTGCCTGTGTGCAGGGTGTGCACGCGTGTGGCGTATACATGGTGTGTCACACAGTCTGGGTGTGTGTGTGTACATGGGTGGGGGTGGCTGGAGTTCTTCTTTCTGCTTCTGCTAATTTTTTCAGTCCTTTTCTACTTGGCAACCAGACTGATTTTTCTAAAATCCAGTAGGATTATGTCATTTCTCTCCCTAAAATCCTTAAAGACTACTCATTAAAATATTTATGAATGAAATGACGTGATCACGTTTGGGATTGGCTTCCAGATAATGCTGTCAGTGCGGACATAGAGCAAATGGAGCAGGAGGGGTCTGGCCCTCAGCTTTGCGGGAGCACGGGCGGCCCTCGCGTGCCTCCCTCCTGCGACGCTTGGGATCTTGTCAGGGTGTGGACTGTACGTTTAAGTCAAAAGACTGAAGTGTCAGAGAAAATTACTGGGTGTCCTGTTGGCCCTCCCTTCCAGATTTTCTTTCATTATCCTGGAGCAATTTTATAGCTCTGTAATTGCAGAAAATTGATAGCAATGCAAGTGTTCTTGTTCGTTGAAATGCAAATTAAGTTTTTCTGGAGGACAGCGACCGCTGTTGCTCGCGGACTGACCGCTGGCGCGCCACGGACAGACTCCACGGCCTGCGCGGGACTTTGTGGTTTGGATTTCCCTTCGAAGCGGGTTGTAACGTTTTCTTGGTTTTTCCATCGGTGAGTGTCGTGGGTTGAGTTGTGTCCTTAAAAGGTCGTGCTGACCCAGCGCCCGTGAACGTGACCTTGTTCGGAATTTCGGTCTTTACGGATGTGGTGGCCGAGGGGAGGTCATGCGGGAGTCCCGTCCTTACCGGGAGAGGGAGATTTGCAGAGACGCGGGAGGTACACCAGAGCGCCAGGCCTCCGAAGCTGGACGTGGCGAGGGGGGAGCCCGCAAGAGGTCTCGGAGAGAGTGTGTTGCTGGCAGCTCGGTTCCGGAGTTCCACCTCCCAGAATTGCGAGAGAATCAAGTTCTGTTGGTTGCGGCCCCTGAGGACCCCCGCCTCTCGGTCTGTGGCTGGAAGTGCGTCTGGAGCTCCCTGCTGCTGGCTCTCGCTGTCTCCGGGAGCCCCAGATGCAGGGGTCAGGCCTACAGGGAACGAGGCAGGGGGAGAGGGGCATGGAGAGGAGCTTATACTTTTTCCTAAAGGCAGGGGGAAGCATTTGGGGGAAAAATGCAGAAGACAAAAACCAAATCATTCTACAAATGTTAAAGAATAAACTTTTGGGGGCGCCTGGGTGGCTCAGTGGGTTAAACCCACCCCCCTCTCTGCCTGCCTCTCTGCCTACTTGTGATCTCTCTCTCTCTGCCAAATAAATAAATAAAAAAATCTTTAAAAATATTTATTTATTTGAGAGAGAGAGCATGAGCAGGGAAGGGGCAGAGGGAGAGGGAGAAGGAAGGATCTCAACATGAGGCTCGATCCTGGGACCCTGAGATCATGACCTGAGCCCAAGGCAGACGCTACCCATCTAAACCACACTGGTGTCCCTAATTTGAAATTTAAAGGTATTAAAACATCTCTTGACTTACAGCAGAGCTTGACAGTTCTGACTGGTGGACTGAATCTGACCGGCCCCCTATTTTTATGTGCCCGTGCGCTTATTGTTTTTACGTTTTGAAAATGGTTGTGGGGCGCCTGGGTGACTCAGTGGATTGAGCCTCTGCCTTCGGCTCCGGTCATGATCTCAGGATCTGGGATCAAGTCCCGCGTCGGGCTCTCTGCTCCCCCCTCTCTCTCTGCCTGCCTCTCTGCCTACTTGTGATCTCTCTCTCTCTGTCAAATAAATAAATAAATAAATAAATAAATAAATAAAATCTTTAAGAAAAAAAAAAGATTAAACTTCTGAAGGTAAAATCATGATCCTCTTTCCAAGATTTTGTTTTACTTTCTGTTTTTTTTTTTTTTTTTTTTTAAGACAATATTTATTAGAGAGAAAGAATGGGAACACAAGCAGGGGGAGGGACAGAGGGAGAAGCAGGCTTCCCGCCGAGCAGGGAGCCCAACATGGGGCTCGATCCCAGGACCCCGGGACCACGACCTGAGCCGAAGGCAGAGGCTTGGCCGCTGAGCCCCCCAGGCACCCCGTAAGTCTGACTGTCATGAGTTCTAACTCCCGGCCGAGAACAGGGTGTGAAGCTCGTTGGCCAACTTGCTTCTGGGGCGAGGCCCGCCCAGGGCAGGGCGGGGGTTGGCTCTGGAAGGTGGAGCCTTAGCACGTCTGCCCGGGGCCATTGACCCCTTATCCCTCTGTCCACCAACAGCAGTGGAAGTGGCTCTGGCCCTCGTGGCCCCAGACGTGTGTGTGTGCACGCGTGCTTGCAGGCACCAGGTGGAGGCGCCCTGGGACTGGGGCCCTGCGGCGTGAGGGGCAGGTGCACCTCAGTGCAGGCCCGTGAGGGTAGGTACGCTCCGCTCCGTGCACGGCAAGATGGATGCACTGCGTGTAGTGTAGACCCTGGCATGCAGTGTAGACCCTGGCGCAGAGGCTGGCCTCGGCGTGGACGGCGCGGGCCCTCTCAGCACACCGCTGTTCTGAGGCCTCTGGCTGGGCCGGGAGGCGGAGTAAGGGGGCCGCAAGGGCCATGGCTGGACAACCTGCCCGATGAGGCTGACCTTCAAGCCGGCGCCCCGGTCAGCATGCCCTGGTGGGGGTCGTGTCCTCTCTGACATCCTGAGGGGACCCTCGTCACTATTTGTCCTCATGGCCCCCCAGCCCGAGCTCTGTCTGTCCCAGTGGAGCCCGGGGCATGGGGAGGGGGGTTTCTCCCTGGGGTCATTGGGTCACTGGTGTTGGCCCGCGGCCGCACTGAAAAGGGCCCAGCACTTGCTCCAGTAGCTTCTGGGGGTGGTAGTAACCTCAGGACCCCACCTGGGCTTCCCTTGTTATTTTTTAAGAAGAGTTTATGGATTCATTTGAGAGAGAGAGAGAGAGAGCGCACGAATGGGGTGCAGGGAGGGAGAGGGAGAAGCAGGACGCTGGGGTCACGCTTCACCCACGGAGCCACCCGGGCACCCTCTTCCTTTACTTTTCACTGAAGCAAGACAAAGACACTGATGCGTTCAGAGCTGGTGCCCCGGGGCCCCCACAGAGAGCCCTGGACCGCCCAGAATGTGGCCCCAGAGCAAGACCGCCCCCCGGGTTTTAGCAGGGCCCCCAGCCTGTGTGTCCTCCCTCATCTGCCAGACGGTGGCAGAGTCCGCTCGTGTTTGCCCACACAGACAGCTTCCCGGAGCCCCTGGGGGAGGAGCCTGTCTGCGGGGGGCTGGGAGTCGGCAGAAGGTCCCAGGAGCCTCTCGGAGGGACGGGCATCCAAGGGGCTGCGACTGTTGACCCCGACCCTGATCTTCCAACACTCAGAATCACTTGGGGGGTCCCCAACCCCAGGGTCAGAACCTCTGCAATTGGCTATAGGATTGGGAATTTAAAAAGGTATATATAAATATTTTAATACATTTCTTTTTTCCTTTTTGAGGAGGGGGAATAGGTTATACACGCAGATGGTTCAAACAGAAAAAGGCCCAAGACACAGTACGGAGAAAAGCTCTGTCCCCCGCTTCTCAGCCACAGAGAGTGGTCTGCTCTGCTCCACACGTGCACACACACACACGCACATACACACGCACACACACGCAACACACATGCACACACAGCGCACACACGCACGCACACACACATGCACATACAGCGCACACACGCACTGCAAGACATAAACACACGAGCACACATGCACACACACGCACGCACACATACACATATGTGCACACACGCACACGTGTACACACATGCGAGCACACGTGCGCACACACATGTGCGCACACGCGCACACACATGGACACACATGCGCACACAGTGCACACGTGTACACAATGCACACACATACGTGCACACACATGCACAAGCACACGAGCACACACGTGCACACACGGGGACACACGAGCACACACATGTGTGCACACACGCACACGTGTACACAATGCACACACATACGTGCACGCGCGCACACACGTGGACACACACGTGCACACGCGTGGACACACACATACGCACACACGTGCACACACGTGCACACAGGTGCACACGCACTCCCATGGGGCCTGTCCACATGGCCTGGTGTCACAAGAGGCCCCCACATGGTCCATGGACCTAGCTGTTGGGGATGGACATTTGGGCAGTTTCTGACCTTTTCTTTGCGGATGGCGGTGCCAGGGAGGTCTGTGTCGGGCTGGGCTCCTGGAGGAGCCGACCAGGAGCGCGCAGCACTGACTTGGAAGGACTGGCTGTTTGGCTGCCCTCCCCGGCCCGGCCCCGGCCCGCAAGCTGGCCCGCCCGCTCTCCCCCCACAGGGCTGTGCCGAGAAGCCCTCGGATCCCGGCCAGTCTGAGGGGTCGGAGAGAGAGGCCCCGGGGTTTGAGATTGCGTTTCTCCCCCGGGAGTCTCGTGGAGCAACTTTTTATATGTTTAAAAATTATGTTTTCTCCTTCTTCTATAAATTATTTAATTCTTGATCTATTGTTTACTGGGTTGTTGGATTTTGTGTATTGATTTGTACAGCCTTTTTGCACAGTAAAGCTTTATCCCTAAATACTTGCAAATATTTTTCATTTGGCTTTTGTCTTTATTTAGAGTAATTTGCCTTGTAGAAATATTTTTACTACATGAAGTGATTCATTTTTTATATTTTGGGCTTTGTGAGCTCATAATATTCTTCTTATGCTTTTCTCTAGTACTTCTATGGTTCTACTTAAACATCTGCATCTTTGGTCCATTTAGGGTTTATTTTGGTATAAAATGCAAGTTAGAGGTCTGCGTCCATCAGCGTCTAGGTAGGAGACACGAGTCACGCTCCAGCCGGGAAACTGGGGAGAGCTGAATAAGGGATTAAGGGGTGGGCAGGGGGACCCCCCGGGGTATAGCAGGGTCTACCCTTAGACCCGGGAGGGCCCAGAGAAGGCGCCCTCCAGGAGCTGAGACCTGTGGGTGAGAATACACAGCCCAATTCCGATCTTCTGCGATGCCCCTCGATCAGCGGCCAGGAGACGAGCACCATGGCTCTGGGCAGAGGGAGAGAGCAGGACGGAGATAGGCTGGACTCTGGGCACGCCCAGCCCCAGAGGGCGAAGCAGCTGTTAACCCAACACATAGACTTGAGAGGGGCTCTTTAGGGGGTTTCCAGGGGACTTGGACAGAGCCTCCAGGGTGCATGATGGGATCGCGGTTAGGAGGCTCTCGAGGCCAAGGGGAAGGGTCTGTGTGGGATGAGCTGACCGTGGGCCAGGGGGGCCTCTGGACAAGGCCATGATCGGCTTCTCCAGCCGAGGCTGTCTCCGCTGAGCTCTTGGGACCCCTCCGGGGTGGTGGGAGGACGGCGCTGGGCTGTGCACAGAGCAGGGTCGTGGGGATGGACAGTGCGGGGGAGGCCAGCGGTGTGAACGGGGACCCCAGCCTCCTCCCAGAGGAGGACCCACAGGCCCGTGAGTGCACTGTGCTGCTCCCTCATTCCCTCATCCCCTCAGCAACGGGTCAGGCTCTTGCCAAAAAGTTGTTTCTTGACATAAAATTCAACATTAAAATAATATTAAACTATAAATTGGTGTAGCAAAGACCAAAACATTGATAATTTTCCTCAAGATGACTATTTGTACACTTTTGGGAAAAAAGAGCCAAGGGGAACCTGGAGGGGCTCAGTCAGTTAAGTGTCCGACTCTTGGTTTCGGCTCAGGTCCTGATCTCAGGGTCGTGGAGTCGAGCCCTGCATCAAGCTAAGTGCTCAGCGGGAAGTCTGCTTGAGGTTCTCTCCCTCTCCCTCTGCCCCTCTGCCCTCTCTCTCAAGTTAATAAACAAATACAATTTTAAAAAAGCCAAATTCTCTTTTTTTTTTAAGATTTTATTTATTTGACACAGAGAGAGAGAGAGAGAGAGATCACAAGTAGGCAGAGAGGCAGGCAGAGAGAGGGGGGAAGCAGGCTCCCCGCTGAGCAGAGAGCCCGATGCGGGGCTCGATCCCAGGACCCCGAGATCATGACCTGAGCCGAAGACAGAGCCTCTAACCTACTGAGACACCCAGTGGCCCAAAAAAGCCAAGTTCTTAAAAGAGTTATTTTTGGTGCTTTGCTTTATAGTTCCTTAAACGCTCGCTTTGAGTATTAGACGTTTAGGGGTCAGGTAGATGGGGTCCTTGTGGGGGCGGGGGCTTGGACTGTGCAGACCTCGGAGTGGGGAGTGGGAGTTCGGGTCCAGCTCCGGCTGCCCGAGGAAGGGGCGGAGGAGGTGTGGGAGGAGCAGGAGCCCCGGGGCCACCAGGGCCAGCAATGAGCCGGCCCCCCCATAGGACCTCAGGGTGTGTGGGGGGTGGCCCCCGTGGTCCATGGCTAGGTCAGAGGGGAAGGTGGGGAGCCAAGGAGAGCCGGCAGGGTATTCCTCTTGGGGCACCTGGTAAAAGGGGTCCAGGACCCACAAGGCCGTCAGCGCCAGGGTAGAGCGGCTGTGCTAGAGGCAGCTGGGCCTGGGGACCCCACAGCGTGGAATGGGCGAGGGGCTGGCCTGCCGCCTGCCCGACCCTCTGGCCCGCCCCCCTGCTTTGCTTGAACGAGGGGCTTTCTGGGACTCTGGGTTTGAAATCAGGACCGCCTGGGAAAGCCTTGGCGAGGCAGCCACCCTGCTTGTACGTCTTTGTTCTCGGTGTGGCTGGGAGGATGCGCAGCCGCCCTGCGCCCGAGGCGCGGGAGCTGCGCAGGAGAGGGAGGGAAGCCAGGCCAAAATTGCAGGCTGCTTCCCCTGCCCCAGGCCAAGGGGGCCGCCCACCGCACCCGCCAGCTCACACTCGAGCGTCCAGCCCGGTCCTGCCGGCCGCCGCTGGGACTCGACGCCGCGCTCCCCTGTCCTTGGCAAAACCCTCTGGCCACCCCGTGGGTCCCTTGGTGGCCACGGCCCCGGCCTGTGGGGGAGACAGGGAGGGTCGCCAGGGCTCTGCTCGCCCGGAGCGAGGTCATTTCTCCTTGTCTGTACAAGGCTGGACTGCTCTGCATTTTCATGGTAAATTTGTTTTCTGAGCCGTTGTTGAAATTCTGGAGGCAGAGAAAATGCATTTGCTCCATCACCTTTCCGGATGTGACAAGTCCTATAAAATCTATTAAAGCCTTTAATGAAATCCCTGCTCAGAGCGGCTCTGTGAATGAACGTGGAATCAGAATTTAAATTAAAGTGCTGTTTTCCGTCCGGAGGCTTTGCCTGGGAAGGAATTAAAGGGACCGTTCACCTTTCTACCATCACTGTCGGGCTCACTGGGTAACTGTGCCTGGTGGGCCTCTGACAAGGTGCTGGGGCCCTTCCTGTGACCCTTGGCAGGGCGAGGCATGGCTGTCCCCACCTCAGGCCCCACCAAAGACGCCCCGTGGAGGGAAGGCAAGGTGTCCCTGGGAGCCGGGGAGCCATTCAGGCCTGGGATAAATGTATGTGCCTATAAAAGCAGGGGCAGTTTTTGTGCTCAGAGCCCACACTCTGAGGGGACAGGCAGGCCTGGGAGACGTGTCTGTGGCCCGGGAAGGAGAGGGAGAGCCGCCGAGGCGGGGGCGGGGCTGGTGCGGGAGGGACAGGTGCGGGCGCAGGGCCGTGTCCCCGGGGCTGGGGAGGGGGCGCCCTGCCTGCAGGATCCCTCCCTGCCTCCTTGGGCATCTAAGTCCTGCCCTGTGGACCTCGAACACGCTCAGCATTGTGTCACTGAGAACCGCAAGGGCTCTCTCCCCGTCCCTCTCTTCACGGCCCTGCAGAGGCTGCGGCTCAGAGGGCTCCCGCCAGCTGCCCCTCCCCCGGCGCGGCTGCCCAGGGGGACAGATGAACACACGCACAGACACAGGGAGCTTGCCCAGCCGCCTCACGTGGCGTGTGCACAGGGACAGCCATGGGGAATCGCTCTTGGGACACCAAAAGGGGCTTTTCTTATTCTCCAGGTTGGTAGCATCATCTCATTCCTTCTGTGATGAAGACGGATTTTAAGAAACACCCAACACACGTCTCCAGCGCGTAGCAGGAGGCTGGGGGAGGAGCGCTGGCTTCTGGACGGAGGCCCCGGACCCCAGACCCCACTCCGTAGGGAGGCCTGGGGTCAGGGTTAGGGTGCAGAGGGTCGCAGCCGAAGGGACACGAGGAGCCCCAGCTGGAGGTGGAGGGTTGTAATAGTTGCAACCAGCAAGGGTTACTCCCGGAAACATGGAAATGCTTACAAATAATAAAACAATCACCGCCAAATAGAGACGAAGGACGACAGGGGGTTGCAGGAGTGGGAATGGAACAATGGCTTTGGGGACCCCGTGTGCTGTCTCTGTGTCCCCCCGAAGAAGGGGATGTGCAGCGCTGAGCTGCGTAGGGGTAGCCGGACAGCAGGGCCCTCCCAACCCTCGGGGGGCAGCCGACAGCGGGCTTCCTGAGAGTGAAGGGTGAAACGCTCAGCTGCCCAGCACGGGGACTGCTCTGGGTCCGGGGGTCCTTTGTGGCAAGACCCAGGAGAAGCCCCTCCTGGCCCTGAAGACCACCCTGAAGTCCTGGGTCTGTGGCTCCCAAACTGGGAACTGGGGGGGGGGGGTGTGGTGCCTCCTGCATGTCCAGGAGGCTGTACCTATAGCCCCAAACTGTATGAAAGGCACCCAACCGCACTCGCCACCCAGAAAACACAAGCGGCCAGCTGAGCTCTCAGGTGCTCGGAGGCGAGCTGAGGCGAAGTGGTGGACCCTCATGCGAGACGGCGACCAGCCCGAGCCCTGCGGATGCGGGCCCGAGGCACCCGCGTGACCCGCAGCCGTCAGGGCAGCGAGGCGCCCAGGAGCAAGGACATGGGTCACGGAGAACGGACTCGTCAAGGCAAACCAGCGCCCCCCCCCCCGCCCCCCCTGTGGGGCGCACAGACACGTGGCGTACTCGGTTCCCTGATGCCACGCAGGGGTCCTAGGCAGCCGGGTCGACGCTGAAACACCTCCGGAAGGACAGTGAACAAGAAAAGCAAGACATGAAAGGCTTTGTTGTTCGCGATCATGTTGCTGGAGTCTGCGAGGAATGTTGTGCATTGTTCTTGGACACGTGCGTAGACGGTGACAGTGAAAACATGCGGGGATGATGAGCCGGTTTCACGGATGTTCCCTCCAGGAAGGGGGCTGAAGGCCTGAGGCTTTCTCATTGTCTTTGTTTTTGAACATTTTCATGCTTAAGAAAACCCCCAAACGTATTATGGGAGGTGATGACAAGGCGGCATGCTGAAGGGCGTTTACCCCGGGGTGGGAGGGAGTGGGTGGGGGCCGGGCTCAGCGCGGGGGTGGGGGGGGTGCGTTGAGGGTCCTGGGCAGAAAGCTGTAACAGGAGGTGCTGAAGGGAAGGAAAAGCGTCCGGGGGAAAGGCATCCGGAGAGGATCGGGAAGCGCAGGACTGGGGCAGTGCTCAGTTTCTGGCCCAATAACCAAATAAATAAATAAAGCTTAAAAAAACAATAACAAAACAATGACACTTGTGGGGACCTGGGGACCAGGTGGGGACAGGCATCATCCCACCGAATCCGGACGGGAGAGGCCGTGTGGGGCCCCAGAGGGGTCGCATCCTCTGCATCCAGGCTTCCATCCAGGGGTCAGGCAGGGGCCTGGCTACGGCGCGGGGCATGGAGTGGAGAGGGCTGGAGAGCGGGCCTGTCGGGCTGAGGCTGAGAGCGCACTTCATTATGCTTCCTACAGAGAATTCTCACGCCGTGCATAGAGCACTGAAGGCTGGCTCAATCACGGAGCTCTTTCCTGTGGCTCAACAAGTTTATAATAAACACAGTTAAACTTTTATTTATGGCACAGCTGCTAATTGCACCATAAACATTTTTCATCAAGCAATTGCTGTTTACTCATTTGCCAATCAGCTCATTATCCAACTACCTTTCTCCGCGCTCCCGATATTCCCCCTTCCCAAATCCTGCTGTTCGCGTGACTGCCCAGCAGCTGCCCTCCAGCCCCCGCGGCCCCGCTGTGCCCACCCGCTTCCCGGCAGGTCGCCCCCCCTCCAGCCTGCCGGGCACAGCTCTAGCTTGCTGCCACTTCCTGCTCTAGGAGCCTCGCCCCGTCTGCTGACGGCCCTGCTGGCCTGTGTGGCTGGTCCTCCAGCTCCTGAGCCTCGCAGCCCCCACCGCAAGCCTTTCCTTGTCTCTGTCCTCACCGTTGTCACAACCCCTCAGCTTGCCTGGAAGCCTCCGGCCAGCTCTCCACAGCACTGGGGGTCACAGAAAACTGAAGCCTGGGATCCCTGGGGTTCATTCCTGTCCTTAAGCCAGCCGTGTCCCTAATACCCAGCTCTCGCTGTGGGCCTGGTGGTACCCCGGATGGTGTCATGTCCTGGGAGGCCGGTCTCACACCTGTTCCTGCCTCTGTGTGCTGACTCACTCGAGCTCGGCCCCTTCTTGTGTGTGGGACGTGCTGGGAACTCTTCTCCGCCAGCATTGCACAGGCCCTCCTGCCCTCCTCCCTGTGTTCCCTCTGCAGGCCGACCCCGCGCTGAGCCCACACCGGAGCCCAGGGGAGCCCGGCGGACGCCCGATGGAACAGACTTTCCACCCCGCACTCGGGCACCCTGACGCCTGGCCCACCACACAACAGGCCTAGGGCTTTGGCTTCTGAGCTTTCTAAGAGAGACCTCTGAGACTGAGAGTGACTTTCTGAGAGTGACTGAGGGTGGCATTTCTGGAGTCCTCTCTAGTCCCCTCCTTCCAGAGAAATGAGCTGAGCACTTCCTGTGGTCAGAGGCTCCTGAGATGCCATTCTGAGGGTCTCCCCTCCATGCTGGGGGTCTGGCCACGCACGGGGCCAGGCTTGGGAGGAGGACACGTTTGCATGGGAGTCTCTTGGGAGGAAAGGGAGACCACTCCATCCCGCCAACCCTTTCTTTTCTTAGATCAAACACTATTAGAGCCCCTCTGATGGGCTTGTGAGTCCAGATAAAGCCCGCTGGTAGGAAAGGCCATCAGGGCTCCTCTCCACTGGGGCTCACTCCAGGGGGCAAGTCCACGTTCCACACAATGGCCTGGTCACTAGTGGGCAGTGCACGGAGGATACAGTGGGCAGCCTGGGTCTCATCGGAACCAGGCGCCCTGGCCTCCCGGCAGCCCAGCCTGCAGGGAGCAGGGCAGAGGCCTCAGTGTGACCCGGGGCGGTCGCAGGCCCCGCGCAGGTGGAAACGAGGCCGGACCCCAAATGTAAAGGCACAGGCAAAGTTTTACTGGGGCCACAGCTGCAGCTGACGGGAGAGCCGGTCAAGATGAAGGTGTCGCACGGGCTCCCCGAACAGCAGCAGCCGGGGCGGTTGCAAAGGGCTGAGCGGGAAAGCAGTGATGTACAGGGCGAGGAGCCCCAGGAAGGGGGTGCGCAGGCCCAGCGGCGGGACGCACCTCTCCATATGTGGTAGGTTTCATCCGCTTGGCATTAAAATGAGGGGAAAATTCGGGAAAAGTCAAATTTGGCAACTGTCCTGTCTCAGATCCATTTGACCCTTGGTCTGCGCTCCCCTCTGCAAGAACAGCGGTGACGGCCCGCAGAGAGGGCGTGTCCCCCCGCCGCTCCGCCCCGCCCCGGTGCCTGTGCGCACGCGCCGAAGCGAATCCCGCCGCAAGGCCGCGCGGGCACGTGTTCCACAGCGGCACCTAGTGGCCGTGACTGGAGCGGCGCTGCCGGCTCGGCCGTGGGACTCGGAGTCTCTTCCCGTGCCAGGGGCACGAGGGGCCCTCTTTGAACTGAGTACCGCCGCCCACGGGTTTGGACAACTGAGTATGCATGTTGGAGGAGGAAGCTTAGGACGCAGATCATGGACCTTGTGCGCATAGAGGGTTTGAATACGAATTGCACACTAATCAGAGAATCCAAAGCCCACATCTGGATTTGAATCTTGAGCTGCGGAGGGGCCCTCTATACCCACTCAGCTTCCCAAAGGGCTCTGGGCCCCTTCTCTTGGGGTCCAGGGGAGGACCTGGATCGGGCCTGCTTTTCAGGTCTCCGGGTCAGGTGGAGAACGAGTCTGTCGCGGCCTCATCGGAGTGAGACAGGTGGGCCCCAGGGCCCTTCGTCTTCCGGCCTGGGCCAGGCACTTGCCAAGTATATCGGCGGGCCAGTGGGTTGGGCTGTGTGCAGCCCAGGGCCTGGCAGGGTGCCCTGGCCCGGCTCGTGGGATCTGCACGTGCACGGGAAGCCGTGGGCCCCATCCTGTCCTGGGATCGGACACTCTCTGGCTCTGAGTCCGGCCCTTTCTCCCCATGCCCACCGGCCCCAGCTCCAGACCTGGCAGGGGCTCAGGCTGGGCCTGCGGTCAGGAGACAAAGAGCTGCCCGGGCTGAGGCCCTGGGCAGCTGAGAGGCGTCGACTTGGGCTGGGGGATGGGCTACTGGCTTCTTTGAGCACATCCTTTCCTTCCTTCATATCCCTCACCCCTAGACTCTGTTTTCAATCAGTTCAATTAGTACAACTTTAAAGCAATTAGAGAGAATTAGCAGCCGGGTTGCTGCAGGCGTGCGCTCCGGGTCCCCACCTGCCCAGTACCCCTTTGTCCCCAGCCTGGCAGCTGTCCCCGGTTCGCCACAAGAGCCAGCTCGGGCCTCACCTTCTCTACAGGGTCTGCAGAGGGGAGGGTGGGCAGCCCCTGGGAAGACACCCAGAGACATGGGTGCTGAGATTGGAAGTGGGACAAGTAAGGGGACAAGGAAATGAAAACCCATGGGGCTGCTTTCAGAGAAGACAAAGAGTGAACACCGGTTTGAAGCTCGGCCCCAGAGCCAGAGTGCTGGGTGTGAATTCAAGCTCCGACCGGAGGCAGCCCCTCCTCTGTGTACCTCCCCTCCCTCCCCCACCGCCCTCTTCTTCCTCCTTCCTCCTCTCCCTTCCTCGAACTCACTGACCTCCTTGGCCTCTCTTGCAGGGAGAAGAGAATTAAGCCCTTCCCCTCCTCGGGCTGAGGGCACTGGGCGTTTGTGACTTTCCTGCTCAGATTTCCTGGGTGTTTCCTGCTCCCACTTTTGTGGTCTCAGAGGAGGAAAGGGGTGTGCTGCAGTTTTCTGGGAAGGGAAGATGTGCCAGCTTCTACCTCTGCTCTGTGACCTCCAGGGGACCCAAGCCTGGGTTCCTTGCACCCCTTGGCCAGGTAAGGAGTCGTGCTTCAGAAGGAAACCTCCGTCTGGGGCTCTGGCCTCTGTGTTCTGTATACCAGGGCGAGTGGGTGCCCAGTCCTGCTACCGTGCATGTGGCAAGGGCTTTCTGAGCGAGCTCCGGGATGGCATGGCGGAGGTCGCTCCTCTGTGCTGTGGAACCCCTGGGCTGAGG
>CM052811.1:121075906-121087677 GCA_028533885.1 Nasua narica
CCCCCCCCCCCCCCCCCCCCCCCGGCAGCTGATCTCCTGACCTACTTTTGGTCTCTGTGGATTTCCCATTTCTGGGGATTCTGTAAATTCCGTCCCATAAATGTGAAGTCGTACAATCTGTGGTCCTTGTGTTTGACTTTGAGGTTTGCCGCCTTGGACCATGTGCGTTTAGTGTCTTCCATTCAGCAGCTGACGCGCACCCTTGGGCTTTTTCCGTTTTCCGACTAGTTTGAATAAACTGCGTAAGAGGCTGTGTACAAGACCTGGAGTGCACGGTTGTTTTCACTTCTCTCGGGTCTGTATCTAGGAGAGGAACTGCTGGGTCATACGTTATTCTGTGTCATATTTTGAGGAACTGCCAGGCTGTTTTCCAAAGTAGTTGTGCCATTCTGGGTTCCCATTGGTAATTATGAGGGTTTCAGTTTCTCCATATTCTCTCCAGCACTTGTTGTCTGTCTGTTTGTTTTTAATTATAGCCATTTCAGTGGGTGTGTAGTGGTATCTCATTGTCGTTTTGATGAGCATTTCCCTAATGACTAGATGTTGAACATCTTTCCTCCCTCCCTCCCTCCCTCCCTCCGATTTTATTTGTTTGCCAGAGAGAGAGAGTGAGAGCACAGAGTATAAGCAGTGTGAGTGGGAGAGGGGAAGCAGTTTCCCTGCCCAGCAGGGAGCCCGATGCCCTGGCTCAATCCCAGGACCCTGGGACCATGGACCTGAGCCAGAAGGAAGAAACTCAACCGACTGAGCCACCCAGGGGTCCCCAGCATCTTTTCATGTGCATATTGGCCGTTTATGTGTTGTCTTTGAAGAAATGTCTACTCCAATATTTTACCCCTTTTTAAAGTGGGTTATTTGTCTTATTATGAAGTTTCAAGATTTTTTAATGAATTCTGAATGAATTAGCTATTCATCTGCGAATGACTTAGGTATATGATTAGCAAATATTTTCTCCAGTCTGTGGGTTGTATTTTCACCTTATCGATGGTGGTGTTTGTCATACGAAAGTTTTAAACTTTGATGAAATCCAATTTATCCATTTTTTCTTTTATTGTTTATGCTTTTGGTGTTGCATGTAAGAAACCACTGCCTAACTCAAAGTCAGGAAAAGTTACCCCAATGTTATGTAAGAGTTTTAACTTTTATGTTTTCATCTGTGATTCATTGTGTGTTAATTTTTGTGTATGGTGTGAGAGGGGTCCGACTTTATTACTCTGGTTAGCCTTGTTCCTTGAATTGCCATATGAATTTTGGAATCAGTGTGTAAGTCTCTGAAAACAAAACAACAGCTGGAGAGGCCAGAAGTGGTCAGATTGTGGAGAGACGCAGCAAAAGGTGAAGGCAGGATTCGGGGACTGGGACAGTCCCCAGTGCTCATGCCGGAGCCGACGGCTGACTTAAGGGAGGGAAAGCTCGAGTCCTGTGAGAAGCCGATGCTGTGAGCAGGGGTGGAGTTGGAAGAGGAGTGGGGACAGCAAGGTGGGCACGGTGGTGGAGGTGGTGGAGGAGAGGCTCGGGGTGCAGGGGGACGTGGGGAGCACCCACCAGACTAGGAGGGAGTCAGTGCAGCGGTGCACAATGGGGCTGTGGCGTAGACATTGGTGGTGGCCTACGCGTCGTTTAGGTGGAGGCCAGTTAGAGTGGGGAGTGAGGGATAGAGTCAGCCAAATTCAGTCCCTTAAGACACACGGGGGGGTCTGGATGGCACCGTAGCAGGGCTGGCATTGGAGTCCAGATGGATTGCGTCCTTGACCATGGGTGCCTCAAGCCCGTGGCAGAGTCGAAAAACCCCCGAAGGGTTCAGTTTAGAGAGAGTGACCAGATATTCGAGAAGAATGTGGTTGGTACCCTTTAATCATCAGTGGGAAGGAAGGGATCTCAAGCCCTGAGGCAGAGACTGGCTCAGCTAGCACGCGGACCTCCCTCCCTACGCGGGGCCAGGGCAGGGACACGGAAGGGCTGGGGCCGAGGGGCTGACATTTCCTGCCCCGTGGCGAGAACTTCCGATAAGTGTGTGCTGCTGTGGGGGGCATGGGAGAGCCCAGACGTGGGCTCTCTCCGCCTGAAGACTGCTTGCCCTTTGCATGCTTGGTGAGGGGTGGGCGATGACACCCTCTGGCTCCAAAGGCAGCCCAGGGTCACCAGAGACACAGATCCAGTGAAGACTCTGAAAACATTGTGACTTTGTGCAATCACCTCCGACCCCTTGCTCAGTCTTCTTGTCTTCTGTGTTATTTTGGGGAGGGTGGGGGAGGTTTCGAACTGAGGCAGGGCTAGAGGGAGAGTGGCCCAGGAGCCCGCTAGGAGGACAGATCATGCTGTGCGGGGCCCTCCAAGAGTCCGTGGGGTTGGGAGTGGGCTCAAAACACTCGTGTCTGAAAGGAAAAATGGGCCGCCTGTGGGCCCACGGGCTCCCAGATGGGCCGCCTGGGGGTCTCCCCGAATACGGGAAGGAGGGCTTCATGCTGCCTTTTCAGGGGCCTGGCTGGGCCGCTTGCCGGCCGGCAGGGTTGGGAGCTGGGCGGGTGGGTGTCCTTAGCAGCAGACCCGGCTCTGCCTGGGTCGTCTCTCTGCCTGAGGGGGGAGATGCCAGCCGGTCTCTCCGGAGACCCCCCTCGCCGGGGATGCACACGCATCTGCTAACAGGTCCCGGTTGCTTTTCGGGGCTGTCTGCCAGAGGCCAGGAGAAGCGGGTTTGGGGCCTCGGTGGGGACGGAGGCTGGGCAGCACGGAGCAGGCGGGGCACGCGGGCGCGGTGTGGCCAGTGTCCCTGCCGTGGCACCTGCTCCTCAGCTGTCTGTGTCTACAAGCAGGGTTTCAGAAGAGCCCACGGGAGACCTAAAAAGGGAGCGTGTCTTGAGGAAAACGTGCTCCTCACTCGCAACTCCCGATGGTAAAGGAAGTGCTATTCTCGTGCACTTGCTGTGCACTGGACACGGAGAGGTCACTTTCCACACATGCTCTAAATCCCCGGACAGTTCTTCCCTCTCACTTTGTGTGTGGATGGAGAAGGTCACTTGCCCGTCCGGTGTGGGGCCGGGGGCCAGATCTGCGTTGCCCCTGCCCCTGCCGCCCTCGGAGCGTCGGCTGGCTGCAGGACTTCTAGAAGCGGCATCTTGACGGGACCCCCGTGTCTCTGCCCGGGCTTCCTCTGGCCTGGGGACCCTGTCCTTGTCTGGGGTGTGGGGTTGTCCTCTGTGCGAGCTGGGGCACTAGTCGCTCAGCGCATGCAGGCGGGAGGGGTCTTGCCTGTGGCGGGGCCTGGGTGCACGCACTTCCCAGTGGGGGACAAAGAAGGCCCTGGGGGTGGTTCCCGGCAGCGGGACACACAGCTGCCCTTTACGGGGCTTCTGGTAATGACTAGAGATTGTTGCCAAAAACTCCCTAGGAAAAGGAGGAAATTGCATCAAGGTAAAGCCGGGTGCTCACAAATGAGGTTCTGGCCTTGGGGGGCTGTGTCCCAGGGGCAGGACACGAAATGCATCAGGAGGGCACAGTTAGGCTCCTTTGGCCAGAGGGGCTGCTGTTGGAGGTGACGATGCTGGGGCAGACGTCCGGAAGGCCCTGGTGCTCTGCCCGAGCCGCTGTGGGGCTCCGGAGGGCAGGCAAGAGGGGCAGGCGAGAGGAGCACACAGAAAACCGGACGTCCCCTCGTAGAGACTTGCAGCTCACCTTGGCTGGGCTCCCCTGGGAAGCAGAAGAGACTGGGGCAGAAAGGGCATGTCCCCCTCAGCTTCTAGGGCGCCCTGCTGGGGAGGAGGGACCATCCCGCTCCTGCCAAGATCTTCGGACCTTACGTCCTTCCCTCCGGCTGCTGGGGAGATGTGCTCCAGTACCTCATGTGTTTACATATGGAACCGTGATGGGAAATCCCGCCTGAACCTTGCCGCTTGGCCCCATGGGCAGGGCTCTTCCCGGGAGGCATGTGTGGAAAGTCAACCCCTTGTATGCTGCGGCCTGGGCTCTCCCAGCTTCCACCGTCCCCAGAGCGGCAAGGGACACTCTCGTCCCCCTGTCAAGGGTGACGGGTGATTCTTGTGGACCTACCTCCTGAATGTCCCCCCTCCCACCCCGTGGGGCACTCCTGCTTCCACCCTCAGGCCTGCAGCAGCTTCCTGGGGGTTCAGGGCGATCCCCGCATTCCCAGCAGAGGCCTGGCGATGTGAGCCCCAGTGGGTGGCCTGGCCCCATTTGGAGCGTGCTGTTGACTGCTGGGCACCCACCCAGGAAGAGCCGCGCTGCCCATACTTTCCTGGTGGAGACCAGTCCCCCCAGGGCCCCCTGCAGGGGACCCAAAGCTCCGTGAGAGGGAGGCACACAGTAGGTGCACACAGTAGATGTCCAATCTGGTGGTTTCACTCATTGGTTTGAGGACCTTGCATCAGGCCATCTCCTAGACAACCAACCTGCTTCCCTCTGTGTTTGTGCTCCTTGAGGTCACAGGAGGCCCTTTAATGGGATGGAGACATTTTCAGACGAGGGGGTGCTCTGGCCAGAGCCACAGGGCCGCCTGGGGCGGGAGTGGTGGAATTTTAGAAAAACAGCATTGGAGTGCACGTCAGAAGCACGAGGGAAGGAAGGATAATGGGTACGACAGCCCAGCGCTGACCTACCTGCAGCAGGATCCAAACTCACTTCTGAAGAGAAGCAGAGAACAGCGTGCAGGATCACTCATTTCCTGTTTTTATTGTGGTTACTTAATGACCTTCCTTTGAAAGCTGCTAGTTGTCGTGGAAACAGGGAGTGCATTTCTTTGTCACGTCCTGCTGCTGCCTTCAGCCTCTGCTTAGACAGGAGAATTTACGTGGGAATCAAATATTAACTGGAGACATTGCCCTGGAGAGAGGCGGAAACAGGGAGAGGAAAGATGGCAGGACCGGGGCAGAGGGGAGGCCCAGTGTCCCACCTCCCCTGACTTGCACCAGCCCCCTGTTGGAGCAGAAACACACCCGCTCAGAGGCAGGTTCTGGGAGCCTCTGAGGAGCGTCCCAGTCAGAGAGCTCCTGGCCCTTGTCTCTGGAACACATCTTTCCAGTGGATTCCAGAAAGGGGGGATTACATAAATCCTGTGGAAAAGAGTGGTCCGAGTTTCTCCATCTCCCCCGCCCCCCTTGAGCTGCCTTCATTAGGTTTTCTTTTTCTGACCCCTCAGAAGATGAGTTCCGGGGTGAGCTGCTGAGTCAGAGGTGGACACGAGGAGACAAAGCCAGGAACTGCGGGACCTCGAGGCTCCTCCTGGGCAGACGCGGCAAGGTGAGGCGCTGGGAAGGCAGCCCCTTTCCTGCCACCGGCTCCCCTACCAGGGTCCGGGCAGGCGTCCTTCTTGCTTCCAGGCATGGGGCACGGATGCGACTTTTGGTCTCGTCACCATCACTCTTGAGTAGATAGAGGGTTAATTAGGGGCTAGGACCCTCAGCGATCTGGTCACGGTAAACTGCAAAGAAGACCTCAGGCTAGGTCCCTGCTCTGGGTCTGGTGACACCGAGGCTGCCCCCTCCGTAGCTGTCCCAGAGCAGGCAAGGCCTTTAGGAGACTTTGCTGCAGGAGCTCAGGAGGTCTGTGGACCTTGTTTATTTCCATCTTCCCAAGTGGAGGCAAATGACATACGCTGCTCATACCTGCCTAGAACTCACTGATCGAGGTGACTCAGGTTCCCTGCCTCGCCAGAGAAGCTCCCAGCCCAGGGCGTGCCATGTGCCCACAGCCACGCTGCCTACAGCCACGCCCACCCCCCAGAGCCTCCCGGGATGCGCGCCGGGGGACCCGGCTCCCTGGGTCTGGTGATCCTCAGAGGTGGGAGGAGAGGCGACAACAGGCTTTTGGGCATTCCTTTCCAGACCTCAGATTCCAGTCCCCATTGTCTTTCCATGGAGGTGGCCCCCACCAAAGACCCCAGCCATGAGGCAGGGCATGGCCACCCGGATGTGACGGCCCTGGGTGTGAACGGGAAGGGCTAGAAAGGTTGAGGCAGCAAGTTTATTTGAGGATGTTTGCAGTTTCCTTTGAACATGGTGACCAGAATATACTTTTTAACGGGCTTCTCCTGGCCCCTTGTTAAGCACTCGCACTCCCACTTTTATCCCCATAGGCTTGTCAGTGTTCTGCCGTGTTGGAGCCTGAGGCGAAAGGAAAAGTCGGTTGTACCAATCCTATCTTTATTTAAGCTTTGGGTATTTTGTTCATCGTGGGTTTTTGGCATTAATTTTGATATTTTGAAATATCGCATTTAATCATTATCTCGATGACTGAGTTTTTGTTTTCCACCTTAAATTTCACCTTAAAAAACACCTGGGTGAACGCCTCACTCCTCTCTCCCCGGTGCTGAGCATTCCGACGGAGGTCGGGGGCTCTGGGTGACATGTGTGGACCGTTGTGGGAGGCGCGTGAGGACCATGTGAGCTGACGCGCCCGGCCGGCGCAGGACCTGCTACGGGCACCCTGGTGGCCCGCGCTCAGGCTTTCCCGGCAGCAGCGGCTCCCTTACAGCCTCCCCCGTGGTAGTTCCTGCAGATAGGGCCTGAGTCACTGTTCTGGGCAGAGAGGCTAAGAGGCCAGAGAAGGAGGGAGGATGTGCCCTTGACAGGGTTTCCAGAAGGACGGCAGGGCTGGCCCCGGTGGTATGCGCTCCCTGAGCCGCTGGGGGGCCCGAAGCAGGGGGCAGTGGTGGCCACGGGAGAGCAGAGCGTCCCACAGCCAGGGCGGGCTGACTTCTGTGGGGGTGGGTGATGTGGACCTCCTCGTCGGCGGGGTGGTGGAGGCGCAGACTAAGCGCCGGCTGTCTGCCTGGGGTTCAGCACCAGGCGAGTGGACAGCTCAGGGACGGCTGAGAAGGGCTGCGGGTCGGATGCCTGTGGGTTTGGGGAAGGCGCTGGGCACCGAGCTGTTTGTCTTTATTTTGTGACTTAAGGAGAAAGGAGTAGGCATCGACGGTAGGTCCTTACATCACTTCTTGACCTGAAGAACAAGACGTTTGGGCTCCAATCGGGTAATACTCGATGCAGAATGCAGATGTGAGTCCAGGAGAGGGCTGATTGCACGGAGGTCTAGCAGTCCTTCCTGGCCAGGGAGGGTACCCTGTGCGTGACCTTTCCGGCCTGCTTCTCTGGGTGTGACTAGATTCCTGCCCTCGGGTGGGTAGAAATCCCACTTAAACAGAGGGACCCACACACAGCTACTTTATCAGGGAGTCTACTATATAGCTGTAATTAAAAAAAAGATGTATGTATTTGGGGGAGCGACAGAGAGGGAGAGAGTGCATGCGAGCTGGGGTAGGGGCAAAGGCAGAGAGAGAGAGACTCTCAGACTCCCCGCTGAGCGTGGAGCCCGACTTGGGGCTCCATCCCAGGACCCTGAGACCATGACCTGAGCTGAAACCAAGAGTCGGATGCTCAACCGACTGAGCCCCCAGGTGCCCCTACAGCTATAATTTTTAAAAAGTAATTAATTAATTTTTAATTTCCAATACAATTAACATATAGTGTTATGTTAGTTTCAGGTGTACAATATAGTGACTCAACAGTTCTGTGCATTACTCAGTGCTCATCCCGATAAATGTGCCCTCATCCCCATCACCTGTCTTACCCGTCCCCAACTGCATTTCCTCTGGCAACCACCAGTTTGTTCTCTACAGTTAAGAGTCTGGGGTATTTGTTTGTTTGTTTGTCTTCATATGACTGTAATTTTTAATTTGGGGGTTGGAGTGAGCCCCAATCCCCTGCTCAGAGATGTTAGGAAAACCACTTCCAAGACATGTGTTACATGATGCTCCTTGGGGTGTCCTTTCTACAAACCAAGGAGAAGCCTACTCTATTCAGCTGCCAGTGGGTCAAACAATGGTGGAACGTCAGCAGAATTTCAGAGACACAGTGGGACACCGCCCAAAAGGGGGACAGAACTATCATTTCAAGGAACCAGGGGCGCTGTGACGGCCGTGGTGGGGGGCAGGGGTGTGGGCATGTGGTTTGGCCTCATAGAGCAGAGAATGGAAAGCAGAATGTGTGCTGAGGGTTCCTGAGGTGGTAGAACGTGTACATCTTCGAAGGAGAGGGCTGCCCTTTGGGCTGACCTCGACCAGGCATGCAGCTACGTGCTCAGGAAATGGGAACCAGGGAGGTTGCACAGGTAGGCAGTATATGGGACTGGGGCTGGGGCTCTGAAGGGTTCCCCTGGAATGCTCGGTGGGAAGAAGTGGCAGGGAGCACCCTCGAAGGCTGCTCCTAAACACTTCAGTGGTGGGAACGTGGGTCCGCTGGAAGGGCTCCCTAGTGGTGCTGTGCGAGCGGCCATTGCCCTTGGCTGTGCACGCTCCAGAGAGATTGCTGCTTCTCCCTTACCCCTTCCCTCCCCTGGAGAAAGTGGACACTGGCCGATGCTATGGCAGCCAACAGGGGAGTGACAGCAGTCCCTTGTCTCTCCTGTTATGTTCTCTGCCCCCCGCAACCCACATCACCCCTTCCTTGTACGCAGGATTGCCTGTGGTCTCCTGGGGGTCAGTGGATGCCCCCCTCTCCTCATCTAGGTCTTCCAGGAGGGAAAACACTGAAACCCGCCCACAGGGACATGATAAGCCGTAGAATCCTGTGGATTTAAAAAGTTGTCGTAGGTTCATTCTAATTTTCCAGCTATGCTAGCTGTTCGAACACATTCTTTTTTTAAAGATATTTATTTATTTGACAGAAAGAGAGATAGCGAGAGAGGGAACATAAGCAGGGGGAGTGGGAAAGGGAGAAGCAGGCTTCCCACCAAGTAGGGAGCCCGATGCAGGGCTTGATCCCAGGACCCTGCAATCATGACCTGAGCCGAAGGCAGATGCTTAACGACTGAGCCACCCAGGCGCCCCTGGAACACAGGCTAAATAAAATGGAACCCTAAGCTGTCTCCTTCTCCAGCCCAGGGTTGGGATGAATGTCCCTGTGGTCAGGGGGTCTGGACGCCCGCAGCTTCAGGCTGTGGTATTTGTTCAGCCCCTTCTGACTGCTCCTGGCCATACTCCCTAGTCCCAGGGTCTCGGAGACATTTCCCACATTTCCAAGTATCGCCATTCATCTGTCCTTCTGTCTGTCCATCCTTACGTGACACGTTCTGAGCAGTGAACAAAGGTCTGTAGGAGAGGCAGTGACCTTGAAAACATGACTAGATGAGCTTGCTTCAGACTGAGAGGAGGACCACACGGGAAATGAACAGTCACAGAGTGGAGACTGAGGAGGAGAGGGTGGGAAGTGGGAGCCCCAGGCCACCCAGGGACACTTCCTGCTTCCCAGGACTGGAGCACCCTGAGGCCATCGGCCCTAAGACCCGCAGGCGCTCACTGCTCCCTGAGCCTCCTCACTCCCACCCAAAGTCTGAACTGTCCGCTCCCTCCCGAGCCCTCCCCTGGAGTGCGGACCCACTGCCCTGCTGCTGAGGCCAGGACAACCTCAGCAGGGATTCTGTTCTTTGTCCCACCCTTAACTGTCCATGCGGAGGAGCAGGGGCCCAGCACGGTGTGGAGAGGAGTGGTGAGGGCCTGGGAGGAGCCCGGAAGGCTGAGGGAGGGAGAGAGGGAGAATGCACGAGGGGGGACAGGGACCCCCCGGACACCACCACGGATGTTCCTGAACTTGGGGGTGGGGCCGGGGGGTCAGAGGGCAGACCCGGCCTCTGAGGGTAAAGGCAGAGATTGGCACAAAGTCTGTTGGGCCTCACTGAACACCTCGTGAAAAATCTCGGACTAGACATTCTGGGACATTGAGAGTCTGTCCTCTCTACTTTCTTCCTGGCTGTGTGTCTGGCTTCTGAGTGCGTTTCTGAGAATTCACACAGATCTATGGGTTTCAAGGCTGCATAATTACTGCATTTGCTTTTTTGGTCCCCAAGTTTGTAAATGTCCAACTTAGGGAACCCAGTTTTGGCACGGGTGCTCCGCGGACGGGTCTGAAAAGGGGCTGGTCTTGGTAGAACGATGTTGTGAGAACCGTTCATGTTTAAAAAGAGCTTCCGTGAAGAATCTTGACTTTTTAAAAAAACACAAAACAGAACAAAATAGTAATAGCTCCTTGAGAGAGACCCGATCCATGGCACTGACAAACCCAGTTAAAAGGAAGGGTGAAGAGACGATTCTCTGGTTAATGGATGTGGCAAAACAGGAAGTATTTGCATTTGTTAATGGTTCCCCTCCCCATAGTGTTCCTACTGGAGACAGAACTATTGAAATATTAATTAGAGTGGAGTGACGGGTTTGGGCGCACAGGGAAGCTGTAAGAGGCTCCTGGCGGCACAACGGAGGTGGCCGCGGAGAGAGATCACTGCCCCGTGAGAGATCCCCCAGATCGCCCAGAGAGCGTGGGCCTCGAGGCTGGCCTGGCTGGGACAAGGGGCCTTTGCACCCTCCAGGTGAGAGGCCGTTCAGTTATCTCTGGGTCGTGCAAAAAGAGAGACGTGATTGACTTGTGCTGGGAACAAGTGAAGGGTTCTTAAAAGTCAGTCCGTGGAACTGGGACGTGTCTCGTCTTTGCACCAACGAGGGGCCGTGTTTATGTGCCGAGGGACAGAAGGCCTGGGGGCTGCCGGGAGCCAAGCGGTGGCGGGAGCCCACGTGGTGCCCCGCGTGGGCCGTAGTCCTCGTCTGCAGCACAGGGAGAGTGGCCCGCAGACAGCCCACCTCGGCAGAATGCCCTGCCGTCTGGGAAGGAGGACGATGGACGTCCACGTCGAGCGGAGCTGGTTTTGTCGTGCCCAGGCGCTCCGAGGCAGCCACCGCGGCTCCTTTCCGACAGCCCGGAAATCAGTCTCTGCTCTGTCTTCCATGTCCCGCAACACCCTCTCGCCGACTCACCTCGTATTAAAGAGCTAACCTGTGTTCCCTCCTGTGACTGAGCCCCTTTCTTTTTCCCTTTTACAATCAAAGCTACATGCCCTGAAGAGAGCGTCTCACTTATTGATCATTTGATGCAGATAAACGGCAAATGGAAAGGTGCTCCGCAAAATGAATGTCACAGCTGTTAGCTTCGTCAATGGGAGCTCTAGTCTGCAAGCAGTGCCCATTACGCATCCCTGCAACCCTCTCTATTCTCTGCTCTTTGAATAATTTATCTGCAGGAAATCCAAATTGCCAAGGCACGCTTTAACCCAGCAGAATGATTGCCAATTTCCTTGGGAAAACTGACAAAAAAAGGGCTGTCGATTGCATTACGGCTGAAAGTGGGTGCCCGGCAGTCAGACGCATTAGCTCCATTGTGCGGCGGCGGCGGAAGGCGCGCGCTCGGGCTCAGTGCAGGTGACATTGGAAGGCTCATAAATGTAATGCAGTCCCTTTGACACCTGCTCCTCTCTTCACTTTAAATGTGAGTCATTGGTCCACGGGGAACCTCGACTTTAAAAATAGAGATCACAGTAATTGTCTTCGGAGGCCTGAGGCTCCGGATGCCGGCTCCGCCCCCCGGGCCCCCAGGTTGCGTGAAGTACCCCCGGTCTAATTTTTCGTCCTTAACAAATCACCTAAGTCGTGCGTGTGAGTGCGGTCTGTGCGGGAGGTTTGCGTTGAAGATTTCGTCTTCCTAACTTCCTAACTTCCCTCCTTTGAGGGGCCTCTACCTCAGAGCTGAGGCTGGTCCCTCGCGGCCTCCAGGCTGTCGCCCTTCCTTCCTTCCTCCTGCTGTCTGGCCTTGCCTTTGACAAGCCTTGGTTGTGGCCTGGGACACGTGGCATTGCTCTGTCCCTTCCTGACCACAGGGACAGGTGGTGCGCCCTGCGGCGCTCCTGGGTGCCCGGGACACATCCTGCCAGGCCGAGCC
>CM052811.1:121087777-121133802 GCA_028533885.1 Nasua narica
CCTTGAGGGCTCTTCCTCCACTGCCCCGCCGGGCTATGTGGACCGTGTTCCCCATGGGAGTTGGGCAGGCAGGGAAAGTGGGGGTGCACAGATGCACTCAGGTGGGTGGCCAGAGGGTGTGAGGGGTGCCCTGTCCCCTCGGGAGGCCCCCCGCCCACTCATGGGGGAAGGACACCCCTGGGAGGGTGGCCCGTGGGTCCTGTCCACATGGCCCCTTGGCCTGCGTTCTTGCCTGAAGCTGGCTTCCCATGTCGAGAGCCACACTGTCCAGCACGGGGGCCGCGGGCCCAGCGTGGAGCCAGCCCGACTCCGACGTGCCGTGGGCCCAGGAGACACGCAGAGTCTCTGTGACGTAGCCCAGAGCAGCCTCCCACTCAGAGCTTTTCCTGGGACCGCTGTGGAAGTGATGATGGTCCGGGTAGACGGGGTCAGGCCAGGGTTCGTATTAAGGTCCGTGTCACGTGTCCACTTCCATGTGTAGTGTGGCCGCTCCCATGTCCCTGTGCCTGACGTGCTCTCCGTTCCCACTGGGCTAGTGTCCCGCCTCTGGGGACGCGCCTCAGCCAGCACGTCCAGCCCCTGTCCGGGCGGGGTCCCTGGGCTCCCTTCGGGACCGGCTCGGTAGAAATCCTCATCGAGCGTTTTCTGGAGGCTTTGTGGGCACCCGTTTCTACCGAGGTAGAAACAGCTATTTCTGAGGGGACGACCTGGAGTGGTGGGGCCCTCACTCCCGTGGGAAGCCGGGCTCTGGGGCCCAGCGGGGGACCTGCCGTGATGCCCCAGTGAGCAGGGGGTGGTGCCCCTCTGCCTGGCCAGGGGCCTGTGTGCTGGGAGCCCTAGTGTCCACGGGGACCCGGCAGGTGGGGAAGGGCTCCCGCTAGAGGTGCCTGTCGGGGGGGAAGGTGGGGCAGTGGTGGGAGGGCCGGGAGCTGGGGTCCCCCCACTGAAGCTCCTGCCCCACGCCGGCTGCCCTGGCTCTCAGGTCTCCGCCTCCTGCGGGCCCACCCCTCGTCTTTCTGTGACACACAGACTCTCCGTGGCCAGCGCAGCTGGGGCCGGACCACGGCTGGAGGCCCGCACGGCCCTCCGGGGGTTCTGGGCCGGGCCTCCGTTAACATCCCAGTTGTTTTTGCTTGCAGATGAGCTTAGAAAATGAGGATAAGCGGGCTCGCACGCGCTCCAAGGCCCTCAGAGGTGAGTGCTGCCCCCACCCCAGCCCGGTCTGCCTGAGTCCCAGGTCCTGGAGCAGCAACGCCTCGGTGCTCAGGAAAGCAGAAGCCCACAGTGGTGACCAGGCCCTGGGAGGCGCCTCCCCGGATATTGGGCACTTGGGGTCCATGGTGTCCGGAGCCCATGAGGCCTGCGGCGGGGTCCAGACCGACCTGCCTGGGGGGCGGGGCAGGCAGACGGCCCCACAGGGTGGGAAAGGCAAAGCTCCATCGGGAGACCTTTCCGTTTGCCGCGGGAATGCGAAGACAGCCTCCTGCCCTCCCAGGAGGGTAGTCCTGGTGCGGGAGGACACGGGGATGTCAGACTGAGCTGGCAGGAGGTGGGGGTCTCTTGGCCGGCTCACCTCCCTGACTCCCTAGCACACGCCCGGCCAGGGCTGCACGTCCGGTGCAGGGAGCAGCCCGAGCGCCAGGCTGCCTGGGTGAGCCTCCCGGCCGGACCCCGGTGCGCTTTTGCCTGCAGTGGCCCCGTCACCAGGGGCCGGCCGCTTAGCTCTCCCCGTCCAGCTTTCTCTGCTGGGTCAAGTCCCTGTCGGAAGCTGACTTCCAGCGGCAGTTCGAGAGAGAGAGACGCTGTCCTGGCCCAGAAGGCCCGGAGAGCCGGTACCGGGTGGGGATGCCTGTCCCTCCGCAGGACCCGCGGCCTCTCGCGGGGAGATCTGGGGCGAGCGTCGGGGGAGCCGGCAGCCCGCTCCCCGCCCCCCCCCCCGGCCCCTGCAGGACATCCCAGGAGGCCAGGGGAGGGGGGCTTCGGTTCTCCGGGGACGCCTCTGCTTCTTTTCCATTTGTGCCTTTTGGTTCGGACTCCCACGTGTGTTTCCCTGTTTCTCTCTTTCTCTCACCCAGTGCCCCCAGAGCCCACAGGTGCCGACCTCAGGTAAGAAGGCTTTCTGCTAGCACCCAGCATGGCGGCATGGCGCATGCCTGTGACCCTGCACACCCCAATGGGCCACACGGGCCGCTGTGGATGGCCCGACCACACTCCAGAACCCCTTTCCTCCTTGCCATGAGTCCTGCTGTCTTCACCCTGCGTCTGCCCTCTCCCACCTCTGTCCCGGCCCCGCCACGCAGCCAGCCTTGACACAGGGCACAGATGTGCTGACTCCTGGTCACCACCAGGGCCTGCCTGTCCCTGTGGCCCCCAGCCGGCAGCAAGGCGCTCATTAGGGGCTCTCACGAAGGCTTTTGTGTCTGCCGGCCGGAGGTCCTGTCTAGCCAGAGATGAGGTCCCCAGTCGGCCACAGCCAGGTGCAGACGGTGCGTGGTGACCTGGCGATGGCTGAGCTCTTCAGGTTCGTGGTCGGGTCTCCCTGGGCGGAGCACCCTGAGGAGGAAGGGAGGACAGCCTGCTGCAGGGATTTGCTGGGTCCAAGCTGGAGGGGCCGGGTCAACGGGCCCCCACCTGCTGGCTTCTGCCCTGGGATTGGCCCCGGGACTGGAGTAGGGGTGGCCACGGAGGAAGCCCAGCCAGTCCCGTGCGTCAGGGCTGTCCCAGAACCACACGCACGACCGTGGAGCTTCAAGCTCGGTGGGCCTGGGCCCTTGGCGCTGTTTTATTCAGGCAGGGGTGAAGATGTTCAGTAACCGGCGAGGAAAACCAGCTTTCAGACCCCCTGTTTCCTGAGGGGGTGTTTCCTGAGCCAGGGGTTCCAGCTCTAACAGGAAAGGGGAAAGAGAAGGGGGGCTCGTGGACGGTCCCAGCGTGTCAGGGGGCATGAGGGACCCCTTCAATGGTCGCAAATTCCCCATGAGACGGAGCCAGCTTAGACTGCGGCCGACTTAGCCACCAGAGGCTTGTCCTTGGGGGATGGAAGGGCTCCAGGCCTACCCTCGTCCCCGCAGAGCGCAGCAGAGCCCCCAGCCCCCGGCCGCGTCCGTGGGGCGCTCTGCCCACGTGGAGGGGCCAAGGGCCACAAGCACACCTCAGTGGGGTCTCTGTGAGCCTCAGGACTCCCAGCGGGGGACACACAGAACATTCCGGTTTCTGAGGGTCCGTGCTGTCCCTGCCCTGCCCTCTCTGCCCCCAGCCTGGGCAGACATCCTCGTGTCACTGCCCACGTCTGGAGCTTAGGGGGAAAGGTTCTCACCAAACTGCACAAGTCTGGGACCGGGGCTGTCTCATTCCTCACCAGCGTAGCTGACGGCTGGCTTTGGCCAATCAGGACGATGAGAGGACCCCGGAGTGTCCAGCATCCCTCTAGCCCTTTGAGGCTGCAAGCTGGGGACAGAAGGGAGGGCCCGGAGGGAGGCTGCACGCCCAGGCCCGTGACAGACTCCTCGATGGCTGCCCAGCCTTGTCTCGCTCAAAGGAGGCACAGTCTGCTGCTATTTTTACCCCATGTGTGAGGTGGGGAAACTGAGGCACGGAGGGCCGAAGTTTGACCCAAAGAGCTGGATCATATGTGTACCGCTCCAAGCCCCGGCCCAGTTACGGGGAGAGACGGTGAGGAAGAGAAGGCCGCCAGACTGGGCCAGGGGAAGGTCCGCAGAACGTGCTCCCTGGAGGGGCGGCCAGGGCACTGGGGGAGAGAAGGCTTCCAGGAGGAGGTGTCACTTCCCCTGGCGTGATGCTCCATAGACAACCCCTTCAGGACAGCGAGGGGAGGGGGCTGGACACAGGACTCGAGGAAGCTCTGCGTTTTGGTAACAGCAACTAATTTTGGCAACAAAGTTATGGAGGGACTTGTGAAGGCAGATCCAAAGAGCTTCCTCTCCCAATTTTGAAGGAGCAGAAGCGAAAATGACTCTGAAGATAGCATTGTTTCAAAACCCTCTCCGAGAGGACCCAGCCACGGGAGGGTCACGGGAGTGCCTTCACTCCCCGGGGGCAGTAGGACCAGTGCAGGTTTCCTGGAGAAACTGGGCACGGATGCGTTGGTGTCTCCGTCTTCAGCAATGGGGTCTGGAGCAGCCCTCAGGTCAGGGGGCCTGGCCGCTCGGAGTTGAGTGGAGCCGCTCGTGTCCTGCCTGGAGGGTGCCGGTCGCTCCCGCATTCCCGAGCGCTCGCTGCCGCGCGGCGCCTAACGCTGTCATCTGTGCCGCGCTTTTGGGGGTCGCTCCTGGCCTGTGCACACCAGCCGCGCGGGCAGCGCTTTGCCGTGAGAGTGGGCAGACGCTGCGGCCGGGACGTCTCCCAGCCCACGGGCGGCTTGGCCCCGCCCCCTCCCCGGTGAGGCTTACTCGGCGGGCGCCAGTGCAGGGAGGCTGCGATGTCTCGTGTCAGATAAACTTGTGCACAAGTCACCGGGAGAGCCGACTTAGGGGGACGCTCTGCTGTGGGACGCGCGCCCGTCCCCTGTCCCGGGCTGTCTTTTTTTTTCTTTTTAGAGATTTTACTTATTTATTTGAGAGAGAGAGCGAGAGAGAGCATGAGAGGGGGGAAGATCAGAGGGAGAAGCAGACTCCTTGTGGAGCTGGGAGCCCGATGCGGGACTCGATCCCCGGACTCCGGGATCATGACCTGAGCCGAAGGCAGTCGCTTAAGCAACTGAGCCCCCCAGGTGCCCTCCCGGCCTGTCTTCTCCCAGCTCGAGCCGGCTCCCAGGAGGCTGCTTGCTCTCGGGGCAGTGGCGCGGCCCTTGGTAGGAGCTGAGCTGAGCAGGGGCTGACCGGGAGCCACCAGAGCTCTGTCTTCTCCAGCTCCTGGAGCCCACGTTGCTTCTCTGTGCCCTAGATTTAACGCTGAGTACCCAGGAGAAAGCAAACAGACCCGGTGGCTTTTCCTTTGCACCCGTGAAGAACTGTTGGACACTTCTGTGTGTGCCCTGGTCTGGGCCCAGCTGCAGCCACACAGCCTGGGAGGGGCTGTCGGAGGGGTTGACTGCTGGGAAGGTGGGGCACCTGCTGGGCCACCCCCAGAGCACGTTCGCGGGGGGCCGCCCACCTGTCACACCGGCATCCGGGTTCCCTCCTAGCCGTGTGACCTCACCGGAGGGCCTCCTCGGAGCCTCTTCCAGGAGCCAGCTCCTGCCTCGGGGGCAGATGGAAACAGGGGGCCCCACCTGCCCCCAGGGGGCTGCAGGGGAGTCAGTCCCGCTGAGGGCTGGTGGCTGAGTGCAGGGCTCTGGCTGGGATTTGGATCCTCCTGGCCTCGGCCTTGACTTCCCTTGACACCTGCAGTTTATGGTCACCAGGACCCTGCTCTGTGCGGACCGTGAGCAGGCCGTCTGCGAGCCTCCCTGCCCGCTTCCTGTCCCCGCCACACTCCCGGCGACACAGCGGGAGCTCAGGGAGAAGCTTCAGCTGCATCAGCCTCCTCTCCCAGAGCCAGGAGCCCGTGCTGCTTCTTCGCTCCGGCGCTGAGCACCCCGTAGGGGAAATGGCGCCAACTGTGCGGCCCAGGCCGCGGGCGGGCAGCCGCTGGGCTTTGGCCGGGACGCCCATGGCCGCTGTGTGGGGAGCAGGAGTGGGGGGACTCCGACTTCTACTCCCACCACGGTCCTCACCTGCCCCAGACGTGTGGGCTCCCGTGGTCCTGCCGGCCCCTGGGCTAGAGGCCAAGGTGCTGGCGAGCTGGTGGCTGGAGGTGTGGCTCAGAGCCGGTGACGCATTTGGGGGCTGGGCCAGCGGCCTTCAGGACTCCACAGCAGCTGCCACATAATTGCCTGATTAACTCAGTGATTAATCGGCTAATTGGGACCTCAGCTTCAAATCCCCAGTAACAAGGACCTTTTGTGAAAAGTCTCAAAGCTAGCTCTTGAGAGAGAGAAAGCAAGCGTGGGGCATAGATTTTAGAATAGCCGGGCCGGGGGCACTAAGTCCTGTCTGTGTGGAAAGGAAATCCACAATAAAATGTGGCATATCTTCCCTCCCTCTCCCCCTTCCTCCCTCCCTTTGCTTCTCTCTTCCCTTCCTCCTTCCCTTTCTTCCTTCTAAACCGAGAATCGGCCACCGTGGTCCCAGCCTGCAGGGCTGCAGGGAGACCGCTGCTCTCCCGAAATGCTGCTGTCGAAGCCGGAGCGGTGGGCGCTGCCTCCATCCGCTGTCCTGTTTCTCCCTGGCCCGCCCACGAGGGTGGCCTGAGGAGCCCACAGTGCATTGCGGTCAGGCCCACCATCAGTCAAATGAGAAACCATCAGGCGTGTCTAGATTGAGGTCGAGGGCCGTGCCCCTTCTGGGGCCCACTCTGCTCTTAGCTCGCAGGGTCTGGGAGAGCCTGATCAGACCCCCTGATGCCAAGCCTGCTCAGAACAAGGTCTTCCCATCTTGGGGACCTTGGGAGGGCCCCTCCCGGGAGGGGCGTGGGCTCAGCCTCTCCCGGGGGACCGCCCATGCCTGCTCCCATTTCTTGGGGCGTTGGCTTGCCGCTCGGGAATAGGGGGGAATGTCCTGTGGTCTGTGGATGTGCCCAGCAGCCCACGGGATCCCGGCCTTGCACGGAGCTGACTCTAGGGGAAGTGGGTTGGGTGGTAGGCCCCGTGCCCGTGATCAGAAGTTTCCAGAGCTTTCTGTGGTTTGGTTCAGTGGGGAGACGGATGACACTGGAGGGTGAGGAACTCCTGGGGGCCTGGCCTTTCTCCCCGTGCACTTGCTGGCCCCTGGGGTGCGTGAGGCCCAGCAGCCCCCCACGTCTATGGGTAGCCCCCGGGTCATCGGCTGTCCTGCACCAGGCTGCGGGTTCGGCAGGAGATTGTAGCTGAGGGCCTCAGAGCACGAGTGATGGCCCGCTTTGCCCTTGGGCCGGCCTCAGGTGCTGGTTCTGGGGGCCCCGCAGAGCGTCCCGTTTCCTGGCTGCTGGGAGCTGGCGGCAGCTTGCCGGCAGTGGGAAAGACTTACGCAGAGAGAAAAGAAGCCGTCTAGGAGACAGCGATGTTGGAAGTCTTGATCTCGTACATGCAGATCTTTAATTAAACACACTCATAAAATCGTAATGAGTCATTCGTTTACTTAAGTGGGGTGAGTTATTTCATTAATTGTTAGTGAACTACAGGCTGGCGTTCTGAGACGCACGGTTTGGAGACAGTCTCCTGCGCCCCACGGTGAGGGTCTGGGGGGCGGCCCTTCCCCACGTGACCGCCCCGCTGTCTCCCCCAGCTGCCCCACCCCAGGGTGCACCGGCTCGGGACACATCCGGGGCAAGTATTCCAGACACCGCAGGTAAGGGGGCTCCGGGGGGGCGGGGCTGCGGGCTGGGGGAGCCCCTCGTTCTCTCTGGGCCCTTTTGTGGATCTAGAACCGTCCGTCTGTGCCCGCGGCTGCTGAGGCCAACACGGCCGTGGCGCGTCAGGCCTCAGCGTCTCTGCTGGGGGCGCGAGGCTGGAGGAGTGCGTGGGGCAGAGCTCAGAGCGGACCTGCCCCCTGTCAGGGCGACCACAGCGAGCTGGTCACTGTGGTCCCCTGGGGGCCCTGCAGCTCGACTGCGGCGGGGGAGGGTGGGCAGGGTCTGGAGGTGGGAGGGCCCAGGGCACCCCGGGGACCGGCCTGGGGGGAGGAAGTGGGCTGGGTCGCACAGGGGGCCAGTGCCCTCCTCGGCCCTGCAGGGGGAGTGCCGTGGACAGGGCCGCTGAGGTTAGGTCTCAGGCGAGAAGAACGACACGCAGTTTAAAGCACATCGTGACTTTGTAATGCAGACAATTCATGGAAAGGTTTAAGCACATCATGCCTGTAGTGAACGTGGGGCTTTTAGCTGGGGGCAGCGATGCGGCGCAAAGATGAGCTTTCACAGCAGGGAGCGCGGCTCCCGAGGGTGGAGAGCGGGCGGGAGGGCCCTGGGAGTGTTGACAGGGCGGCCCTGGTCCCCTTCCTCCCAGTTTGCAGAGCTGCCCACTGGCCAAGAAGAGGAAGCTGGAGGGGGCCCAGGCCGAGCACCTGGCGTGCATGCGGAAGTCCCAGCCCCTGAAGCTGGCGCTGGACGAGGGCTACAGTGTGGACACCGACGGCAGCGAGGACGCCGAGGTGAAGGACGCCTCTGTCTCCGATGAATCGGAAGGAACTCTGGAGGAGGACGAGGCTGAAATGTCAGGACAGGAGGAGATTCATCGTCCCGAGCCAGCTGAAGGTGCTTTGTGGCCCTTTCTCCCCCGACATAAAGGGCTCTTAGTGTGGCCCTGGAGAACTGCAGCCTGTGAGTGGGGAGGGGGCCCACTCCGAGTCAGTGAAAGGGCCGCCGAGGGAGCCCTTCCTGAGAACAAGCGAGGTCTTGTCCTGACATTTGTTGGGGCTTCCTGGAGCGGGGCCGGTGCAGGGCGTCGGAGGGGCCTGTGGGCACATCTCTGGGAACACTGTGTGTGCGAGCGGGTGTGCGTGTGCGCGGGAGAGGTGGGTGGACAGATGGGAGCGGGCTGTGTGCCGGGGCGTGGGGGCGGGGGGCTCGGACAGACCCCCCTCCCCTCGGGCCCGGGAAGAGCAGCTGGGGTGGGGAGGTCGGCTTGGCATCAGGTGAGCCCGGGGTGGGGAGGCGCCCAGGGAAGCCTGGGCTGGGGAACCGAAGGGATTCTGGGCTGCACTCTCTTCCCGGGGGGGCACCCAGACTTTGGCAAGTGCTGGTGTGAGAGCGGCCCCGAGTTCCGGAGGGACGTGTCCAGGGGCCCCCAAGCCTGGCAGACTGCAGAGTCCTGGGGTGGGACTGAGACCTGAGGCCCCAGCCCCCAGAACCCCCAAGCTGCTTGTGTCTTCTGACCTTGCAGGGTCTGGGATGGGTTTTTACTTTATTTTGGAGCCAGTCCTTAGGGAGAGTCCTCATGCTTGCCTCCCTTCTGGGGGTCTCTAGTTTGTTTGAAGTCGGGTGTGGCCGCATGGGCTCTAGGGAGAAAGGACCAGCTTGCCCGCTTTCTTACAGGGGAGGGCGTTCGGGGTTTGGGCAGCAGCCCTGGCCAGCCCCCTCCCGGGATGGGCAGCTGGCCGGCCTGGCGCTTGCACCTGGGGCGTCCTTGCCGACCATCCCACAGGCCGGCGTGTACCTGTGTGTCTATTAAAAACATAAATTCGTTTTCTGCTTTGTGTTTGTGAAGCAATTTTTAAAATCTGTTGTATTCTTTAAGTTCCATTTTATGAAATGCAGGTTTGTTTACCCGATTTGAGAAAGTAGCTGTAAGGGGGAGGGGCATTAATAACGCGTATCAGAGAGAGACCCTCAGCCTCAAAAGCAGTAGTGACTCCTTTTCCTCCCAAAATAAGTTCACCGCGTCTCCGTGGCCCAGCCGAGGGGCCGGCACACCCGACCACCTTCCCCTCTCCGGGGCTGTCGTGCTCCCCGGGCGGCTGGGGCAGGGGGTTCCTTGCGCTCCTCCCACACGTTTCTGATTCTGTGCAGGAAGGAGCCCGGTCAAGGCCCACTTTGGACCCAAGCCCACCGGTGGCTCCGCGGGCCCCACCAAGGGCGGCTACAGCAGCTACCGGGAGACAATCGCCACTTCTCTCCTCAACCTGGGCCAGATCGCCGTGGAGACCCTAGTTGGGGAGGACTTGGGCCAGGTGGCCAAGCCGGGCCCTGGCGTCGTGCACCTGGTTCAGGAGGAGGCTGAGGACGGGGCTGCCAGTGACGAGGGGAAGAAGGACGTGTTCCTCCGGCCAGAGGGTGCAGAGGAGGTCGTGGGAGTCACCAGGGAGCACCCCCAGGAGCTCGGTCCCCAGTCCGTGGAGGGCGTGGCCAGTGAGGAATCCAGCAAGAGGAAAGTCGCTCTGGGTCACGAGGAGGACGAGGAGGAGGACGAGGAGGAGGAGGAGGAGGACGAGGAGGAGGAGGACGACGAGGAGGAGGAGGAGGAGGAGGAGGCCGAGGACGAGGAGGAGGAGGAAGAGGAGGAGGAGGATGAGGATGAGGAGGAGGAGGCGGCTGCTCCTGAGGTCATCTGCCAGGAGGACGCCCCCGCCGCCCCCGGCCAGAAGGCCCCTGAAGCCCGGCAGCCAGCCTCTCCCAGCCCCAAGCCTCAGTACTCTGTCATAGTGGAGGTGCCCTCCGACGACGGCAAGGACGAAGACGCGCGCTCCCAGAAGTCTGCGGTCACGGACGAGTCGGAGATGTACGACGTGATGACACGTGGGAACCTGGGCCTCCTGGAGCAGGCCATTGCCCTGAAGGCTGAGCAGGTACAAGCCGTCTGCGAGCCCGGCTGCCCGCCCACCGAGCAGGGCCAGCTGGGCCCCGGCGAGCCCGGGAGGGCGGTGAGGCCCTTGGACGCTGCCCGGAAGAACCACTGCAGCAAAGGTAGGGTGGCGGCCGGCCCCGCCCTCCCCCTCCAGGGCTGGGGGCCACCCCTGTCCCCACGGGCGGGGCTAGGCAGCCTAGGGACAGGCGCGGCCGGAGGACCTTACCGGCTGGAGGCGGGGCTGACGGGTGCAGACCAAGGACACACATACACGTAGGCACAGACTGGCCGTCGGTGCAGCGAGTGGGCTCACGGGCTCATGTGGGGCGATCCAGAGAGAGCAGCAGGGCTCCTGGGGGGACGCAGAAGGCGCAAGGCACAGTGAGCTGGGGGGCCAGCCGTGGTCTTGGAGAGACACAGGCCGACCCTGGGAGGACACAGCTGGGTCGTGGGGACACTCGAGTGAGCTCTGGGGAGCCCCAGTTGGTAGGTCTGTGGGGACACAGGGCACAGATTTCTTGGGGACCCTCAATGAGACGGGCTTGGGGCAGATGGTGAGGGACACTGCTGAGGGGACACAGATGAAGACATTGTTTCAGCCTGGGGGAGAGCTGTCACCTTTCAGGGTGGCACAGATGTGGGGGGACAGCTGCTTGAGAGCTCAGATTCAGACTGGCAAGGTCTTGAGGGGACACAGACACAAGGAGACCCAGATGAAGGTGACACAAATTTAGGGACAGGAGTTGGGGCCTGTGCAGGGCATCAGTCTGCTGGTGGTGGGCTCGCGGCTCACAGATCAGGGCAGACGCCGGTGGGACGTCGTGGAGGAGAGCGTGGCTGGAGGATGCCGGGAGAGTGACAGCCACGGGCCCAGCTGCTTGGGCGACTCAGTCGTGTGGGAATGGACACGGGAGGCCTGCCTTCAGGGACAGAGTTGAGGCTGTGGACCCAGGGGACAGAGCCTCAGGCTGAGGCAGGTGGCCGAGTCGGAAACACCGGGCAGGGGATGACCCTGCCTGCTGGGTTGGTGGACGTCCAACTTCCTGCCCATTGGAACATGGAGACGTGGAGCCTGGGGTCCTGCACTTCAGAGCCCCCTCGGGTTTCTGCCTTGCCTGGGGGGGCTCTCTGAGTGCGGCTGTGTGACCTCTGCCTTCTCCCCGAGGGCATGGCCACACCTAGGAATTTCTCTGGGACATCGGCTGTGCTCTGGGGGTCATTGTGGCCTGACGGGTGTCCCCTGCTGGCCCCTACACCCCACAGGGACGTCTCTTGGCCCACAGAGCCTAGATGAGGTCGGCAACTGAGATTTGAGTTGAAACCTCTGCCTGTGCCTTTATTAGTCACGCAGTTTTTGGCAAGTTAGCGTCTTTGTTCTCCTCGTTTTGTCAAACGCAGGGGACAGGTCTTGGCAAGGAACTTGTCCCATTTTCCACCTCTTTGAGCAGAGGCTGGAGCTCCAGGCCCGGGGGCCCTGGAGACACGGCCCCCACACTGAGGCCAGTGGGCTCCCACGGTGTCAGTGGGGGCGGGAGAGAGGGCGCCTGCTGCCACCTGCCTCCTCGCCCCCAAAATGCTGCCCATCCTGTTACGTGGAGGGTTTTCCGGGAGGACGGCCGATGTGGACCAGAGTCCCCAGAACAATCCAGCCCCGGTCCGTCCCGGGCTCCTGGGCAGTCTGGCCACTCTGCTCTGGACGCTGTGAATGAAGGAGCACGGCGGTCCCCACCCCCACCCCCCGCCGCTGCCCACCCCGTGGCTGCCTCGCCGCCCTAACTGATGCGTCTTGTGTGTCTAGATCCCTCAAGAGCGGAGAAGCGCGAGATCAAGTGCCCGACGCCGGGCTGTGACGGCACCGGCCATGTCACAGGGCTGTACCCTCACCACCGAAGCCTGTCTGGCTGCCCCCACAAGGACAGGATCCCCCCGGAGAGTGAGTAGCTGTGCACAACTCCGGCCATTGCTGCTGCTCGGATGGCATTCCCGTGGAGAAGGGGTCACCCGGGGCCCTGTCCCTTTGAGCTGGCTCACATGCCCCAGCTCAAGCCCATGAGGCTGGGGCCGTGCGGCGGGCCCAGTCACCCACCTGGGCCGGCGGCCCCAGGAGGCCCGCGAGGGAGGAGCCGGCCGCCTTGCTCCGAAGGGCACACGGAGAGAGGCCGTCCCCACTCCTCGGCCAGAGGCAGTAGCTGCGAACATGCGTCCCAAAGGCAACTCATAGAACGACCAGAGGGTTCGAGGCCTAGTCGGCTTCCGCCCCAGGGAGGCCGGGGACCGCAGTGGGAGGGAGCACGGCTGGACTGGGCTGCGGCCGGCGGGCCCTCCCGGCTCTTGCTCTCGGCGCCATCCTCCCACAAAGGTGCAGACCTGGCACGGGGCGCCTCCGTCCTCCTTGGCCATGCTCACCGCGTCCCTCCCTCGGCTTCTCTCGCAGTCTTGGCCATGCACGAGAACGTGCTCAAGTGCCCCACTCCCGGCTGCACCGGCCAAGGCCACGTGAACAGCAACCGCAACACGCACAGAAGGTACTTAGGCTGAGCCAGGCGTGGCGGGGCCGTGGGGGGCGGGGCCTCGTGTGTGCGCCCCCGCCTGGGACGGGTGCGAGGTCAGGGCAGGCCTCTTGTTGGGGGGTCAGAATGGCGCCCCAAGGTGTGGTCCCTGTGGGGGTCCTGAGAGACCAGAGCGCAGCTGGAGGGGTGGGTGTGTGCCCCCCAGAGAGGCCTCCTGCCCTTGCGGAGGGCCCGGTGAGGCTGGGAGTCCTGCCGATGTTTGGGAACCCTCTGCCGGCCAGGACTGAGCTCTGGCTAGACTGTGGGGGCCCTGGCGCAGGTAGATGGGGGACTCCCAGGGTGCACTCGGGCTTGGCGGTCTGCCATCCTGCTCAGCGAGAGGTGCCCGCAGCGCCCACGCTTGCCCGGAGCGCCTTGGGGGGTGTGGCTGGGACGGGCCGGGTGTTTGCGAAGGCTGCTGCCCTCCCCTGAGAAGAGGCTACGCTCCCGAGCGGGGCTGTGACCGTCCCCTTGCCTGTAGCCAGGCAGCTTGGTGCTGACAGATGTCTTAGATGGGGCACCTGCCGGGGAGGGGCCTGGCCTCCAGCGTCAGCACCCGGGGTGTGTGGCCGGGGGGCCCTGGGCCTCCCCGAGTTGGCTGATGGAGCGTGAGCCAGAGACAGGTCCCGAGGCCGCGCTCCGGTCGGCAGTGAGGCGGGGCAGGGAGGCGAGTGGCAGGCCCACTGCCCAGACCTGCCGAGAGCAGGTGCCTTTGCCCCAAGCCGTGAAGGCATCTGGGGTCGGCTCTGTTTTCGAGTGTCACTGCTTAGGGCTTCCCCCGATGGAAACCACCCGTGCAGCTGCTGCTCCGAGGGCTCGCAGACAGAGTGGGAGAGATGGGAGCCTCCCTGGGCTCCGGCTGCTGCTCGTGGGGCTCCCAGCTTGGCCAGGCAGGGTCCGGAGGGCAGGGCTTAGCTGTCCTCTTTGCCTTTTCTCCAGTTTGTCTGGGTGTCCCATTGCTGCTGCTGAAAAATTAGCCAAATCTCATGAGAAGCAACAGCCGCAAACGGGAGATCCCTCCAAGAGTAGCTCCAACTCCGATCGGATCCTCAGGTGAGTGAGCAGAAGGTGCCACCCCCCCAGGTTCCCGCAGAGGTCCTCCCAGGGTCTCCGGACGGCGTGCGTGTGGGCGTGTGCTGAGGGCCCGAGCTGCCCTGGGCGCCTCCCGGGCGGAGCTGGAGGCTAGATTCTGGGCACACAGGATGGAGTCTGACGGCTGCACACTCGCCCCTGTTTCATCGGCTGTGGCACAAACCCCGCGAGGCCGCCCTGCCTTGCTCTCCCCGCTGGAGAGCGCTCAGGGGCTTTGTGCTTTCTCGGGAGAGCGACAGCCCCAGCTGGGGGCCCCTGCCGTCCAGACGCCCAGGAGCAGCTCCTTCCGGGCCACACTGCCTGCGCCTCCCTCACCCCAGGGACGGACCCCGAACCGCGGGAGAGGAGGGGGCACGTGGTGCCCTTCAGAGCACGGCCTGCTTGTGGCCCCAGAGGTCCTGAGGCAGCGATCGGGGCTCCAGAAAGTCCATTCAGGATGTGTGTGCTTAGCAACCCGACCACCCCTGTGACTGGGAAGGCCAGGGCCAGACGGAGGCCAGAGGGTCCGGAGCTGGCCCAAAGCCGCATTATCAGGCGGGGGAGCTGGCACTGGCCCCCGGGCAGCCCGGCCACAGAGTCTTACCAGGCCGGTGACCCCCCCTCACCGACTGCCCTCACTCCGTGGGCACTCTGCTCCCTGAGAAGCCTCTCCCTTGCCGGTTCTCCAGACCCCAGTCCCCCGTCGGCCCCTCAAAGGAGAATGAGGGAGGGGCCGTTGCCGGGCAGGAACTAACATGGGCAACAGCATGGACCCTGGTCTGGAGAGAGGCCCGCCTCCTTCCAGGGCCCACGCAGCCTCCTGTCCCTTCCCTCGCGTGTGGCCGCCAAGGTCTCGACCAGAGGACCCGGCCACCCCCCTTGGCTCGCTCTGCGGGTGCCCTGTGAGGGCTCACCGACCCGCCTGCACTCGTGCCCACGGGGGCCTTCGGCCCTGCGTGTTCGGGGGCTCCTTCCCGCCTGTAGGCTGTGAGGCTTGGAGGCTGCTTCTTACCTCGCCCCTGCAACTGCCCTTCCAGCTTGCTGCGGGCCCCTAAGCCAGGTCTTTTCCTGCCTTGATCTAAGTCACTGGTAAAATGTCAAACAAGCAGGCAGCTGAGGCCCCGGGAGCCCAGGGTTGGGGCCAAGAGCCTCCCGCACGATAGCTCCGCTCCTGGGAATCTGACCCCCCTTCGTTTGCCTGTGAGAGTGGGCAACGGTGTGGCCTTGTGGACCTCGCCAATACCTCGTGAGGCCGAACAAGGGCATGACATTTTGCCTCCCCAGGCCCTTGGTGCTGAGCCAAGGTAATGATGGGGGCGGGCGGCCTGTGTTCAGGTTCTGCTCCTGGGGCGCGGCCACGTTCCTAGGGGTTGTCCTCTGGGGCGAGGGGGCGAGTCTTTGCAAACGTGTGCTGGGGCCCCGGGCGCTCCGCCTGCTGCGGGATGGGCCCCGGCCAAGGAAGCCTATGGCCCCTGCTGCCAGCGTGGAGCTCGGGCTCTTTTCTCCCGGGCAGTGTCTGAGCGCTCTCCAGGAACTCCCTCAGACTCGCCCGGCCTCCCGCCCTCCCTGCAGCAGGGGAACCGGCCTGTGCTTGGGGGCAGCTGCTTTCTGAGGCCCAGGCTCAGGTCTGATCTCCTCAGGGTTGCAGGGTCTGCCACCGGGCTCCTCTTCCTACAGCGCTCGGCACCTCGGAAACTGTCCCCTCCACCCATTCTCGATTCCAGGCTGCAGTCATTGCTTGGTTCCGGGTCTGGGGCAGAGAGGGCGGGGGGCCTCTCCTCCTCCTTCCCTTCGCTCTGAGCTGACCACCCCTCGCACGGGGGCTACCCCCCACCTGGCTGGTCTTCTCACCCTGGCCCTGTGCCGTCTGGGCGCCTCTCGCACGCCACCTCTCGCGCTTTCACGACGCCGAGCTCTTGCCAGGGTTCTGGTGATAGCGAACGAATGCCTGCAGGGGCCTCTCTATCCCTGCCCCAACCCTTTCAGCCCCCCTGGGGCTCTTCCCCACTGACGTAGTAGTGGTAGGGTAGGGTAGTGGAGGGCTGAGCCCCCGGTCAGTGGAGAGCTGAGTTGGGCCCTCCCGGAGCCCTGTTCTCAGGGGCGCGCGTACCTTCCTCCTCACCAGGCAGCTCGGTTGTTGCGCCAGGAGAGTTCCATCTCGGGGTGGCCGGCCGCTGGCCGAGGGACGCTCCTGGGGGCTCGCCTGCCAGGGGCTCCCACTGCTGGCGGCAGAGCTGGTTGAAAGCGGCCCTCGTAAGCTCCGGGGGGACGTCTAAGGCCGCCCTCCCCCTCTGGTCTGCAGGGACACATGCCATCGTCCCTTCAACGCTCCCATTCTCGCTCCCAGCTCGCTTCCTCCTCCAGAGCAGGTCCCAGGCACCCTTTCATGGGGGGACGTGGGGGAGGGGATCTGTGCCCATGGGGCTCCAAGGGCTTCCTGCCCGGGCTTTAGGGTGGGGCTCGGGGTCCCTGTCCTCATGGTACCGCACCTCTGTCTTGCACCTCAGGCCTATGTGCTTCGTGAAGCAGCTTGAAGTCCCTCCGTATGGAAGCTACCGGCCAAGTGTGGCCCCTGCCACACCCAGGGCCAACCTGGCCAAGGAGCTGGAGAAGTTCTCCAAGGTCACCTTTGACTACGCAAGTTTTGACGCTCAGGTTTTTGGCAAACGCATGCTTGCCCCAAAGATTCAGACCAGCGAAACCTCACCTAAAGCCTTTAAATGTAAGTTGGGGAGACGCAGTCCTGGGAGGTGTAGGGTTTGAGAGTTGGGCGAGGAGGGATCCCCCCTCGCCAGGAGCCTGTGGGGACTCTCTCCCCCCGGGCTGCCTGACTGTCCCCGTGTCTACCACGGTGGCTTTCCCAGAGTCTGCGTCTTCCTCACGTTACTGCCACCATGTTCCCCATCAAGCTCGATGTATCTCTTCACTATTTGAGAACAAAACCCAGACCCTTCACGGCGTGCCTGTCCACAGGGCTGAGGATAACTTCCCCGATGTGGCCCACCGTGCGGGGGCTCAGACAGCCGCTGTGCGAGCCCGGGCACACAAAGCTCTTTGCCTCCGTGCAGGAGGGCCGTCTGGCTGGCTAGTGTGTTGTCGTGTGAGCCACGGGTACTTGTACTAACAAAATGCGTTCCTCCAAACTTTGGAGAACAACCCTTCCTGTCTGTTTTGGTCACTGAATATACCAGTCTGTGGGTTGCAAGCCCATTAGCCCTGGAAACACATAAGAACTGGAAAAGCAGCCCACGGTACCCGTGAGATGGGAGCTGGCATCTCCCAGTGGGGGTCTGGCCCTCGGACGCAGCGGTGAGGTGTCTCTGCCGTGTTAGTAATGGAAACACCAAGGGCTGACGCAGCCACCAGCTCCAGTGTGGACCTTTGTCCCACCTGCTCGGTGCCTCGACGCCCGGGGAGCGGCCCACACCCACAGGGAGCGCTCTGCAGGTCTGGAAATTTACTGGCGATACCGTGTCGCACCTGAGAGGTGGTTTAGGGCTACAGTGTAATTACTAGAAAAGGTAACATTGTATGCCCTCGTTGCCCATGTTTATTTGAATGGTAACTCGACTTCATTGAAGTGGTATTATGGGGGCACCAAAAGTAGCCTTTTGAGATGTTGGGACAAGGGTTTTCCTACTTGAGTATTCTAGCCACTCCAATGGACAGAATTCTTTACTCTTTCGGTTAGCGTTCCCCAATAGACAACTTGTATTTGTTGATATATCAGAGGCTGGAATGTCTTTGGAGGCTTTTACTCTCTCTGCCCGAATTTTAGACGAGCCAGACATGGCCTCCTGAATGCCTTTTGCGGGGATGGGCAGGGTTGTGCCGTGGGCCCCGTGACCAGACAGATGACCCTGCCCCTGGCCCGCCCTCCTTAGAGCTGTGCCCAGTGCCCTCCCAGAGCCCGAGTTCCCCACTGCGTCTCTGCGGCTGCCTCTGTCCCAGTTGCATATCAGCATGGTGTTGTTCCCTTTTTGCAGCCCAACCTTTCCCAAAGGCCTCACCCCCCAGGCACAGCCCCTGCACTTCACCCTCTTCTGCAGGCTTCGACTACACGCATGACGCCGAGGCTGCACACATGGCCGCCACGGCCATCTTGAACCTCTCCACCCGCTGCTGGGAGATGCCCGAGAACCTCAGCACGAAGCCGCAGGACCTGCCCAGCAAGGTGGGTGCGGCACCTCGGAGGAACCCTTCCGAGGAACCCCTCCGAGGAACCCCTCCAAGGAAGCCATGAGCTGGTGGGGTTAACAGTCAGTTGCACACACACGTTCCCATGTGTCCCCTGAGTCGGAGGGTCATTGCACACACACGTTCCCTTGTGTCCCCTGAGTCTGAGGGTCGTGCACACACACGTTCCCTTGTGTCCCCTGAGTCAGAGGGTCATGCACACACACGATCCCCTGTGTCATCTTAGTTCGAGGGTCACGCACACACACGTTCCCATGTGTGCCCTGAGTTTGTGGGTCATGCACACACACGATCCTATGTATCCCCTGAGTAGGAGGGTCATTGCACACACACGTTCCCATGGGTCCCCCGAGTCTTAGGGTCATTGCACACACACGTTGCCATGTGTCCTTTGAGTCTGCGGGTCATGCACACATACGTTCCCATTGTCCCCTGTGTCTGAGGGTCATTGCACATAGGTGTGACCTCACGTTCCCTGGAACTTGATGGCTGAGCACGTGTCCTTGTGTGACCATGATCAGCACGTCTCAAGGTTTGTGATGTTAGCAGGACCTGAGAGAGAGTGGAGGCCTCTCTGCATGAATTTCAGATATTGGTGAATCCAGAAACCTGCTTCTCAGTGGCTCTTGTGCTCTTGTCTGGCCCTGCTTCCTTCCGCGGGAAACGCTGTCCCGGGCTCCCATGCCCGTTCCTGGGCCAGAAGGCACACGTGGGGATGAAGTCACTAGCACGGATTCTCCTTCGCGGTTGTAGGCGGCGGACATCGAGGTCGATGAAAATGGGACCCTGGACCTGAGCATGCACAGGCACCGCAAGCGCGACAGCACTTTCCCCGGCGGCGGCGGCGGCGGTTCTGGTGTGAAGTCTCCCGACGCCTCCCAGCGCCAGAGCAGTGCCAGCGCCCCCAGCAGCTCCCTGACCTCGCCCCAGTCCAGCCAGGCTTCCCGCCAGGACGAGTGGGACCGACCGCTGGACTACACCAAGCCCAGCCGCCAGCGAGAGGAGGAGCCCGAGGAGGTGGGTGTGGGGCCTGCGGGCTCTCGCTTCTCCAGGAAGAGCTGGCAGTGGCCCTCCCCGCGCACCGGGCCCTGGCCGCCTCTGGCAAGCTAAGACGCGGCCTCCCGGCCTGGAGGGCTTTTCGGCCACACTGTGGTCTTGTCCTCCCACTTGCACGGACTCCGTGACCAGCACCGCCGTGGCCCCGGGAGTGCGTGGAGAGAAGGAGGGCTTCTTTCACATCCCATGGGACATATTTGGGAATGGCTCCAAATTCCTGGGTTTTGTGGCCTCCCCCACCCTGAATTCTGGCAGCAGAATCCTGTCCGTAGCTCCTTGGACAGAGGAGCCCCCGTGCCGGGCAGTGGCCTGAGTCCCGAGACCAGCACCCGCTGGTAAAGAGCAACAAGCCAGGTGTCTTTGTCAGAGCTGCAGTCTGGGGACAGGGGAACAACCCTTTATGGCCACTCTACCCTCGCGAGAGTGCGACTGGTTGAAGGCTCTTCCCCTTGGACGTGTGCATCCCGAGTAGCAAAGCCCAGCTGTGAGGATGTGAACAGGCCGACAGGTCCCCTCCATTCTTCCTCCCTGTCCCTGCCAGCACCCCCACCAACCCCAGAAGGGCAGGGGGGCTGGTCCTCGGGGAGGAGAGCTCTACGGAGACTACCAGCCTGCAGTTCAGCCCTCAGCCCCCGGCGCCTCTAAGCCCCTCCCATTATCTGCATCATGGAGGAGGAGACTGGGCCCAGCTGAGTCACTTGGCACAGTCATGTGCCTGTAACTTGGTGTTAGGCTCCAGGAGGGGGGCACCTCACAGACTGAGCCCTGAGTGGGAGGGGCTCGCCTGGGACATGCCCTCTGGGCCTCCCTGGTCAGTGGGAGCCCAGTCTGAGACCAGGCGGGGCTCCCCACTACAGTTTGCCCTTACCTCACTCCAGTCCTGCCCTGAGGTCTACGCCCCCTTCCTGGAGACTGCAGCCCCTTGCTTGGCCCCTTCCCACCCCTTTCCCACCCCCGACTCGGGCTGACATCCCTGGCTGCCTTATCCCCCGCCTCCCTGCACACACCCTCTGAGCCCCCAAGACTCATGTCGTCAGTCTCAGAGGTCCTGAGGTCCTGGCCCAGTGAAGCCTGTCCCCACAGTCATTCTCCCCCCAGAGCCCCAGCTCACTCCCAGTCCCTGCCTCTCCTCCCGCCCCCTTCGGGGCACATGTGGGTCACCCCCAGGAATGCTTTCCTCATCCAGGCCTTCCGGCCCCTCTGCCATGGCGCTGGACCCCAGCCCAGACTCTCCAACTCTGCCTCAGCCTCACCTCCCGGCCCGGCCTACGGCAGCGGTCAGCACAGTGTCTGTCCGTGGGCCTCGAGGACAATTCCCCTGCTCTGGAATAGCCTCCTCCCTGTGCTTCTGGGAAGCTGCCATTTACCCTGAAGACCGGCCTAAGTCCAGCTGGCTCGGGGGGCGGGGGGGGGGGCGCCCGCCTGCGCCTTGTGCGGCAGCAGGCTCTGCGGCGGGAGTCGCAGTGTCCCCCATGTGGAAAAGACTCGCTGCCCCTGGGCAGCCTCCGGGTCCCCAGAAACCCTGCAAGGCCTGTATTGGGTTTGAACAGGTGCTCGGGGCCCCGAGAGGTTGAAGCCCAGCCCCGGGGTGCAGACTGTGGGCCGGCACGGACACACTTGCCGCGGACCTTCTCTTCCTGTGTCCTCGCTCAGCCCCGCGTCCGTAGTGTCCTGCCCCCGGCTGGCTACCAACCCTCCAGACCTGGACCTTGGGCTTAGGAAGGGCCTGCTGCGGCCGCGGCCTGGCGCTAGCCGGGGGCGCACAGGGACTCTCCAGATCGCAGTCTGCGTGTATCGCTCGTGCTTTGTTCTCGCCGTCCTCACGTCTCAACGAGCGCTGGCGGTACTGTGTGCTGAGCCCCGAGGAGCTGCGCCGGGTGTGGGTTCTTGTGTGGAAGGCGGCCCAGCGGCGGGCAGGTGGAGGGGACCCACGCGCCCGAGGCCGTGGGAGGGCAGCCGGCTGGCTGCGCTGGGCGGCACCCGCGCCGTCTTGTTCCTGGGGCGGCTGGGCCCCTCTGGCCGAGGTGTGCGCACTCTAGCCCCTCGGGAGTGCTGCCTTCTGTGTTTTTTTGGGGGTAAGGCTTCCTCCCTCGTCCAGAAGGCAGGAGCCTCCAGGACTGTCTCTGCGAGCCCTGCTCTGAAGGGCCCCTCTCCCTCCGCCCCGGGTCGGGCACCCGGCCCCCCGCCAGCCGGTTAAAACGTCTCCCTGCTGGTTTTTTGCAGTCAGAGCCAGCAGCCCATTCTTTTGCTTCTTCTGAAGCAGATGACCAGGAAGTGTCGGAAGAGAGTTTTGAGGAGCGGAAGTACCCCGGGGAAGTTACCCTGACCAACTTTAAGATGAAGTTTCTCTCCAAGGACATAAAGAAGGAGCTGCTCACGTAAGTCCCCACCTGGGCCGAGAGGGCTCCTTGAGAACCTTGTAGTCTGCAAGAAAGCGTGCCTGGGTCTGAGTCCCTAAGACAGATGGGCTCAGTCCCATTCCTTGTCCCTGCCCCCGCTCAGTGCCGACCGTCCTCCTGCCAGAGAGGTTGGGTGTCTCGCACGATGACCCTCTTGAGCCCGGCAGTGGGTGACAGGGTTCCGTCATCTCTGTGCTGCGCTGGGATCGAACCCAACCTTCTAGCAAGAGCAGGGGAGAGCCCTGTTCAGGCCCTCGAAGAAAGAGGAGGGCCGAGGGCAGCAGACCCTGTGCCGAGCCACAGCCGTTGGCCCCGGCTTACGGAGCCCAGGCCTGGCGTGCCCTCCACTTCAGGACTCGGTGCCCTCGGCTCTGCCAGCCCGGCCAGCCCCTTGGAGCTGGTCCTCACCGGCCTCAGGCAGACGCCGCTGCAGACGGGGGAAGCTGCCGGTAGATGGGAGTCGTCCCATGACTGGATGCCGCCCCACAGCCTTCTGGTCAACGCCCCCCCCCCCCCTCCAGCCCCGCTTCTCCTCCGGGGCTGTGGGAGGCTGTGGCTGGCGGCTGCACCGCCGGGGACCCCGCCCTCCCCTGGGTTTGGTCTGTCCCTGGGCTTCCTCTTCTCCTTGCTATGAGCCAAACCTGCAGCAGGCTCTTCCCGGGCTCCGGTCCGGGACCTTGTCCTCAGGGAGGGTCATGCCGCTGTAGGAAAGGGCCGCCTGCCTACACGTTCATGGGCGCACACGCGTGTGCGTGCCCAGCCGTCCTCGCTTCACGCCGGGCTTGAATCTGGTTCCTTTTTCCTCCCTGAGTTGAGCTGAGGGGGAGAAGCTTGCCGTCGGAGCACCGAGGGGGGCGGAGTCGCCCCTTGGCTCGGGGGTGATTCGAGGCCACACGTCAGCCCCTCTCCCCGCTGGCCTCGCCCGGGGCAGGCCTGGCAGGTGCACCTTGCTCGCTGTTCTGACGCTCTTTTTCCTTTGTTCAGCTGCCCCACGCCCGGCTGTGACGGCAGTGGCCACATCACCGGGAACTATGCCTCTCACCGCAGGTTTGTCCCTGCTCGGGTCCGGCCTGGCCTGGGAGCTGCGCGGTGGGGCTTCCCTCTCCTCCTCTGCTCCCCTTCCGGCTCACCGCAATGTCCCATCTCTTCTCTTTCAGCCTCTCTGGTTGCCCTCTTGCTGACAAGAGCCTCAGAAACCTCATGGCTGCCCATTCTGCTGACCTCAAGTATGTCTGCCCTCCTGGCCTCCCGTCTCTCGGGCGGTTCCTTGCTCTGCTCTCTCCTTCCATGAGGCTCCAGCCCAAGTCGGCCTTCTCCAGGGCTCCAGCCCCAGGGGAGCCCTTCCCAGCAGGATGGGGCAGAGAGACAGGCCATGGAAGGGCCGACTTGCTTGCCTGGGGCTCCTGCTGCTGCTGCCTGTGTCACTCTGCTCTGCGCGCTGCGGGCCCTGTGCCGCCCTCGGCCCTGCCCGCTGCTCTGAGGACAGAGGGCTGGAGGGCTTGAGGCGAGCAGGGCCTGCCTCTGGCCCCTGGTGGCCCTGCCCACCCTCCCTCTCCTGAGCACCCAGCATGGGGCTGTCCGGGCTTCTGCCACTGCCCTTGAGGTGTGGGAGAAGCCCAGAGCTGCTCTCAGCGTCTAGGTCTTGCTGTGGCTCCACGGGCTTTGGGCTGTGCGGCTCTCGCTGAGGGACCCGGGTGCTCATGATGAGAGAGAAAACTCTTGGCCGTTCCCTGTCCCCACGCCTCCTGCAGCTGCTTCTGTCTTGGCCCTTGGTGACCCTCCCGGAGATGCCTCTCCACGCTCATCCTTTCTCTTTGCTGAGCGCTCCCTCTTTCTGCTTCTCCTCCCTGTCCTGACGCACAGGCCGGCCGGGCCCCGTGGGCACCCACTAGCCTGCCTGACTGCCCGGCTCAAATGCGATGCAAGCACCCAGAGGTTTCCCAGGTGTTCAGCGTCCTCTTGGGGCCCTCGTTGGGGCCGTCGTTGGGGCCCTTGTTGGGGCCGTCGTTGGGGCCGTCGTTGGGGCCCTTGTTGGGGCCGTCGTTGGGGCCGTCGTTGGGGCCCTTGTTGCCCTTGGTTTCTGTGCATTCAGTTGAGCTGTGGCACTCCAGCCACTGTGGCCCCGACCCTGGGCTCCCAGGCTGAGCAGAGGCTCAGGAAGGAGCCTGCTCTTGTCCTCTCCCCTCACTCCCTCCCCAGGGGTATTCGTCCCGCCCTTGGGCCTCCATATTGGGTGCGCCTGGATCTAGGCTCATTCCGTCTGGGCCTGATAGGAGCTGGGGTCCTGGGGGGCTGAGTTGGTTTAGAAACGGGGCAGAAAGCTCTAGATCTCTAGTTGCCCCTGTCCTGCCTCCTCTTTGTCACTCTGGTCCCGGCAGCCAGAAGCGCGCCGTTGCCCGTCGTCATGAACGGGCCCTGCTGCCCTGGGAAGGCTCGCGTCCACCGTTGCCCTTCTCAGAGAGAGCAGCTTTCGCGGAACCCTTCTCCGAGGCTCAGCTCCTGGCACATTCACGCTGGTCCCCTTGCCGCATCCGCCCCAGATGTCTAGTTGGATGTCTAGCATCCGTCCTGAAGGCTCAGGACTGTCTTCCTCACCTCCCCTCCCTTTCCCTCCTCTCTTCTCTTAATGTCTTTCCCGTGTTCCTCTTTCCTATTTCCTTTTCCAATTCAACTTGTGTTTGAGCTGTAATTAGTTCCGTGGTTTTCCAGTTTGAGGGCCTGAATGATTTTCGAGCTCTAGGACTTTCTTCCTGCAGAACAGGTGCTTGGGCCTGGACTGGGACCGGGAACACGGCCTTCCGGGAGGGTTAGCACTCGTGGATGACAGAGAGCCTGGGAGGAACCTTGACCCAGTCTCATTTAGAAATAGCAACAGAGTGATAGGTCACTCGCCAGCTTCGGCCTGGGAAGGCGGCCCGACTGGCCCCAGCTCTCCTCTGGCCCCAGAGGTCTTTCTGCGGGAGCCAGCGCTGTCCTCTCAGCCACAGCAAGGGCTTGGGGTGGCCGCGGGCAGGCCTCCAACGTGGTCCTGGTGTGCTGGCGTTTCCCTCTGCCTCCTCCCATCCAGTGGGGATCTTGTAGGGGCTGCTCCCAACCAGCCTTGTGGCCGTGATGGCGGAGGTGACCAGTCCCCAGAGAGGAAAGGACACCCACCTCCCTGCCTTGCAAACGGGGCTCTTTTGGTGGCCTCCCTCTTGACGACTGGCTGCAGGGACAGTCTCAGACCGTGTGCTTTCTGTGCTGTAATCTAACCCCAAGGCCATTTGCTCCTCCCCACCAAGTGCCCAGTGTGGTCAGGGGCTGGGGACACCGCTGCCGGGGGCCACTCAGCCCCGGCTGTAGGTGGGGACTGGAGGTGCAGCGTGCACCCCCTGTAAGGCTGTGATGGGGGTTCTGGCGGGTGGGGTGGCCTCCCCACCGTGGGACGGGGTGGGCCTCCGAGCGAGCCCCGAGCTGCAGAGTGCCCCTCCGACACAGGGCCCGTCCCCTTCACAACGCGCTCAGAAGCACATGGTCGGAGGGGTCCTGCAGCTGGCCTGGTGGGGCCTCAGGGGCACGAGAGTGGCTGACTCAGCCAGCGCCCGGCATGGATACCGCTTCTCCAGTCGCATGAACATCGTCCTCTACCAGCCACGCCTTTCGGGAAGAGCCACTGAATCGGGCCTCGGCAGGGGGTGCAGGTGCCCCTGCCTGGAGAAGGCGTGCCTCCGTGGGCACCCTCGCGCCGGGGCCCAGCAGGGTCCCTCCCCACGGGCGCTCTCCGCTGCCAGCCTTGCCCACAGGGGCCACAGGGCTGCTCCAGAGTCCGGACCCGCACGTATGGATCCAGGCCCTGCCCACCACCTGCAGCACTGACTGACCTGAGTTTTCACAAAGCCGAGAAGAGTGGAGCCCGCAGCGGCCACCCGAGCCCCTGCAAGCCCAGGAAGGAGAAGCCCAGTCCCCAGTCTCGGCGCTCAGCCTTCCGGAGCAGGACTCTTGCTGGGGCGGCCAGGAGAGAGCACAGCAGGGCCCTCCGGGCTGAGGGGGGCAGCCAGGCAGCGATGGGGCCTTGGACTCAGCACAGGGTCGTGGGAGGCACACCCTGACGTGCCTGAAGCAGACCCGGTGCCCGAGGCAAGGCCCAACCCTGGCAGCTCGCTCCCTGGGACCTCGGAGGGTCCCAGCAGGACCCGTGTGCTGGGTGGGGGTTTGGGTGAAGGGGGTGAGGCCTACCTAGACGGAGATGGCGTGCGGGGCCGACGAGAATGCAAACACCTCCTCGCCCGAGACGAGTGAGGTCGTGAGCACAGGGCCCAGACTAGGAGCTGTCTGAACCCGACGGCAGGGTGCCTGGGCCGGCCCCGCAGGATGGGGACAAAGAGGAGGCCCCGAGAGGCACAGCGGGATTGGAGAAGGAGCTGGTGGGATGGCGCGGACCCTCTCCATGCGGCCATGCCAGCTCCGCGCGTCCTCGGGTGGGGACCCCGGTGTGGTCCTGCTGGGTTCGAGGAAGCGGCCGGAGAGCCGCGGGGCCTTCGGCGGTGCGGGAAGACCCTGAGGAAGGGCGTGGGCATGGTCAGGGGCCCGAGCGCCTGGTGGGGAGCTCTGCCGACTGAGAGGTAGACCCCTGTGTCCTGCGTCAGCCGACACGAGTCCCCACGCTCTGTCGGGGCCACGTTTACATTGGAAGCGGCCTCGGCTCCCTCGGTTTCTGCCGTGTGAGGTGAGGACGCGTCGACGAGGCTCCAGATGCGAGCCCCAGGTCCTGCCCGGTCCCCGAGGTCGGAGCCGCACGCCCGCGTGGGACAGGCACCAGGCGGCAGACCCGCTCCAGAGGCTCCTGGTGGATGCCCCGCAGGACCGGGCGTCCCTCCCCGCTCTGGCACCGGTGGGAGCTCACTCACGCTTCCGCCGTGGACATGCAGGGAAAAGCAATTTAAGAAAACCCGGACTTGTGTATTCGAGTGTACTTTTCACCTTCCACGCGATACATTTACCAAACGTTCTGAGGCATCAGGCTGGGCTTCTGGCCGCGTGAATCCGCTGCACCCAGACCGGTGCTGCGGGCGCTGTGTCCTGGGGCAGGGGCCCGTCCTCCCTGAACACCACCCCCGCCCCTCCTGGTCACGTCAGGGAAGAGGAGCTCCCCTTAGGGTTGGGTTTGCCCTTCGGAATGCTGTCTAAAGGCCCCTATGTGTTCTGGAACCTTCTAGCCCAGCCTCGAACCCGCAGGAGGCCGGAATGGGCGCCCGTCTTCCCTGCAGCGGAGATGAGCTCTTGTCTTGGCCTCCTTGGACCTCTTGGGGAGACTGGCTGGGACGACGCGCACGCCGTTTCCGAGACCAGTGCTGAGGAGGCGGTGGGCCCGCTCGGGGGCTGGGCCCGAGGGGGCGTCCTCCCTGGCTCTGGCTCCAGCTGCTCTGTCGTCCGCAGGTGCCCCACCCCCGGCTGTGACGGCTCCGGCCACATAACTGGGAACTACGCCTCACACCGAAGGTAAGCCTGCCGCGCCCCGGGGGCCGGCCGGAGGGAGGGGGTGTCTTCCCCGACGAAGCTGTGCGCTCCTTGTTGCCGGCAGCTGGAGCCCGGCTCATCTCTGTCATCTGAACCAAGGGCTCGTGGTGACGCCGCCTGCCCTCGGGCCTGCCCTCGACGGTGTCCCAGAGCGGGAGGGGCTGGGTGCGGCGCACGGGCTGAGGAGTGGCTGTTCTGGGACCCCGGGGGCTTTTCTTCCTTTTTCCAAACTAGCTTGTCAGGCTGCCCTCGGGCCAAGAAGAGCGGAGCCAGGGCGACGCCCACGAAGGACGACAAGGAGGACCCCGAGCTGATGAAGTAAGTCGGGGTCGCGCTGGCTGCCAGGGGGCTTTCGCAGATCTGGGAGGTTCTTGTCTGTTTTGACTGGCTCGAGGCTAGTTAGAGGGCTAGTTAGGCCTCTAGGCTCCCTTTTCATGAAAACGGCTGGCCGAGGACATGCCCGTTTGTACCGAAGCTGTCCCGTGGCGTGCCCAGCCCCCAGGGAGCTGGAGCGTGCGTGTTGTGTTGAGGACGCGCGGGTGCGGCTCCTGTCTGGGCTCCTCACGTCGGGGTGTCCGATGGGGCCGGGAGAGACAGAGGGCCTGCTGCCCGTGCATCTGGGGGGCACCTGGGCGCCCGTGCCTCAGGGCCTAGCCCCGCGTGGGGCTCGTGGGCACCGAAACTCACGCAGCTGTGGTCTGGTGGGAAAGGACAGGCACAGGGGTCGAGGAGGAGAGGATGGTGAGAAAGACGACCAGTCTTTGACTCGTGTGCATCTGCACACTTGCAGGGAGCTGCTGTGGAAAGAGGGAGCCCAGGAGGGTCACCTGGACACTGCTGTGGGGGGGAGCAAGGACGTCCTGGGCCTTACGTGCTTGAAGTCCTTGATACCCACCACTGGCCGTCTCCCTGGGGGCCCCTAACTTGTCACTGGGGGGCTGGTGTGTGAACTCTGACCCTGTGAGTGCCCCATCGCTGCAAGTGTATGCTTCCAGAAGGGCACTTCCCCCCAGAGCTCCCCACTTGCTGGTTGGGGCAAGGCTGGGCCACAGGGGCACGCAGAGTGACCCCCATTCAATCTTCCCGGGACTTTCAGAGCTGCCAGGGTCCCTTGCCAGCTGAGGAGGGGAAGAGATGGTTTCTGGCTGCCTTGTGGCTCCGGCCTTGGGGCCGGCGGGGTCAGGACATAGCCAGGCAGGTGCACAGAAAGCCTGGCTGCCCGACGGTGTTGCCTTTGGGCCACGAGTACCCAGATGCTCACCCCTGCAGAGAGGAGCAACCCAGCCCAAGGCAGCGGCTCCTCCTTGGAGCTCAGCCCAGCTGCACTCAAACATCTGCGTGGCCACAGAGCCGGGGGGGGGGGGGCCTCAGGGACCAGCACCACACCCTTCCACGGGGCCAGCCCCACCAGCTGTTCGGTGTGAAAGGCTGTGGCTTGTTTCTTTAACTCGGTGTCTACAATAAAGCTATGCTGGATGCTAACTCAAAGATGCAAAGTATGTGGGTACTGGTGTCACAAATGCAGTCACTGAACGCTAGCGCTGAGGAAGCGTGTTTATCCTGGGAAGCCGTTTAAACACGAGCCGCTCTGCAGGTAGACAGGGTCCCGCCGGCGGGTCACGACGAGTGGATTGTGCTGCATTTGCAAATGATGAAAATCACGATCAGCATTTTTCAAGCTAACAGGGAAAAATGGTTTTCCTCCTGCTAATGTGCTGTCAGCTTTGCTTTTTAAATAATAGGATTTTTGCAGCCAAGTGGAGAATATGACTTAGAAGCAGGTCAGCATTTATAAAATGGACGAAGTTCCGAACGGCTCCAGGCAAGGCAGAGGGTGGGCAGGGCACCCATTCGGCAGCTCCATTTTATGGGGCCTCCTTCCCAGCCAGAGACTCTCACTGTGTTTATAACTGGCTGTCATCTTTAAGCAAGCGCAGACCACCGTGGAAACGTCCCTCGGGGCCTCAGGTCCCGCTGCCTGGCAGGCTTTCGTGGGCGTGGGCTTGCTCGCGGGCATCGTGGAGGGCTGGTGGGGGAAGAGCTCCCTTTTAGGGCACCTTGTGTCTGCACCACTTGGGATCATGTCCTGTCAGCACATCATGGTAAATCGCTTTGGCCAAAACGAAATCACTGGCCGTAGAAGTCTGTGGCTGTTCCGGAATGGGGTTAGGAGCTGAATGCCCCCCGCCCGTGGAGAGCCCCCGGCCCTGCTGCGGCCCCCAGCCCCACCGGCGGCTGACAAGAGAGATGGGCCTCCGACCTTGGGGTCCCCTGAGGCACGGAGGCTCCCTGACGTGGCGCCCCACACACTTGTTGACGTGAGCTCACCTGACAGCTCGGAAGATTTGGACACTGGATGTGGAAGGAAGGAAAAGCAGTGTTACTAATGACATGTCTGAAATACCCACTGGGGGTAAATTCCTGGGAATCGCTCCCGATGAGGAGGGTTAGGGTTTTGCAAAGAAAGTGAGTAAACGGAATCCAGGTTCAACCGTGTGTTGTGACCGTGAAGAGCGGCTTCTCATCTGGTCTCTCGACCTGCGCCCTCGGAGCTCGGAGCTCGGAGCTGTGTCAGGCCCCTGGGCCTCCCACAGCTGGGCGGTGTCCCGGCGTCAGGGGCAGACACAGAGCGGAGCCTCCCTAAGCTCCTTGCTGGGCCTGTGGCAGTGTCTCCACTCTGGACTGATTGCCGAGAAGGCCTTGGACCGGCTCCGTGGCCATCCCGCCTGTCTGAGGCCCACGTGACTGGGAGGAAGAAGAGAGAGGGACGGGCACTGAGAGAGGGGACAAGCAAGGGTGGGTCCAGGCCAAAGAGGCTGGGAAAGTGTCTGCAGGGGCCACCTTGGGGGCAAGGTCACAGTGCGGGGGCCACTTCTGGACAGCAAGGCCCTGTCCCCTCACCTGCTGTGGCAGGAGGAGCCCCCCAGAAGACCTCCTGCCTCTGGCTTTCCTACCTCGGGGACCTCCCTCTAAACTGGGGCAGCGTGTCCCTTTTCCGGGTCCTGTGTGTTTGACCCTGCAACCCCTAAGAAGTGGGTAAAGCCAAATGGCCAATTACACAAGTCTCATTTGCTGGAGGGAGAAAACTGAGAACTTGCAGGGACGGGATCTCGTCTGTCGGCCAGTTGTTGGTTCCTAGGGGGTCCCGAGCTCAGAGCCCATGGTCCCGAAATGCTGGTGCTCAGAAGGCATGGCAGGAACTTCCTGGTCCAGTCCCTCCTGAAGGCCATGTGGTCGGATGCCCGGAGCCCCCGCATCGGTCCGTTTTCTGTGGTGCCCGGAACCCGACGGCTGCACGAGGGGGATTCACTCTGAGCCCTTTTCCAGTTACCTCACCTGTTTTGGGGCCCGTGTTATTTCCTCGGGGGATTCTCTCCTTGTCCTGGAACAGCCTGAACAATGGACCCGCCTCGGGCAGGAGTCCTGACTGATGCTCTGAACCGAGTCTTTCTTGCATGAGCCCTGTGGCCTGGCTTCTTCCTTCCAGAACCCACATTTCAGATGTGGCAAAGCTGGGACTTCTGTGGACACCATGCCATGACAGTTCCATTCTGGGCTGCTGTGGGGTGATGGGGCCCCAGCTGTCCCCACACTGCGCGGCTGCAGGTGCACTTGTGGCCTTCGGGGACCCCCGGGCCCCCGTGCTGTGCTTGGTGCCATCCCCAGGGGGTGGCCTCCACGTCGCTGGGTGACGTAGACCTCATGTGGCAGCGAGGTCTGGGTGTAGCCCCAGAGGCCCCGGAGAGCTGGCCCAGGGCCCAGGGGCATCATGGCTCCCGAGGGGTGGGGAGAGAGGGTAGCTGCTGACCTTCCCGGGGCGCAGGGGTGCGAGGCTGCAGCTGGGGAGGGAACCTGATCCCTGCTGCCTTCACGTCTGGTCGGGACGGCTTCAGGAATCACTCGGACAGCGGCGGTTTATCTGGGAGCCCCCAGCAGTCTCAGTGTCTGGCTTGGGAGAGTCTCTGAGCTTCTCCCCTGTCTCCTAGCGCCCTGTGCTCACCTCTGACCCTCTCGTGCCAGGTGCCCTGTTCCCGGCTGTGTGGGGCTTGGTCACATCAGCGGCAAATACGCGTCCCACAGAAGTGCATCTGGCTGCCCACTGGCCGCCCGGAGGCAGAAAGAGGGCTCCCTTAACGGCTCCCCATTTTCCTGGAAGTCGCTGAAGAACGAGGGGCCTACCTGCCCCACGCCGGGCTGTGACGGCTCTGGCCACGCCCACGGTAGCTTCCTCACCCACAGGAGGTAACGGCCGGCACATCCTGCGTCTCGTCGGGACCCCTGCCTTGGGCGTGTGGGCGAGGCTCCTCGGGTCGGGCCTGGCCAGGGCTCAGTCGTGGCCGACAGTTTCTCCAGGGAAAAGCAAGGCCCAGACTGGGGAGAACCATGGTCGATGTGTTGGGACCAGATCACGGTGTTTGTGACAGTGTCACCTGTGTGACTGCTGACCCCCAGCGGTCCCTGCAGCAGGAGCGAGCAGAGCCCTGAGAGTGGTGCGCGCTGTGGAAACAGGCCGCCAGCTTCTCCTGAGAGGCTCTGTCATACCTCATGCCCCTCCCGCTGGGGCTTCTTCTTGGGACTTTGGGTCGAGGCCTCTGGATGCTGTGGAAGGGACATGGTGACAAGAGCCCTCCCTGCCTGGGCTCTCGCTTGCCCCCCTGGTACCTGCTCCCGGGCTGGGGGCCTCGGAGCCCCCACTCCCCTCGGGGGCCAGGCCGCTGAGGCATTGGCCCAGGTGCAGGGTGTTCCTACCCAGTCCTTCGGAAACCGTCCTTTGTCCTTCTTGTCTCTCCACCTACAAGATTAATTAGCTCATGCGCTCCACAAGCCTTCACTGGGGGTCCCCCGCAGACCAGGCCCGGGACAGAGAACGACAGTGGATTTGGGCCCGGTGGATGGCCGAAGGGGGAGGTGCTGTAGGGAGGGTGGTGGCAGGGAGGGGTGAGGAAGGCCTCTCTGAGAAGGGGGTAAGGAGCTGGCCCCACACCAGCTGGGGACGAGGCTTCAGGGCTGTGGCTGGAGCTGGGAAAGGCCTAGACTGCTGAGTAAGGAGTGTGGCAGCTTGGGGGCTGGAGCGAAAGGAGAAAACTGAGGGTGTTCCAGGCCAGGATCCTATGAGGCTGCCAGCCATTAGGCACTTGGGTTTTATTACGATGTGTCATCTCGGGTGGCCCTTGGTGACTTTGGCCTGGTTTTGGTGTTTGACATTTGCCTCCAGCTTATCCGGCTGTCCCAGAGCAACCTTTGCTGGAAAGAAGGGAAAAGTCTCAGGAGATGAGGTTCTCGGCACCAAGTTCAAGACAAGTGATGGTAAGGTTGCTGCCGTCCCTCCGGGTGACCTCTGTGACCTGGGAGAGCGAGCAGTGCTGGTGGGAGGGGCCAGGGAGGCAGAGGCCCTCCTGGAGTGAGTCGTGGTGGGGACGGAGCCCTGACCTGAGCCCACAGGTCTCCCGGCCTCAGCTCTGCCCTTCTGGTTGCCCGGAGTCTGGGCTCCCGGGCCTCAAGTGGCCGTGCTCGCTCTGACCTGGGTATTGGTAGGTGTTGGCATCAAAGATCCCTGATGGCGGCGTCAGAAGCCATGTTCCTGGGGTTTGTGGAGCTGTGAGCTCAGTTTCAAGGAAGAAGGAAGCTGAGGAAATTCAGGACCACTTGGAAAACTTCCACCCTTATCTTAGCGATTAATACCTGACAGAGAGATTTACACTCTGCTACCCATCACCCAGGTCAGGAGGCAAATGTAGACACATGGCTACTAGTCTCCAAGACCGACTTCCCAGCATGACATGTGGGATATGAGCTGCCCAGCATGCCAGGCCCGTCGTCTCTGCTTGGAGAGGGTCCTTAGCTCCACCTAGAAAACAGGCCTCCACTGCACCCCCACATGCTGGCCTGGGTGCAGAGCCAAGAACCACAACCAAGGTTTCTCTCTGGAGCAGTCCTGGAGAATGACGAGGAGATCAAGCAGCTGAACCAGGAGATTCGTGACCTGAACGAGTCCAACTCTGAGATGGAGGCCGCCATGGTGCAGCTGCAGTCCCAGGTGGGTGGCACAGCTGCAGTCCAGGTGGGGTCCCAGGTGGGTGGCGTTGCCCACCTGCCACCCCCCGACCCGAGGGAGTCCCTGTCCTCAGCCTTTTCTATGGGGCAGGAGAATTGAGCTCCCTGTCAAGGCCACTGTTGGGCTCAGGAACACTCAGAACAAGCTGCGTCTGCCAGCTTTGGTAGCTCTTCCAGCAGTAGGGTCCTGAGGTGCCCATGTTGGGGGTTCTATCAGGGTCAGCGGTCCCATCGAGGTGGCTGCTGGCCCCGTCAATAGGTGCAGTGGTATGGGGTGGGTTCTGAGGGCCTTTCTGGAGCCCGATTCTACCCCAGAGCTGCCATATAGCAGCCCCCTGACCTGGCAAACCTGTTATCAGTCTGTACCTTGAGGTCCTTGCTGATAGAATGGAGATGATGATAGGAATCAACTCTGCGAGGTTGTTGTAAGATAAACACATTTCTATGGGAATGTGTCTGTCCCCAGAAGAGTCACTATTGCTGTGTGATAGGGTTCCAAATTACTTTAAGTATACACGGCATATCTCTCTGATTTTCCCAGAATGAACATTGGCCGTCAGCAAAAATAATGCAATGAGGGTCTTATTGTGAAAAGAAGTCTTGTCCTTAGCTGTCGAACAGGGGGCCAGGGCAGAGCTGGGGGCACAGAAGGAGGGCCACACATAGCTCTGTCCCCATGGCTGGAGCGACAGAGGGATGAAGAGGTGACCAGGCCTGCAGGATCTGAGGGCAGAAAGGAGTGACAGGAAGGTGGGGAAGCCCCTTCCCAGAGGCCGCAGTGGGACATACTGGAGGCCCATGTGTCTTGTTACATTGTCCCCTCCCCCACTGGCCGCGGGGCTCATCTGCTGAGCTCCTGCGACTCCGACTCCTTCGGAGCCTGCGTAAAATAGCATCAGCCCATAGAGGTCAGGAAGGGTTTTCATTCTGCCGTGCATCATTTTCCTCCAGGCTCACGGGCAGTAGAAGCAGGGGAGTACTGGGGCATCACTGGGTGCCGAGACACATCACTGTGGAACTGTCGCCCTCTGTCTCTCACTGCTCTCTCTCTTCCCGAACTAACCTTGGGGGCAGCCCCTCTGATTTCTTTTCTTTTCCTTCCCTTCCCTTCCCCTTTCACCTCCCCTCCCCTCCCCTTCCCTTTTCCTTCCCTTCTTCCTTCCTTCCTTCTCCTTCCTTCCTTCCTTCCTTCCTTCCTTCCTTCCTTCCTTCCTTCCTTCCTTCATTCCTTCCTTCCTCTTCCTTTCTTCCCCTTCCTTCCTTCCTTCCTTCCTTCCTTCCTTCCTTCCTTTCTTTCTCTCCTGATTTCCGCCTTTTTATTCACTAGCATCTTTCAGACTGACTCAGAGGCCCCTTCCCTCCAGAGGGAGTTTTCAGTCCTGGGCTCTGCAGAAAGGCTTGGGCAAAGAGAAGGCAGGCCCCTAACTCAAAACTGTTTTAAGCCAAGGACTTGTCACCAGATGATGAAGCACAGTGTTTCCCAGCTGTGAGGCTAGAAGAAAGCACTCCGCCCTGTGCACTGCCCTCTAAAGGGCAGCTCACCTTTCGGCACCGAGGGGCTGGCGCAGGGAGTCACACACATGTTGCAGACTTACCGCCACCCAGGCTTCCCTGAGATGCAGTTAGGTCGGGATCTGCCCTCCCAAGCAAGTCTTCTCCAGACCGGACCCCAGGGCAGGCTTCCCATCTTCCCCACACTGGCTGCGAACCTCTGCCTGGGGTTGACCCTAAAACACCCCAGAGCAGGCAGGACTGGCCGTGACCGTTGGCCATGCTCTCGTCCTCCCTGGAGTGGTCATCAGCGGGCTCTGCTTAGCTCAGACTGGCAGAGAGAGAAGCGGCTGCCGGTTCGGCTTGCCCTCCACAGCTTTGTGAGGACATTTTGTTGGTCTTTCTGGTGGGGGGAAGACCCAAAGGCATCCAGACCCCCGCAGAGTGGATGCCCTGATCCCAGTACAGACAAGGAGGAGGAAGCACTGTGAACTTGACAGTGCAGCGGGTGGTGGGCTGGGATATGAGCCCAGGGTGCTTTGGGGTCCGCGTCCCTCCCTGACCCTGCAGGACGGATGTGGCTCAGAAGGCTGGGTCCCCCCAACCCCTCCTCCACCCAGGGACCGGGTCCCTGCCTCCTCACCTGCTCCCAGAGAGGCCTGAAGTGGGGCACAGAGAGCATGTGGGCTGTGTCCCAGGAGGACGAGAGGGACGTGGTCCATGGGACCCCCATGGCAGGCTGCGTCTCCCATCTCGGTCTGGTGTAGATCTCCTCCATGGAGAAGAGCCTCAAGAACATCGAAGAGGAGAACAAGCTCATTGAGGAGCAGAATGAAGCCCTGTTTCTGGAGCTGTCGGGCCTGAGCCAGGCCCTTATCCAAAGTCTCGCCAACATCCGCCTTCCGCACATGGTAAGCAGGACGTGGCCCTGCGGGCACACCGCCGAGCTGGTAGCTGAGCCCCAGGGCTCTGGGGAGTGAGCAGGGCAGGGCGCCCCTCTGCGTCTGGGGTTCGGCCAGAAGGGCCCGATCCGGGCGCTCGGCTCCCCAGGCTGCTGGCTGTGGAGGCTCTAGATCTGAATGGCTGCGAGTCCACAGCCAAAAACTCACGGTTGTTTCAGCCCGAGGGTGCCCGCCGTGCCCTTGTCTCAGGGGCGTGCCGTGCTCACCCACAGGTTTCTGGGGCTCCTGAAAATCACGGGCCCATCGCATAGGTGGCCTTGCTAATCTGATTCTGTTCTCCAGGAGCCGATATCCGAACAGAATTTCGATGCCTACGTGAGCACCCTCACTGACATGTACTCCAACCAGGAGTGCTACCAGAACCCCGAGAACAAGGACCTCCTGGAGAGCATCAAACGGGCTGTGAGGGGCATCCAGGTCTAGACCTCAGCATCCAGAAGTCACCCCGCCAGTGGGACCCCTGGGGCACCCCGACTTGGCTCCATCGTTTACCTCCCTTGCCCTGCCCCCGCGGCGGCGATTCCCAACCTGCAGCGACTAGTTGGCGGCCCAGGGCGGCCTCAGGCGGGCTTGTCCAAAGGGGTGCCTGGAAATCCGTGTCTTCTCTCTGTGCTTGCCAGGCTGGAGGCCTGACCTCCCCACACGAGTGCAGGGCGAGGCACGGCATATTACAAAGTGATTTATTTTTGTTTTTTGAAAGAAATCTGAAGAGCAGCTCAAAGTCTCCAGTGGAAGCTCATGGACAAGGTTCTCAGGGAAGTTTTGGAGTTTGCAACCACAGTATTCCTCTGTCTGTCGAGGCTGGGAGGGCAGCCGTAGGCGCGGGGCGGGCGGTGTGTGTGACGGCGTCAGCCTGGAGCACGCGGCCCAGGGCATGCGTCTGCTCAGTGAGGTCGATGTGGCAAGTGTGTTTTCTGTTTTCATTTAATTCAGTTTTGTCTTAAGGGTGGAATAAAGTCCTGTCCCAGCGGGTCAGAAAGGGATCGACATGGCCAGTGTGGGACCCTGACCTGGGGTGCCCCTGGACGCTCACACATCTGGGGGGCTGGCCCCCCGCCTGCACAGACACGTACAGCTCGGGGCTGCGCTCCCTCCGGGGGCTGCAGCCTTCGGACCCAGGTCTGGGTCAGGGCCAGGGTCTCCGGCTCTCTGTGTGTCCACCGTGCCCGTGACTGTCACCGCCGCACTACCCGGGTCACGGCCGAGCTCGGCGGGGGCGGGGATAGATTCCTAATTCGGAGACAACCAAGATTCGTTTCTTTTAAGATAATTTCAAGATGCGAAGAAAATTTTAATAGCAAGTGTTAAAACACAATGTTCCTAACATGTAAATAGAGTCCAGATCGATTGTGACTACAATTCCAAGTTAGTATTTAAACGTAGAGAAATTGCACTTCCTGGAAGAAATAAAAAAGTAGTTAGTTTAATTATTCTGTAAATTATTTAATTTTGTCAAGATGTAAGTATTTATATTCACAACCTCTTATGTTAACATTTGCTATTTATTTAACCTTTTATTTATTAATTTTGTGCTATTACAACTAGACCCCACACCAGGACACCATGAGAGGGAAATCAACGAAATCAAAGCAAAATTAAGGATTGGACTATGAGACAGGTCACAAAAAAATCTGGCTGTAACTTCTCTATAGAAGTCTTCTTATCATTTTGATGCAACCAACTTATTTTTTATATATTTTGTTATTTATTCTTTTAATAATGGAATTTTTAAAAAAGTATTTTGTAACTGAGGAATTTTGATAATTTGGGGATATTCTTCCCCGGGTCCAATGGAAAGAAAGACTTTCTGGTTTTCTTTATCCCTTTGGCTCCTTCTGTTTCAGGCACGAGCAGCGGCTAGTGGAATGCTGTATTTCTTACTTGTCTCAGCGCAGCGCGGATGTGTGTGCTGGTTCTCGGCGGCTGAGTCGCGCTGCTGGGAAGGAGCGCGGGCCCCACGCAGCACCGAGCAGTGCCCACTCACGGGCTCCCTGTCCCTCTGGCAGCTCCGATACTGTGACCCCCTTCCTCAGGAAACGCGTGGAACCCACAGCGCAGCACCCCTCGGCGTGTTTGCAGGGTGATTTCCTAATAAAAGTCCACTCTGACTGTGCCCGGGAGCGGTGTGTGCTGTGACGCCGGCCTGTCTCCTTCCTGGGGACTCTTCCATCTGGGTCTTTTCCGCCTGTGGCACCAACATCTTTCCCCCGAGGTGTGGTTCTGGGAGGTCTCAGTCACAGTGTCCTGCCCCTTCCCACGTGACTGGGCGTGTGCAACGTACCACTGTCTCTGGGGCTCAGAGAGAAGTCCTCGCGTGGGGCTGTCAGAGCGGGTGGGGGCGGGGCTGGTGGGGCTGCAGGGTGCAGCGGGGGTCACCACAGCCGTCCCTTCTGGCCGCAAGGAGGGAGCCCTGTGCAGTAGGAGAGAGTTTGGACATTCTGGAGGGAGGCGGAGCTGAGAAATGGAGAGACTACTGTGGAGGTGCAAGGGGATGAGAGAACTCTGGCCCTTTCACAGCTCTCGGCTCCAGCCATGCCTGAAGGTTGCCCACCCCTGCACTTCCCAGTTATGTGGGGCAAGGAACTCCCTCCTCCTCTTCTCCCCCCAACCCCTTCTTGTCTTCCCTGTTGCTTAGGCTCTTGTGTTTGGCTTTTTGGCCGCGTGGTGGCAGCTCACTATTTTCACACTTCAGTGCTGGGTGGCGCTCCAGCTCTCCCAGGGCGAGACCAGGGTTTGGAGCTTCTGACCCACCTGGTCTCCCAACCCTCCGTGGGCATCTGGCCCCGAAGGTCCACCTGGAGCTCCCATTTTACCTGACAAAGGAGAGTTCTCAGACGTTCTGAGCCTGATTCCCAAACCCTGTCCGAGTCAGACAAGGTTTGGGACACCTGGGGGCATCTGGTGTGTGGAGGGCAGCTACGCCTTAGGAGAGATGCCCGTGGGCCTTCGCTGCACCCCAGACCCACCTCCCCACCCCTGCTCCCCACTGTCTTTGCTGCTCTCTTGCCGCTCGGTATCTACAATGGGCAGGCCTCTGAAGCCTGGCCTCTTCTGGAAACTTCTATGGCTCCGTCCTCGCCTCCTCCACGGGGCCCTCTTCTCATCTGGCCCCTTCCAGGTTTCTGCCCCACCCTGCCCCCGCCCCTGTGGGTGCCAACCCCAGTCCACATGCTGGCCTCCCTCCTTCCCTGCGTCAATAGCTTGTGTCTGCCACGTGCAGAGAACTCCCACGCTGCTTCCCAACCCTGCTTTGCCCAGTCATAGCACTTTCTGGGACTCCACTTGGACGTCCCACAGGCCCCACGACATGTACCCAGGTGGCCATGTGAGCCCACTGGTGGCTCCCGGCCTGACCTTCCCCGGGCCCCGTGAGATACACACCACCTCCGGCTGAGGAGCTCATGACCACATGCAGGCCACCAAGAGAGCCATCACATGGCCGTCAAGGTCACCACGGGACCCCAGACGGGGCCACCGTGGGAGCTCCCCCGAGGCGGGCAGTGGGTGACTTGAGGGAGAACAGGCGGGGATTTGGGTTATGTGCCTAGCTCTACGGGGACGCATGATGATGGCCCCAGCCGTGCCCTGTGTGCCATAGGGAACGGTGAGGACATGGTGACTGCTGAGCCCCAGGGAAGCCCCTCCCACAAACCGAGGCATCTGCTCTGGCCGGTTCTGGCTCCTGAGGGCTGGCTGCTCCCCGCAGGAGGTCCTCAGGGCACCCCAGGAGCCCCACAGGATTGGGGGAGCGTGAGGGGTCGAGGGGGAGGGGCAGGGAAGCCCGCAGAGCCACGCTGCTTCCCAGCGGGATCGTAGGGGAGGAAAGTATAGCCCTCTTCCAGCCCCTGTCGGCGACCCTCTCATCGGACCCACCCATTGCTGCTCATAGGGTACCTTCTGCCACACTGGACACATTTCTGCTCGTGTCTTTCACACGCCGTCAAAAATGTTTTCCTTGTATTTAATTCTGTCGCAGTTCTCTCTGTAAAACTTGTCAAAACAGCAAAGGAGAAACCTGGTGCCGCTTATGTCAACACAGTAAGGAATCCACTCAACACCCACCTGCTGTACCGTGAAGACCAAGCAGAAGTGCTTCTGCGTCCCGCACCACGTCCCCTGGGCTACCGCCTGGGGCCCAAGCAGAGCTCGGTCACCCGGGACCCCATCAGGCACTGAACCCGGAAGGGCTCAGTCAGTCTCAGCCGAGTCGCCCCTCAAGGAACTCTCCCAGGCTCAGCCCTGAGCAGGTGCGGGGGGAGGCAGGAGGGAAGTGATGGCGAGCCCACCTTTCGACAGCTGCGGCACTACGATTGTCCCCATCAGACGGACCAGGGGACTGAGGCCCAGGATTGTCCCCATCAGACGGACCAGGGGATTGAGTCCCAGGACTGTCCCCATCAGATGGACCAGGGGACCGAGGCCCAGGATCGTCCCCGTCAGACCAGGGGACCGAGGCCCAGGACCGTCCAAGTCAGACGGACCAGGGGATTGAGGCCCAGGACTGTCGCCATCAGACGGACCAGGGGACCGAGACCCAGGACTGTCCCCATCAGATGGACCAGGGGACCGAGGCCCAGAACTGTCCCCATCAGACGGACCAGGGGAACGAGACCCAGGACCATCCCCATCAGACAGACCAGGGGACCGAGGCCCAGGACCGTCCCCGTCACACGGACCAGGGGAACGAGGCCCAGGACCGTCCCCATCAGACGGACCAGGGGACCGAGACCCAGGACCGTCCCCATCAGACGGACCAGGGGACCGAGGCCCAGGACCGTCCCCGTCACATGGACCAGGGGAACGAGACCCAGGATCGTCCCCATCAGACAGACCAGGGGACCAAAGCCCAGGACCGTCCCCGTCAGACGGACCAGGGGACCGAAGCCCAGGACCGTCCCCGTCACACGGACCAGGGGATTGAGTCCCAGGACCGTCCCCGTCACACGGACCAGGGGACCGAGGCCCAGGACCGTCCCCGTCGGACGGACCAGGGGACCGAGGCCCATGACCGTCCCCGTCGGACGGACCAGGGGACCGAGGCCCAGGACCGTCCCCGTCGGACGGACCAGGGGACCGAGGCCCAGGACCGTCCCCGTCGGACGGACCAGGGGACCGAGGCCCAGGACCGTCCCCGTCACACGGGCCAGGGGACCGAGGCCCAGGACCGTCCCCGTCACACGGACCAGGGGATTGAGGCCCAGGACTGTCCCCAACAGACGGACCAGGGGACTGAGGCCCAGGATGCTGCTCAGGGTCACACTCGGGATTGGCTATGCAGTCAGGATTGCCAGCAGACCCCTGGCCCCCGGGGTCTGTCCCCCTGAGGAAGAAGCAGCGCTGCCGGCCCGGCCGAGCCCCACGAAGCGGTCAGACCCAGTGGGTGCAGAGAGTGGGCCGGCGGCCCCAGGAGGAGTCTGTGCAGGTGCAGTGGGGACAGACAGGTGTCCCAGTCTTGGGACAGTCAGCCCGGCAGGCACCACGGCCTGCCGGGAGGCTCTGACCGTTCCCTGCAGTGGCTGGGACCACGCCCCGACTCCGAAGTCTCCCGGAGGTGGAGGCAGGTTCTCCAGCGGTCCTCTGGCCCGTCCCGCAGGGCTGAGCGGGGTGGAGCATGTCCCTGCAGGGGCCTCTCCTTGCCCGCATCGGCTGGGTTGGGCTGCCTGCCTGATTCGCTGCCACCTGAGCTGGCCAGGGCTTTCCCACCAGACAGTGAGGCTTGTCCAGGATCCCTGTTCTAGACCCCTGAAGGCAGTTTCTCCCCCTGCACACATTTTTAGTCAGTAACAGAAAGGATTAACACATGGTCCTTGCACTGGGGCCACGGTCTCCAGAACATTCCTGACCATTCCCTGGCCACCACACACTCTTACCCTCCTGCCGGGCCCCCTCCCCAGCACTGGCCCCCCGTGGGACTTCTGCCAAGCTCAGGTCTGAGGTGGGGCCTGAAAGCAGGTCTGGGATCACTGGGAGCGGCCCCCAAGCACAGTGCCTTCTTGCAGTGCTGAATCTAGGGAGGCCTTTCTGGGGTTTGGAACCCCTTGACACTGAGAAATTATGTGTGCATGTGGGGGGGATCTGTTTCCTGATCCACAGCCCTCCTACGTTCCTGAGCAGTGGGGGAACTTCCTGACTCACAGGCCCAGAGTGTCCTCGGACTATGACGCTCATCATGGCCATGGGCCAGGGACCACGGTTTGCACTGACGAGGCCCTGAAAAGCTGGCTGTCTGTGCTGCCGGTTCCCTATCCGTTCTTACCCCCTCGGGGCATGAGAAGAAGTGAGACCTGTGCATTCGCCACAGTGGGGACCGGGTCCTTCTGGAGTAGCGGAGTTTGGATGCCCCGCCCCCACCCCACCAGCTCAGGGTCCCCGGGAAGCTGCCGCAGGGGCATCCGTGAGAGGAGCCTGGGACGATGGTGGCCGGCTTCAGGCCTCAGGGCTCACCCCATGCCCGTAGAACCCTGCCCTAGACACCACCTGCTCACCCCAACCATGCGGGAGGCGTCCCCGGGCAGCTCGCGACCAGGTCAGGATGTCTGAGCGGCCAGTGCTCTGGGGGGAGGGGCTGCTGCGCCGCATGGCCAGGCCGTCTGTCAGGACTGGGGACCTTCCAACACTGTGCAAGCACTCCCAGCCTTTACAGGGAGAGCCGCTGCGCTCTGGTGGCCATGACTGAGGGTCAGAACTGGTGTGGCCTGGGGAGACGCCCAGCACGTCGGGCAGCCGCACACAGATGCTCCCTCACCAGCCACGGACAGAGCCTAGGAGGGCACGTGGGGAGAACCAGCCAAGCACAGGATGTGTGCTCTCTGCGGCGGAAATGTGTCTGCGTGGACGCGAGTTAGGGGTGTTGGGCAAGTCCCCTTCCTGGGGGCCCCTGGTTTCGGACACAGTAGCTCTTTCTGAGTCAGGGGCCATCTCACAGCTGGGGGCCTTGGGCGGGTCATTTCTAGCCTCGGTCTCCTCCGTAAAGGGGTCCACAACACAGGCTACTGAAGGACGGAGAGAGGGTGGAAAGGGCTGGCCCCGGCCCCAGGTCCTGCACCCTAACCCTGACACTCTGAGAGCAGCCTTGAGCTCACCTCCCCTTCCCTGCATCTCCGCACTTACACCCGGCTCCAGGGGGTGCTTCTGGTGGGCTGCCCAGCCCCTGACCTGCGACCACGGCTGCCAGGTAAGGCCTGGGTTTGTAGGCCCCCCAGGCCCCCTGTCTGCAGCCCTGGGTCCAGGTGCCCGAGGACTGAGCGCATCTGCTGTTCCCGCCTCGGCGAGGACTGGCCTGGCCCAGCAGCTGCATCCCGGAGTCCCATGGGTCTCCCCAGACTGGCCTCCCTTCTCCAGGGCTGTGGCCCACTCGAGTTCTCCCCTCAAGCCCTTCCCCGTTTAAGTCACAGCTAGGGAGGAGAGTCTCAGGGGCTGGTGAAGGGGGACCCTTGAGCCTTAGGACTCACAGAAGAACTGTGGGGGTGGCGCCCGGGGGGTCCATTGGGTGAGCGTCTGACTCTAGGTTTCGGCCCCGCTCGTCACCTCAGGGCGGTGTGGAGCCTGCTTCAGACTCTCTCTCCCTCTGCCCCTCCGCCTCCATCTCTAAAGATGTACGCGTGTCAGCTCCTCGGGGCGCTTCCTCCCGCTGCGCCCCGTGGGTAGGCCTCCGGAGCCTGGTCTGACACTACTTCTTTGTGTCCCGTGTATGTAAAATACACGCACACAGGAAGGGGGGGAGGGGATTTATTTTGTGGCATTGGCTCACTCAGTTGTGGAGGCTAAATCTGAAATCTGCGGGGTTGGGGCCAGCTGGAGGCCGTGTTCCTCCTCAGGGACCGCAGGCTCTGCTCTTAGGGCCTTGAGGGCTCGCATAAGACCCACATCTTGGAGGGTAATCTGCTTTAATCTGTGTTGGCTGATTTAAATGTTAATCACGTCTAGAACATACCCTCTGGGTCCCACCTAGACCGGGATTTGCCTGAACAGCTGGGCCCCACAGCCTAGCCGAGGGGACACAGAAAATTGAGCATCACAGACCTCTTCCCTGACCCCACGCATTACTAACTTCTTACTAAAGTGGTTTAAGAAATTATTCTCAGTCATTTCATGGTAGAAACGCACTGGAGTTCACCAGTACTTTCAGGTGACGTCGAACTGCACTCACCCGCAGACGGGGGTCGCAGACAAGTGCGAGGCACGTCTGAGACGGCTTGATGCCACGGGCTGGCCACGGCTTGTGAGGAGGAGGAACTATTCCCTCCCTTTCTGGGCGACAGTGCAAAGCCTCTCAATGCAACAGCGGGCAGGGGCGACGCCTGGTGGCCAATGTCGTGTCTTGTAATCTGCCTGCCTCCCCCTTTGATTCCTTTGTTTGTGACTTGTCTTTGTGCTCTGGGTGCTTTAAATTTTTTCTCTTTATCATTGGTTCTGAGCAATTTGGTAATATTGCGCCTTGGCACCTTCCCTCAAGTTCCTGTGTCGGGGCTCACCGAGTGGGAAAGAGGCCAGCATTTCCGCCGCTCTTCCCTTCCGTTCCAGCTTGTGTCCCCTCTTTCTGGGACAGCCTTACATGTGTGTCAGGCCACGGGAGGTTGCCCCCAGGTGCTTTTGATGTTGTTAGTTTATTCTCGTTTCTCCTCACATTTTATTTGGGGTAGTTCCTGCTGCTGTGTCTGCAACATCCAATCTGCTGCTAATACTATCCATGGTGTTTTTCAGCTCACACAGTGTAATTTTTATTTCTGGAAGTTATATTTGGGTCTCTTGATGTAACCTGTGTCTGCCCTCACATCCTTGTTATGCCTCCTTCTTTATATTCCCGACAATTTTAGATTGGATGCTAGACATTGTTAATTTTACCTAGTTGAGTGTTGGGCATTGTGTATTCTCGTAAATATTCTTGAGCTTTGCTCTGGGACACAGTGGCTAGGAAATGCTGTGATCCTTTCAGATCTTTCTCTGATATGTTAGGTGGGGTCCGAGCAGGGATCAGTCTGGCGTGAGCTGTAACTCACTCCCGAGACCCTCCGTGTACTCTTCCCAGCATTCCACAAACTGAGAATTTTCCCAGTGTGGCTGCTGGTAACTGATGTGCTCTCTGCCTCGCACAACCACGGGCACTGTGCCCCCTAGCCCCTCTGGACGGCTCTTTCCCCGGCCTTGGGTGGTTTCTGCACACACATGTGCTGATTAGTTCTCTACTGAACCCTTGAGGGGGAGCTGCTGCAGGTTCCCAAGTCCTCTCTGGCACTTTCCCCCTACCTGTCCTCTGCCCTGGGCCCTCTAGCCACCCTGGTCTCCCTGCCCTCTCGGTTTTACCTCCTCCCCTCAGGGAGTCCTCCAGGCTCTGCGTGGGACCCCCTCCGGGCCCTGCGGCAGGGCAGTGGTGAGATGAAGCAACTGGAAGGGCTCTGCCCCTCGGGCTCTCAGGAGTCCGTGAGCTTCGTTGCACAACGTCCAGGTTCTGAGAACGGTTGCTTCACAGATTAGCCCATTTCTTGTTGTCTCAGGCATGAGAACAAGTCCAGTCCATCTTGGTCAGAGTTTCAGAATTTCTTGGCACATTTCAGTTAGAGATGATGAAAAAAATTCTGGAGATGAATAGTGGTGATTGCACAACAATGAGAAATGCACTTAATGCCACTGAATGGTACACTTAAAACTGGCTAAAATGGTAAATTTTATGTCTTAAAAATGGTTAAAATGGTAAATTTTATGTTATCTCTATATTACCACAACAAAAAACCCCATTTTTAAAGGGCCACCTTAACCGCAGGAAGTCTTTATGCTGCACGTTGAAGACAGTAACCCATCCCACCGCGGGCAGCTCCAGCCACAAGTGCCCAGGCACCCCGTGACCTCAGGTGTCTACATGGCCTTCCCTGTGCCTGGGCTCCCCTCCGCCAGATGTGCCAACCACCAGTGGCCCACATGTCACCTAGCCGAGACCATACCCTTCAGCAATTCTTCCGACACCTGTTAGAGATGCCCCCAGTCCTCCATGGAGGGAGTCCCACTCACATGGCGAGACCCGCGAGCTCATCCCACGCTGGGTGTGTCTGCTGCCTGTTGGCTGAGCACCAAAACTTCTGTTCCACGGACCGGGAAAGCCTGAGGGGCCTGGACGCAGTCGTGAAGCAGGGGCATCTCTGTAAGTGGTCTCTGTCGGGGCGCAGGGCAGAGGGTGGCTCCTCCGTAATGGATGGAGGAGAAGGAGCCGGGCTCGCTGCTGTCGGCTGGCAGAGAGCGTGTCTGAGAGTGTGTGGGGGATGCAGGGACTTTGTTTTGGTCTGCACTTGGGCACGATTATGACGTCTTGTCTCATGGTATTCGCCAAAGAGAGCCTCTGCAACATGGTCTGGGTCCAACTGGTGAGGACACGGCCTTGCTTGACACCAGGCCAGCTCCCAAAGACACACACTTAGACCCCGCACCCTGTCAGGGACGCACGTGCGGGGACGCACACACCCAGACCCCGCACCCTGTGTGGGACGCACGCGCGGGGACGCAC
>CM052811.1:121134302-121146385 GCA_028533885.1 Nasua narica
CCCCCCCCCCCCCGTCCCCGGGTGCCCCCTCCTGCGTCTCCCCCCAGCCCCTGGCTCTCCCCGGGCGCCTCTCCTCCTGGGACGTGTCCCCTTCCCCTGCGGTTTGGCCTCCGGCTCCGGGGCCCCCGAGGTCTCTCCTAGTGCCCGTCGCTTGCACCCCGGACGCCCTCGCAGACGCGCAGTTTGTCCCTAGCCTACTGAGCGGGAAGCGTTTGCAGATAGTCCTGAGGCAAGTCCAGGCGGATCCACGTTTGAAACAAGTTCTGCCTTGGACCGTTTCCGAGGGTGACAGTCTAGGGGCACCGGCTGGCTCAGTCGGTAGAAACTGCCACTCTTGGTCTCGGATTGTGAGTTCAAGCCCGTGTTGGGTGTAGAGATTACTTAAAATTTAATCTCCAGAAAAGCCAAAGCAAAAAACAGAACCATACAGATAGTTGCCCTTCCAAGCCTTGGCGTTGCTAAGAATTGGCCCAGAACCCTAGGACTTCAGGCCTCTGAAAAGGCGGATAGTTGGGGAGAACTTGGCGGGGCCTTGGTGCCTGCTTTGGGTTTTTTCCACGTTGATGTGTGCTCCAGCCTTGCCCCTCCAAAAAGTTACCTAATTCTCTGCTGATCCCGTTTGTTCATCACAAGCCTGTAAAATTTTTCTTCCTTCTTTTTGGCAGAGGAGTGGCTGAAGTACACAACTCCGTTTTGGGTGTTGAGTAGCCGGTCAAGAATTAGTGAAGTCGGGTTCCTGCAAGCAGCTCAGAACTTGTGGCTGTGCTTGGGTGAAATAGAGCTTTAGAGCTCTGTTTGAGTGGAATGAGAGGGGCTTCTGAGGGGACGGGTCCGAGCCTACGCCTCCTGGCCCCCAGTGCAGCTTGTACCTAACCTGGGCCCCTCCGGGGGTGACAGGCTGTGGAGCTTCTAAGAACAGTTCAGTTGTTGGAATTCTAGTTGTTAGAAAGCTTTTCTGTGTTTAGTAGAAATTATCTTCATCTAACATGTTCCACGGATCCAGCTTTTATCAGCTCCAGGAAGAGTATCTATGTGGCAGCCTTTCAAGTATTTGAAAAAAAAATCCCTCTCTGTATATCCCTTCAAGAGTCTAGTTTTCAAGACAAGACTGTATTTCTTTCATTGTTCTGCGAGCCGGAGGTGTGGCTTTGGTTCTGTTTTCTGCTGCTCCCAGTCTGTCAGTAACCAATGTGGTTGGACCCGGCACCTGCAGTTACTGGGATTGCAAGACCCCTTTCAGCAACAACCGGCAGGAAACTGGAAGAAAAATAAAGGGTTATTCCGTACAGAACTGGAAAGTTTATAGCGTACCTGGGGGTCCCACAGTGAGATGGGGGCTGTGGAGAGCTCCAGGGAGTACAGGCCTGGGTTTCTGCTTGTATCGGGGTTGAGGGTGGGAGCCTAGGGCTTCTCAGGCTTCCTCTTTACCTGGGAATGTGAAACAAAAGAGGGAATATAAAGGGAAGAGAAAAGACAAGAGGCCCCAAAGGTCTCTTATGAAAATCAACTAAGATCTGATCTCAAACAAAGGCCTGACTCTTCACGGACTGGAGGGAGGCAAAGTGCTTATTCCTTGGCAATCAAATCCTAGGTTAGGCCCTTGCATTACAAAAAAGACATACCTTTCGGGGCTTATAGGACAGGGTCTTTCCCCCCAGCTCCTTTTCCACGTGAAATTACTGTGTCCGTATTTCCCTGAAGAAGTGATATGCGGATTGGACGATGGCCCTCCATGTGTAGGCTGACAAACCCGGTGTAGACTGGAAGCAAACCCCCATTATTATGGCCTCAGGCTGTGTTGACCCAGCTCCGGCCTCCTTGGCTATCAGTCCTGAGACCTTCCCATGCCTGCTGCTGCTCACCCGTCTTCCTCGGTGTCTTCTGGCAGTTGGTTTTGGAAGGGGCAGTGCGAGAGTAAGGTGGTCCTATTGGCCCGTTTCCCCAGAGTAGTGAATTCTATTGAGGATTGCGAAGTATAATCAAGTACAGCATCCAGAAATTGTTTCTCATTACTTCAAACAGTTGGATTTGACTAGAGTGTAGATCCATATTTTGTTGGGCAAGGGTGCCTTTGAATCTGTCATGGGTGTTTTGGGGTGGTCTTACGACCAGTCATGGGTGGTCAGGAATCAGCGGTGATCGTACCCAGTGGGAGGGAGTGGTAGATGACCAGGCAAATTGATAGTCTCAGACCCTGTCGATGGTCACACGCGTCCCACCAGCGGCAATAGAGAGGGTTACCGCGTAGTCACAGAGTCTGTCATTTGGGGCAAAGATTACCAACATGTTACGTGTTAAAGAATGTTTTTTCTTTGAGAATTTGAGAACATAGGCCTTTGGCTAGACAGTGGTGGGTTTGAATTCGAGTCTTCACGCACTGGTCTGTGATCATGAGCAAAATAACTGCTCGGTTCCAGTTTGCCTCAGTATGTTGTAAAGCTACCCGAACTCCTGGCAGGTGGTGCCTGTAAAGATTGTAGTTCTTTTTACTAAAATGCTAGCTTTTGCATATGAATAAACTTTCAAAGTGAGGTGAAGTTGAAAGTGATACATTACATGATAGAGAATAAAGTGTAGCCAATGTATAGTTAGTGTTTGCTTTTTGAAGGTAGAATGGCATTGAGATTGGGTGGTAGAACATTACATACAGAGTTAGATCCACCATGGAAAATGTGTGGTTTCCAGGCCTTTTCCGGAACAGACCTTTGGGCAGCAAGCGCAACTCCACTTTTAAGCAGTGACCTACTTTTTAAGAGGACTGTCCTAGACTAGGGATGTAGACTGTAGCCTCAGAAGTAAGCGGCTTATCGAAGATTAAACTCGACCTCGTTAGCACTTTATCCAGTTGGCTAGGTTTACTGGCCACGGACCATAACCTTACAAGGGCACCAGAACATCTTGAAATGGGGTGAAAATCTAGTAACTGGACCATCCTGGTGATTTGGAAAGTATAATATCCAGCTCTAGAAGTTTGGTGATGAAGATGAGCTGTACCAACCGTGAAATGTTAGGGCCGTTATAACAAGCCTTAGGGTTCACGTATTTTGTGCATTTGTTGCGAGAAGCTGGAGATTTATCATGCGTTCGTTTATTTTTATTCCTGGGAAAACCTCTCCCACCACAGTTGCCAACAGTGTGCTTGGGATATGCGTCTGGAATCTCTTTCCCCAGTATTTATGCTTCTTGTTCTGCCGTTAGAAATCCAGAGGATTGTGAGTGGGAAAGCAGGGATAAACTTTGTAATAATAACTTATCGTATGTTATTATGAAGCTGTCCTGAGGCAGAAAATGTGTCAGTCTTTGTGAAGTCTGGTGTTTTCTGTCTCCCCCCCCCAACAATTTACATCAGATGTTTTGTGAAACATTACCATTTTACATGAAGTAAAATAATTCTTTTGGAAAGAGTTACATGAGGTATGTATACAGTATTTTTATGGTTCCTGAAGATGAGGTCCCCGTGAGTTAGGTGCAGGCACAGTGTATGTTAGCAGGTGGCTAAGAAGGGATCACACTGTTGGTTTTTCTTCTTGAAGGAGGTTGGGAGGAAGGTAAGCAATGTACTTTTTCTTATTAAAGAGGTAGAGAGGTTGCTTAACGTACACTTCCAAAGGGGATATAGGGGTTCTTGGAGCAGCTGTAGCCTGAAAACAGATTTTGTATGTTACAATAAAACATCACCATTTGTCCTATCAGGTAAGAGTTTTGTTAGTGGTATTTTTGCCTGAAATTTGTACATCCCAATTTCCAGATGAACAGATTGAATGGATTCCTTGACTTAATGTGTGTGTGGGGGTATAGAGTTGTCAGGTAAAATTTAGGACACCAGTTAAATTTGAATTTCAAATAAACAGCGAATAACTTCGTAGTATTTGTTGTTTATCTTTATTTCATTTTTTTTGCTTTTAAAGATTTATTTATCAAAAGTGATCTATAGCACTTGAAATATTCAAAGAGAAGTTGATAGTGTGATTTTGTAGACATATCTGTATTCTTTTTATGCTTATATCCATTGACTTTGCCATATGTGAATATATTCCTGTTAAGGTAGATCTATGTTCAAGATAATTTTAACTCTAAATACCCGACTTAGTAGATTGACAACTTGTAGTAAAGTATTGAGTTCCTACTTTAACGATGTTTTCGGCCGTCACATATGTGTTAGGGACCCTCAAGTTCATTTGAATTCATTTGATATTGTAAATTACTGACTTCTGGATGGATATAAAGGGATTTCATATTTGACTGTTTCTCCTTCTGAATTGGTGGGGGTGGGGTGGGTGGGTGCCGATCAAATATATTCTATCAAATATATTCTATCTATTCATTTTCGGAATACAGAATTTGAAATTTAACTGCTCTGCTCTAACCTTTAAATAGCTCTTTAAAAACATTTTTAATTGTAGTGTTGCCTAAGTGTGAGCTTGAAGATGGGAGGTGCCGTGAGTGCTGGTGAAGACAACGATGAGCTAATAGACAACTTGAAAGAGGCTCAGTACATCCGGACTGAGCTGGTTGAGCAGGCTTTCCGAGCTATCGATCGCGCAGATTATTATCTTGAAGAATTCAAAGAAAATGCTTATAAAGACTTGGCGTGGAAGCATGGCAACATCCACCTCTCGGCTCCGTGCATCTATTCGGAAGTGATGGAGGCCCTGGACCTCCAGCCGGGCCTCTCCTTCTTGAACCTGGGCAGCGGCACTGGCTACCTCAGCTCCATGGTGGGGCTCATTCTCGGTGAGTCTGGGCAGTGTGCGGCAGAGCGCTGTCTGTCTCCTGGTGCCGGACAGGAGAGCCTGCCGGCGGTGTTTCCTTTATGGGGCCCTTGTGTGGTTGCCTTCTGAGCAGTCGTCTGCTGTGGTTTATACATAGTCATTGGGTGGGCTGGGGAACGGAGGGCTCCGAGTTTTCTGGAGGGACTCCTCCTGTTCCCTACCCGCTCCTGCCTGTCCCTCCGCGGTCGGTTCAGTGCACCCCCCTTCTGGACGGCAGAGGACTGAGGGAACTGCGTAAATCAGGACCTTATAGTGATTTCTTGTTAATGATACAATCACCCAACCTGCTTTGTCACTCTGTAAACTGAGACCAAGTTTAAAGTTCCCTGGAAGTTAAAGTTCTTCCAAGCAGTTTTGGTTTGTTTTGTTTTAATGCTCAAACAGTTAATACCTGTAAGTCGATCTTTGTCAATAAATTCCAGGGGCGGGAAGGGTTTCACAGGTTTTGCCTCTTTTCCCAAGTCAGTTGTGAGACTGCACATGGCGGTTGGCAGTTTTGCTCGTGAGACGACAGTGTCCGATGATTGAGGGTTTAGGTGTCTGTTTGTACTCTGAGATAGAACGGTTTTGCCAGAGGAGTAATGAGGGCTGACGTGCCCTTTGGAAGATTTCTCTGCCAAGGAAGCAGGGCTGGGCTGCTGTTGCAAGGGGGGGGGGGCGTCTGGACCGCAGCATCGTTATACACGTCTTAGCAGGAACAGCTGATTTTCGTGGGTATGGAATGAAAGTTTGGGTTTTTTATAAGTTCATAGACTTTGGAATTTGGTGTTTTGGGACTGATCCTTTGAGTTTAGGCTATAGGTTGCTATCCTTAAATTTTTATTTTATTGTTTTTTAAAGCTAAATGCTTTTTGAACTCAATTTGTCTTGGATTAAAACTGCTTTGTGAAGAGCCCAGGTGATGTATCATTCTGGAATGAGTGAAAGGTCATTCAGTGGAGCTGAGAAACTGGGGGAGCTAAGGGTGGGATGCTGTTTGATGGGGAGCGGGACGGGGTATCAAACTGACTACGTCAGAGATGCTCAGTTCTTCCAAGTGAGCCTGACGTGACCTGCTGCATTTGACATTCCCTAGAAATTCTTAGCAGCTTCTCTTCTCGGAGTCCCTGTTTGCTGGGGATGTGATCAGATGTTGGGGTGGGGAGAGTTCTGGAGGAAGGGGTTGCAGGGGGTACTCTGTGCTGCTGTGTATTTGGAGGAGGCGACTGGAGCATTTGCTTTCGCCAGTAGACACCTTGCATTCGCAGGGAGGAGGCTGCATGCACCTCTGACAGCTCTGTCCAGATCCCGCGTGTTCTGGGCCTCCCGCTCCAGTGTGCTCAGCCTTCAGTGTTGCTTCATGCACATCGCTTCAGGACTGAAGACCATGTTGGCTTCCCAGTGCCTGCAGATGTGAGGGCGGGAGTCTTTCATCTGACTCTTTAAAACCCAGCTGCCTTCCTACCTGGCCCTGAACCGTATCCCTTTTCTGCTGCGCTCCTGGGTGCTGTGTCCTTAGGGAGCGGAGCGCCCTCCTGCAGGGGGGTGGGGGAGGGGCTTGCGGGGGGGGGGGCTTCAGTGCCACGCCTTCGATGTCTCAGGCCCGACCCCTCCCATGCCCTCCCTCTGCTCAGTCAGCTTTTTATTGGGCTGAGTCAGGGCTCTGTGTTACTACTCTGTTTGGTGTTAAGCTCCTTGGGGTTGGGAACTACGTCCTACATCTGTTGTGAGAATTAAGTGCTAAATAGGTTTTGATAAAGGGTGAGGGGCTAATGAAACTATAATGAGTCATGAAAGGAAAGTTTCATTAGCCCTTACAATGAGAGGCTAATGAAACTACAATGAGTCAGAAAGTAAAGGTTTTCTTGGTTTCTGGCACGTGCTTCTAGCCAGAGGGCAATGGGGATGGGAGTCAGTGACTTGGCAGAGGGTCTTGAAATTGGATAATTTGAATTTGATGTTGTAAATATTGAAAGTGCTTCCCAGGCAGGGTGTGTTTTAATGAGAACGTTTTAGCAGCAGCTGTGCCTTTGACAGATGTGGAGAGAAGAGAGCCCCAGGCGAGCCGTCCAGGTGGAGGAAAAAGGGAGCCTTGGCCTGGGGCAGGTCTTGTGCTGTCAGGGGACCAGGAAGGCCCAGGTGGCAAAATGTCAAGATACGGGCACACAGATGGTTGCTTATTTTCCAGTGTTTCTGTTGGACTCTAGGGTTAAGTGTGGCACTGGGACTTCAGTATGTCTGTCCAGTAATACAATTTTACATGTCCTGTTGATTTTCCCATGGAGATACTTGCAAATCGCTGTGTAAGTTAACGTACAGTACATGAGCAGGTGCGAGGTGTGGAGCTTGGTGAGTTTTCGTGTACAGATCACCTTCATGCAGGCAGCACCCCCAGGACAAGAACCAGCACCCCAGAAACTCATGCTGTCCCTCCTCCTCCAGAAAGGAGGACACCCTTTTGCCCTCCATCATCACAAATAAGTGTTGCCTGTTTTTGACCTTCGTATAAATGAATTCCCAAAACAAAGAGACTCGCCTAAGCTGTCTGTGTCAGTAGATCTCGCCTAGAGGCCGTTTTGTACAGAGGGAATAACACCTTTATTGTTAAGTGGGCTTGTAACTTTTCTCACAGCTTTACTTCCAATTACTGATACATTTCCTTTGATATGTTTCATTGTGATTTGGTTATAGTTTATCTTTTTTTAAGATTTTATTTATTTGAGAGAGAGTAAGAGTGTGCACGTGCACGCGTGGGGGAAGGGGCGGGGGGAGAGGGAGAGAGAATCTGCAGCAAACTCTATGCTGAGCACAGAGCGTGACGTGGTGCTCCATCCCATGACCCTGAGATCATGACCTCAGCTGAAATCAACAGTTGGTCTTTCAACCGACTGAGCCACTCTGTCGGTTAGGGTTTTATTTTAATGATGACCCTGTTAAGGTTTTATTTTAATGATGATCAAAAGCTATTTGTGTCCGTGTCTGAGTAGTTGGGCGACCTTTAGTGGAACACAGTCCTGAGTCAGGTGCCATTTGGAAATAATGTTTTTCTTCTTTAATTCATTAGTAAGATCTTAAATTCTTGGTTGCAGATCTTGGCTTTTTTACATCTTCAAATAATTCTTTAAAAGTTTGAGAGCAGAGTGACCCAGGCTTTGGAAAGCTGTGGCGTTGGTAATGTCAACGAAACAAGTATTTACAATTCCTAATTTTTACAATGTGATGAGCATAGCCTACCCTGCATATTTAAAGATTAGCTTGGGTGCTTTAGGCCCGACGATGTGGTAAGACCTCAAAACCTTGTGAATTTCTTCATGTAATTATACATGCTGAATCTATTGCGTGGCAGTTGGTAAAATAGAAATAAAGAGTAAGAGTTCTTGCCCTAGTTCTGAAAGTTTTCTCATTCTGGAACACTTTAGGTCCTTTTGGTGTGAACCACGGGGTTGAACTCCATTCGGATGTAATAGAATATGCGAAACAGAAGCTGGACTTCTTCATTAGAACCAGTGACAGCTTTGACAAGTAAGATCAAATACTATCCTCGGGTTGCTGTGTGAATTGTAATTTAAATTTGATTAGGTTTATTAGTGTTCATATACCAGCAAACATGATTCATTTTTGGCCGAAGAATCGGGTATATGCAAAGCTCTTCTAATTATTTTCTTAAATATTTTGTGCTTTTGAGGGCTTTAAGTTTTTTAACTATGACCCCAGGGAAAGGTAATTTTTCACCAATGTAACAGGAGAGGGAAAAAGAATGTTCATTTTGCCCAATTTTCACATTTCTAACATAGACAATTTATCACCCGATTGTTTCTTAAACAGAATTGTTGCATTTTCTTTAAACAGTATATATAACTACCTCTTGCCATTTTAAAATAAGGCATTAGAGTTCTTATTTTAGGATTTAACATTTTTCGAAACACCAAATGTAGTTTTCTTTCATTGTACTTGTTTTTATATTTTATTTTTTTAAAGATTCATTAATCTGAGAGAGAGAGTGCACATACATGTGCACACAAGTGCGGGGGAGGGTTAGGGGAGGGAGAGAGGTGATCTCAGGCAGACTCCACGCTGAGTGTGGAACCCGGTGCGAACTGGGCTCTGTCCCATGACCCTGAGGTCGTGACCAGAGCTGAAACCAAGAGTCGGACTCTTAACCGACTGAACCACCCGGGTGCCCTCATTTTGCTTGGTTTTAGTAGATCTTAAATAAGGTAATGATTTATAAAAACAGAGCAAAGACAGTGATGATTGGAGGTTAGATGATTTAAGTCTGTATTATGTTTACAATGTTCACTTTCATAATATTTTGTTTGGAATTTCCAAGGTTCTATTTATTAATAATATAATTATTTTCGGAGGTCCGACTCCAGCTTCTGGCTCTGTCAGTTGTATTATGTCATTATAGGGTTATTAAAGGAAAACGTAACCTGTGGGTAGTACAGATTTACTATAGAGACTTGCTACATTGTGATATATTCAGTTACGGAAAAACATTTTTTGCTTTTAGATTTGACTTCTGTGAACCTTCCTTTGTTACTGGCAATTGCCTGGAGATTTCTCCAGATTGTTCTCAGTACGATCGTGTGTACTGTGGGGCTGGTGTGCAGAAAGAGCATGAAGAGTACATGAAGAGTCTTCTCAAAGTAGGGGGCATCCTTGTCATGCCACTGGAAGAGAAGGTCAGATCCCTCTTGTAACTGACACACTTAACTGTTGGCCAAGGTCTGTTCCAAGAAGTTTCCATATGTTGTTTCTTATATACCTCATGACATGACAACTCCCTCCGCTTCACAAATGAGGACACAGGCAGGGACAGGTCCTAAAGACAGCCTAGCTTGGGCCGGGGCCCGACTCAGGTAGGCACCCTGGAGCCTGCACTGCGAACCCTCCCTTCTCTGTCCTCTCCTCTCCCTTCCTCTCTCCCGCCTCCCGCCCCTCCCCCACAGCTATTCCAGTGTGCTTGTCCTGTTGTCAGCGCGATATGTAAACATCATTAGAGGAATTCTGCTCTAATTGTCAAATTCTATGACCGCAAGTATTGGGCAGGAATCCCTTCCCTAGAGGAATCTTGTCTCCGCCTGCTGATCGGTCATGCATGTGTCTGTGTGTTGTAGCTGTTGTGCTTCGTTGAGAAAAACAAGTTGGAATAAACAAGCAGATTATTCACAACTCAATTGGTCATCAGGGAGAATGTCTCAGTCACAAAGAACTAGGAAAAATAGAAATGATAAAAAGTAGGAGATTGTGCATTTTTGTGTGATTTTCTGCAATTTAAAAATGTTAGCATTTAATTTATTTTGTTTAAAAAGGAATCATTCATTGTTGCAAGTCCAGAACACATGAAAATGAAGAAAAATTGCTCACAGCCCTCACCGTAAGCACTGTTAGTGTATGACCCTCTTCTAAGAAGGTCATTGTGTGTACCGTTGAGAAGTTATGATGTTTTCCTTAATTGATGAGATAATTTTAAGCCATTTAACATTCTGTACCATCATATTGAGTGCTTATATCGTAAGTGGAATTGTTGACCATAGTGTGCCCTCTGGATCCTGGAATTGGCCATGAGGCTGTGTGTATAACAATCTGTTATTTACTATTATATACAGACTGTAGTGAATATCACTAAGTAAAACAGAAGCTTTATCCATAAATGTTTCAAAGTGTATCTATAAAAGATAAGGGCTGTTTTTTAAGATATCACAAAACCATTATCGACCTAAAAAATTACCAGTGATTTCTTAGTATTTTCAAATTGCCAGCTGGTGTTCAGATTTTTCTGATTGTCTCAAAATTTGTTTGAATAGTTTATTTGGATGGATCTCCATTTAAGATTTATATCTTATATTTGGTTGATCTCTCTCTCCCTCTCTCTTTTTTTAAAGATTTTATTTTTGAGTAATCTCTGCACCCAGAGTGGGGCTTACCCTCGTGACCCCAAGAGCAAGAGCTGCACGCTCTGCTCACTGACGGAGCCAGCCGGACACCCCTGGTTGAGACATCTCCTAAGTGTTTTTTATCTGGAACTCCTTTTATTCTTTTCTTTCATTACCCCCCCCCCCCCCTTTCCTTGTAATATACTTGTTGAAGAAAAGAAATCAGGTGATTTGTCTTACAGAGTTTCTATAGCCTAGATTTGGAGACTCCCTGTCTCTGGGCTGATGTTTTACATATTCTTTCTGGCCCCTGTTTTCATTATAAATTGTTAGTTGGGTCCAGAGACTGGCTTAGTTTCCAGCGGAGGGCACAGGAGCCGTGTGTTACAGTGCACGCCCACGTACAGGCCTGTCACACCGGCTGTGTCTCCCTCCGACGCCAGCAGTGTGGCTGGGGTCCAGATCCATCAGTGCGTCCTGATTCCGTCATTTCTCTTCAGCTGGTGCCTCCTAGTACCTCATGTCCTTGTCTTCTTTTTAATTTTAATTCCAGTGTAGTTGACGCGCAGTGTTGTACTAGCTTCAGCTGGATGGTGTGTCTTCCAGAGCTCGTCCCCACACGTGTGCTCTTAATCCCCTCCCCGTTTCCCCCACCCTCTCTGGTGACCCTGGGTTTGTTCTTCAAGAGTGTTTTTTGGTTTGTCTGTTTTTTAATCCTTTGTTCAGTTACTGTGTTTCTTAAATTCCACATATGAATGAAGTTATATGGTATTTGTCTTTCTCTGGCTTCTTTTGCTTAGGATAATGCTCTCTAGCTCCATCCGTGTCATTGGAAATGGCCAGATTTCATTCATCTTTATGGCCAAATAATGTTCCATTGTGTGTGTGTGTGTGTATATATATATATATATATATATATATATATGCCACATTGTCTTTATCCATTCATTTGTCCATGGACACTTGGGCTGCTTCCCTATCTTGGCTATTGTTGATAATGCTGCATTAAACAGCAGGGTGCCTGTGTCCCTTTGAATTAGTGTCGTCTTTGGGTAAATACTTAGTAGTGCAATGCTGGGTTGTAGGGCAGTTTTCCAGAGCGGCTGCACCAGTTTGCATTCCCACCAGTGGCGCAGGAGGGTTCTTTTTTCTCGTGTCCTCACCAACACTTGTTTCCTGTGTTGTTGATTTTGGCCCTTCTGACAGATGTGAGGTGGTATCTCATTGTGGTTCTTTTTTTTTTTATTTTTAAAAATTCATTTATTTATTTTAGAAAGAGCATGAGTAGGAGGGGCAGAGGAGAGGAAGAGAGAATCTCACGCAGACTCTGTGCTGGGTGTGGAGCCTGATGCAGGGCTCAGTCTCATGACCCTGAGATTATGACCTGAGCGGAGACCAGGAGTTGGATGCTCAACTACCTGAGCCACCCAGGCGCCCCTCATTGTGCTTTGGT